>JAZFAU010000142.1:0-600000 GCA_037178615.1 Dione vanillae
AAACATCGTATAATCGGCTATAATTTTAAACAATTGTACTTCTCTTGCCATTAATTAGGGAGTGCTAATGAATAAAAATAACCGGAACTCCACAATGAAGATCGTTAGCATCCGGGAAATACTTTTGAATTGCGACGAAGTTTACTTTTAATTATATTAAGTGGTAAATTTTAAGGTAATTTAGTAAACTAAATTTCAATTTATATGCAATTATAGCGCGATGTTTTCACATTAATGTGAGTTCGTTTAAGATATTTATTTTCTTATTCCTTTAGAGAGCTATACTTGCATAAGTTTTCGCCTCATCGTATACAAAACCTATGAACATTTAAATAATCTTTTCATCTATTGATATATTAGATCCTATATTTAAATTTACTATGAAATTCATTGTGTCATAAATGTCTCTAACGCTACTAAGACGACTCAATGATATTGTCAGTTTCCCACATGCTACATATTATCAAACATTATTGTTTATTTTTTCTTGGACACATATATGGACAGACTAAAGTGACTTATTCCCTTAATTAAAGACTGTTTTGTTTAACTTCACTCTTTATACCGCATACTGCAGGGTAGGCAGGGGGAACTGCAGGAACCGTTAGAAGCTCGTGTGAGACACTCCGTTGTCAGTCCCTGCTTTTCTCCGTCCCTGCTTTCCGCCTTCTTTGGAGGCATTGCGTGTTGAGTGGCTTGAATTAAATACTCAAATAAAAAATATAAATATTGAACAAGTTTGTATTGACAAAAATAATCTAGTCTTTCTAAGCTTCATAGTTCATCTTCACAATAATCTTAACTTGCTATAACGTGAAAACCATATTGTAAATCACTTACCAATGATCGCAACAAACCAGTTAGGAAGCAGTGTACTAATTCAGGACGTTATTTACAGAACTATTTACTATAAATATTAAACATTTTTCATTTAAAAGGTATTCAATGGGAATTTTAAAAGTTATTGAAAAGGAAAATTTTAAGTGTCTTATACACTAATGATATAACTATGAAGTTTTTCACCAATTCGATTTCGCTAACGTGAAATTGAAAAGGTAAATCTAAAATATAAAAATATAAATTTAAATCTAGCGATCCGTTTGCGATTGTACCAGCTTGAATGATGTTCTCGAATTCACTCTACTATAACATGCATAAGTTGTAACATTTGACTGTTTTATTTAGTCTAAACGGCTGAAATAAAAAGAAAACACTAAAGGGTTCTATTTCTAGCGTAGGCGTGTACGAATACACAGACAAACATACAAAAAAATAAATAAAATCAATGTTATGGCTTTTATTATTTTGACAAACACTAATAATTAATATTTTTTGCTTATAATGATTTTACAATATACACATATAGGTTTTTAAAATAGATTTTAATTTAATTTGAAAAGTAATAATAATTTTTAAATTGCACTATGCGGCTTGTAAATGAAGTTATCTTATTATACGAACAACGAACAATTCTTTTAAATGTAGTTATAATGAGACCGCTAACGAAATAACGGCACGTTCCATCTTTAAACATTTCAATGACACTAAAACAATTTCAGCGCAAGATAACGACATCATTAGATTGCTTAAAAATTTGCATTTTGCTAACTTTATAACATTTTTAATGACTACTAAATATAAATCTTAAAGAAAAAAAAATTTTACTTGAAAAAGTCTTGTGACATTATGTCCCTCGATTTTCCGTCCGGATTGGACATACTGCGTGGGGATATGAAAATGATTCCTCCAAATGATGGTGAAACCCACAACTTTCGCGTTACAGACAGCCATCGTCCCACTGAGTCACGATAACCTCTGAATACAAAATATGAATATTAAAATATATCCGTTTCTAATTTAACTTTTCCAATGAAAATGAAACTGTAATTTTGCTCTTGCTTTATTCCTGTTGTATTTTTATTTATTCGGTATATTTTTTATTTTAATAGTAATTTTCAAATTATTTAAATTCATTCCTATTGTATAAATAAATTTGGAGTAGTGGTTATGAAAAAAATAAATATGGTCAAGATCATTCACGAAACTCAGCTTCCAGCCCGAGTGAGTTGTAGATTGATGACCGATTGAAGACGGCAGTTGTATGATTATTGATACGAGAGTGTTCGCGACAGGACTTCTTGACAGACCTGTCACCACTCTCGCAGATTGTTTTGTCAGAAGTGTTTAATAGTTGAATTGAAAGCATCTTTTATGTTTCTATGTATATATTATATATTTGTTTTACATATGATATATTTATTTTATATGCTATATATATGGCGGGAATGTTATTCTACCATTTCATTACCATTCTATGCGATGGTTATTGTATTTTCAGTAGACAGAACGAACCAATAGTTCTGGTAAGATGGAGGGCGGCGTTAAGTTCCACTAACAATAAAAAGTTAAGCTGAAAAAAAAAATATTTTGATGTAACAAAACTTTACTGTCTATACTTAATACAATATGAAAGAACACAATAAGTTTGTTTTATGTAAAATGGGACAAAAACGTCGTATAATCGTCTATAATTTCAACAATTGTACTTCTCTTGCCATTAATTAGAGAGTGCTAATGAATAAAAATAACCGGAACTCCACAATGAAGATCGTTAGCGTCCGGGAAAAACTTTTGAATTGCGACGAAATTTACTTTTAATTATATCAAGTGGTAAGTTTTAAGGCAATTTAGTAAACTAAATTCCAATTTATTAGCAATTTTAGCGAGATCTCTTCACATAAATGTGAGTTCGTTTAAGATATTTATTTTCTTATTCCTTTAAAACTGTAATTGCATAAACTTTCACTTAATCGCGTACATAAAACTTAATTACATTTAAACAATCGTTTCATCTAATGATATCTAAGGAGAGCCAGTTGTGTCACAAACGTCTCGAGCGTCACAAGACGTCTCAATGAATAAGACAGTTTCCCACATGCTAAATATTATCAAACACTTTTGTTTATTTTTTCTTGGACATGTACATTGACAGACTAAAGCGACCTATTCTGATGTTTACTGAAGTATAAACGCTACATTTTAGCATTTATTAACCTTGCGTCTTTTGGACAGTTTTTTTTTAATTATCAAATATTAATTTCTTTTCTATATGTTTAATATTATTATAGCAAAAATAAAAATAATATAAATACATATACCTGATAAAAAACAATTAGTATATAAATATATTTATAAATTTTAAATCATATTTGTTTAAAACATTTATAGTTTGAACAAGTTCATGTGTTTCAGCTAATATTTTCTAAGTAGGTAAAAAAATCCACATGCTTCTCAGAATAACACCGCAATAACAAATAAGTGGCTTTTGAAAGATAGCTAGTAGTTTAGTATACAACTATCTTCCCATTCTAAACTACAATCAAGAACAATATAACAGTTACCTAATATCAATGTTGAGGAAATATATAAAATTTTGTGTTTTTTCATTAGTCCTTTGGTTTCTAATGTTATTATTTTTGTGTAGAGAGTATATCAATCAATCTCATATGGAACTTCATGATGCGAATGTTAAACTCGTGAGTTATAAAAATTCTTCCACTATAGATGGTGAGTGAAATCATAAGTAATAAAATTAGATTTTTAATATAGCGCGTCGGTGTGTTTGTGGCGTCATTCCTCTTAAGCGACTAGATCGATTTGAATATTTTTTTAGATTATTTATATAGGTATTAACCAAGAGGTGGATTTGAAAATAATAAATTACAATCAACACAACATTATAATTAAATCTATTGAAAAAATAACTTGTTTTACTTATAGGTTCCTTGGTTATCGTCGATTTCAAAACTACTTATTTACAAAACTGAATATTATATATTTTCAAAAAGTATATAATTTGTTTTCAGTATGGAAACTAGTGGGTCAAAGTAATTCTTATTTGTCTATACAAGACCGATTAGCAGCGATAGAGTACAAAAGGCTACCACTAGGTACGTAAGATTTAATAATCATTTATATATTTATTTAACGACATAATAGAACGTAGCGCGATTTGAACCAGCGCCTTTATGCAAACAGTGTAAGCGCTCTGACTACTGAGCTATGCGTTCTTCGTCACGCTGCGTCGAAGTTTTTATATGCTTTATACAATTTATTTCGTTGTTGGTATCTCTGCAGGGAGATTTTTACAAGTTTCCGTTACTTAAAGATTATTACAAAGAACAATCGTTTGGCGAAAGAGAATGCTATTTCTAATTAATATTTATATATTTTTTTAATAGTTAGTCTACACTCAGTATGGAAAAAAGAAACTTCAAGAAAAACATATAAAAAATTATACATTTTCCCGCTGCGTTCAAATGTTTATATGTTTTTCTATCTCCAGTGAGGATTTACACTTTAAAAATCAGAAAATTATTGTGCTATTTATTTAGTACTTTTGATGATAGAACGGTTTATTAGTAACAAATATTCTTGATTTGCTGACTTCTGCTATCTTCGCAATCTTAGAAAGGAATAACTGACTATACTTGAGAAGCTACAAACTGAATGTATATGATTCATATTTATATGTTTATAGTTTACGTTAATATGATCTCACACTTCTGACTCGACGAAAAAAAACCAACTTTCTCCAAATCTATCTTCATAAGAACACTCACATATACTCTCCTCTATTGTGTTTTGTGCAATTTCTCAAAATACCTTCGTTCTGATCACAATACATGTTCAAAAAAATTTCATAATTCCTCGTCCCTTTACCGTAACTACGTGATACTTTGGCATTACTTAAGCTCTAAAACATTTCAAAATAGTAATTTCAACAATAACTTTTTTAAATTTATTTTATAATATTATTTTCACTTTATTCACGCATCGTTTACAATCTTCAACGTCTTAAAGCTACGTGGAAGTACGCTAGTTAAGTTGAATAAATTCTTGTTTTTTTTTGTAATTTAATAAAATATTTTACTTAGCTAATATAATAGGTAAAAATAAAGAGAAAAATATTATGATGTTTCAGTCAACTATAAATGCGTATACTCAAGCAGATGTCTCGTATTAAATAGGGTTTTTTTAAATTCATACTGCCTATTACTTTATATCGCTTGCTAGATAAAAGGAACCGCAGGAACCGTAGGAACCTGCTGTTAAGAGACCGTTCACCGTTTTCTGCCTTCCGAGGCATTGCGTGTCGAGTGGCGGAACTCAACGCCGTGCCTAGTTGTCTGAGCGAAGAAAATGGAAATGAAATAATCCGTCTTTTCTGCGTGGGAAGTTTAAATAAAATCAGATTAATTAAATTTTTACTTTTATACTTTTTCAAATGGGATTGTTTTATTTATTTAATAACATGTAATTATAAATGTATAATTCAAGCAAGTTCTAAGAGAGCTTTGCAAACACTGTTCAGCTTAAAGCGCAATAAAATACTTGTTTTAGAGAAGAAACAGTGAAAGACCGTTGTGGCGCAGAGGCGTAAGCGTCTGCCTGTAAACGCGATAGTTTATGGGTTGAGATGGATTTTTCTAGTTCCATTTTCTTCGCTCTGGAAACTAGGCAGAGCGCGGCGTTGAGTTCCGTCACTCAACACGTAATGTCTCGAAAAAGGCGGAAAGCAGGGACTGAGTCAGCAGGGACTAAGCAACGGAGTGTCTTAACACTAGGTTCATATGGTACCTGCAGTTCCTTCTGCTTACCCTGCAATATGCGGGATAAAGCGTGAAGCTAAAAAAAATAACATTAAACTTGTAGGTTGTTGAACTAATTAAAATTTTATCGTTACGCCTTCGTGTATTTTTTCTCTATAGTTCAATGTAAGTACAATGTGAAAAAGATTTTACATTATACTCAAGGTATTAGAATAATGAAATGAGTTCATTTTATAAAGAATATGCTATTATTTTCATAATTTACTATCTTGTTACTTTCTTTACTATAATATTGATTTACGAAAATTTTAATTTATTTCATAAATTCATTTAAGGTTACCATAGAACTGTGGGACAGCGTCTGATTGTAAATACAATGCCTACAGGTTCGATCCTACTAAGGGTTCCTTTTCCGTGCTTACTGTCTTGTGTAACGCTTAGTTATGACAAAAAATATCTCTATTTCTAGCAGTGGTACATAGTTCAGTTATTTATTATGAGGAAATGGCGACCCAACGACAGCTTTGCCCGCTTAACTACACAAATATTTTTTTATTACGTCGATTTTTTTAGAGTACCTCATTAAAATCTATATATGTCCTCGTATCTACTCCTATATAATATGTACGTACTATATACATAAATTGTATATATAATAGTCTTCGTTTGAAAGTACTAAATATTAAAATTCAAATTGTCACTTTATATGCGTAATACAAACCAAAGTCAATTAGGATCGCCAAAAAATACGACCATAAATGTAGCCTATGTACTGCTAAACAACATATTCCATTTTCCACGAAAAGTCATATAAAAATCAATTCATCTCCACAACTAGAAATAGAGATATTACTGAGCAACTAGTATAAGCCAAAAAATGTATATACATTTGTATAAAAACACTTATTTTGCAATCTCAGAAAGATATTGTATTAAGTTTTGTATTTCATTCCCTACTCAATGCATTTATTTGTTCTCATTTAATTTGTAGATATTGTATATATTTCTTTTTTTAACATACCGTTATAAAGGTGATTTTGGAGAACCAGTGTATATGCAAAACACAGTAAATGGAGTGATAAGAACGTTGATAAGAAAAGGTTGGAAGGATAACGCGTTCAATCAGTTCGTCAGTGATTTAATACCCATTGACCGTCAGCTGCCCGATTTAAGAGATGAAGGGTATGATTACCTACTCTGTATTTTTTCTTCTATAGCAAAATGCATACTTTAGAATATTTTAGCGCTATTATGAACTATTTTAATTATTAATTTACTTTTATACGTATAATAAGTGGATTACAAGCGACAGAATTGGATGGAGGACAAGTAATGTTATTTGCTTAAGAATACATTTAAAATAACTAATTAATATGCTAATGCTTAATATAACGTCTTACATTTTTCGTTCAATATGCAATTCTTTAAATTTCTGACTTATTTAGAGGTCTTGCGAAGTATTACTAAGGTAACAATAGAGTAATGCGTGACATAACATTGTCCAAATTATTTCGAATGTACACACCTACACTTAAGCGTATAGAAATATATATCCAGCAAGCATATCAGCTTTTCAGTTATTATTAAGTACATTCCTCTTTTGATATTATCATGTGTCGGAGTTTATTGCTGCACTTTGATCTGTCAGGGCACTGAAATTAAAATGAAATTAAAGGAATCTAAGCGTCGATTAGACCCACCATCAGCGCCAACGTTATTATAGTTTTGCATATGATACTTTGTGACTTTTAACAATAAAGTAACAAATTACAAATCTTTATTAGCTTAATTTGGGAAAAGATTAATTGTTTAAGCTTTAAAAATCAAATAGACAATTCCGCTAATATAAACTTAAAACTAAGCTTAGGTGTGTGTACGTAATTTTGCGAGGTCTTGTCAAATGAAATTAACTTCGAATTGTAAATACCACAAATTTTATCATTGGCTATTTATGGGAATTATTACTAAGCCTTCCTTAGCAAATGTTCTATCCAGAACAACGTACGAACGTTATAATTATTTTGAACTAATTGTTCTCCGATTTAGGTGCCAATCAATAAAACTTAAAAAAGAAGAACTTTATTTAGTTTCAACTAAATATTTACATCCTTTTATATATAAAAATATATAAAAAGATGTAAATACTCAGAATAATAAGTAAAATAATAATTTGTGTAAACAATTGTTAAGGTGTTTAAAAAGAAACTACAGTGCAAATTTACCAGAGGTTTCCGTGGTTATATGTTTTCATAACGAAGCTTGGTCAACACTTCTGCGAACAATACAATCTGTTTTGAACAGGTCGCCTGGAAGTTTGCTAAAGCAAATAATATTAGTAGACGATTTTTCTTCTATGGGTGAGTTTTTATGTTTTTAAAATATAATTTCAATAATAATAATTTAATTTTATAAGCGTATTTGTACTGAGAGGATCATCGTGGCGTGGAGGCGCTGCGTCTGTCTGTAAACTCAACGCTTTGTGGGTTCGATTCCCACTGAAGGAGAATAGATTATTTCACTTTCATTTTCTGCGCTCTAGCATCTATGGTGCAGCGTTGAGTTCCTCCACTCAACATGCAATGCCTCGAAATAAGGCGAAAAGCAGGGAACGGAATGTCTTAAACCTAAGTTCTCACTCTGCCTACCCTACTATACATATGAGGGATAAAGTGTGAAGCTAAAATATAAGGAACATAGACGATGGTATTTAACAAAACGCAGTGTTGATTTCACTAAATTCTTGATGCCTCTGTTGCGTGATTCCTGTTTCCATTCTGACGTAAAAGGGAGTATATGGTGTCAGAATTCTAGTTAGTTTGCGATTAGTCGGTAAAACTTACAAAGTTAAAGTTATAAGCATTATCGAGTTTTAATTTTACATTTTACAAATCAAAATAACACATTTTCAGATCATCTTAAAACTGGCCTAGAAGAATATATAAAAAAGTTTTCTAAAATAAGCTTAATCCGAAACCAAAAGAGGGAAGGACTTATCAGAGCACGAATTTTGAGTGTAAAGAAAGTTGTAACACCAGTAGTCTTTTTCGTTGACAGTCATTGTGAATGTACTAATGGTACGTTAAAAAATTATTAAAATAAATTGACATTTTTATTTAAATAACACATATATTCTTATAAGGTAAAAAGTAAATTACTATTGAATTTTAGGAAGACCAATTATCAGTGTATATATAGGCTATATGCTTCTTATAAATAGAATTACAGCACGGTAAACGTCCATAGAAATAAGTTTTTAGTATCGCTTTCATATATTTTAGGATGGCTAGAACCACTTCTAGAACGCATAGCTCAAAATCCCAAAACAGTTGTCAGTCCGGTTATAGATCACATCGACAAAACTACATTTGAATATATATCACAAGATGCAAAAAACATACAAATAGGTGGTTTTAACTGGAATTTAAAATTTATTTGGATAGACAAACCCGATTTACTAAGAAATAAGGAAAATCACGTGCCGATCAAGACGCCTACTATAGCGGGCGGTTTATTTGCTATAAGCACAGAATATTTCAAACATATTGGATATTACGACGAAGGCCTCGATATATGGGGAGGAGAAAATTTGGAATTGTCTTTCAAAGTGTGGATGTGTGGAGGCATATTGGAGATAGTGCCTTGTTCTCGAGTGGGGCACATTTTTCGGGACAGTTTTCCTTATACTGGTGTAAAGGGAGTGTTTATTAAAAATTCAATGAGAATTGCCAAAGTAAGTGTGTATTTAAAATAAAACTTATTTTCTGTAATGGACCAAAGCTATATATGTAGTATGTATTTTTTTCGTTATGTTTATATAGTTAACATTCGCCAAGAGGAAATCGAACTTCCGACTAACGTGTTTACATTCAGATGTTATTCATTTTTAAATTGATTGCATTATTATGGCTCATGATAGTATATATTATTTTATAAATATTATAATTTTATACTCTTAATACATTTTCAGGTTTGGCTAGACGAATATGCAAAATATTTTTATCAAAGAATAGGTTACGCAAAAATAGATTATGGAGATGTTACTTCTAAAAAATTACTGCGAGAAAAACTTGAATGTAAATCGTTTAATTGGTATCTGAGTAACATATATCCGGAAATTAAAGAAGTTCTTAATAACGCTGCTAGTGGACAGGTCATTTTTTATTGTATATGAATGTTAATTGAGAAATAGAAACTTTGAAATTTTACTGAAGGAGGAGCTTAATATTTATTGACAACTGAGACTGCAACAGCATCTGACGTTTAAGTTAACGTGATGCCTGTAGGTTCAATTCCCATTTGACAAAACGTAACAATTAAGTTCTTCGCTCTGACGAAGAACATAGTGCAGGCGTTTAATGCTGCCACTCAACACGCTTTGTCTATAGTTCTTATAATCATTTTGTTGGATTTTAAACTATTTTCTATTATAGATATTGCTGTCAATTTTTATGTTTTGACTAATTTACACTTTATAATTTACAGATATTTAATAGTGCTAACAAATCCATTTGTCTGGATTCTAATATATCTCATTATGACACTGTAAGTACGGTCAGTGGTTCTCTGTGTCACTATCAAGGTGGAAATCAGGTAAGAAATTAGACAGAACTATTAATATTATGTTTAATAACATCAAAAATTTCGTATTGAAATGATACACATAATTCGAATCGACTTTCGAAGTACTTGTTTTGACTTTTTTATAAGGTCTTAATAATAACATACGCGAACAATCCGTTTAAACGGTTTTGTTTAAATATTTATTAACAAACTTTTAATTCTTTTTACTTTACAAAACCATGTGAGGCATTGATTTCCGTTGTTCAATAAGTGAATTCAATCCCTGTAAGGCGGAATTGAATGAAATATTCGACGTTGGGTACCTTATGTCCGTTATATCACATACGTTGATAAAACTCCTGCTGACATTGACACGAAGTTTAAGACTATCCGTTTCTAATATTTAAATTTAAATTTTTGTTTATTATAAAATGTACTTCTGTATTTCAGTTCTGGGTATATACTAAAGATGGTAAAATACAATCGGAACACTTATGCTTGGAATACACATTGAATATGGTACTCTTAAGTACATGTCTCGATGGGGCTGCCAAACAAATATGGTTGTTTGAAGCTGAGGTAAATTGAATTGAAAATGTCACCTGTAATCACAATCCTTTTATGTGCAAATTTAATTTTATGTTATATGAAAGTTATCTTATACATATTTCAAATTTGGCGTGATTATTTTGGCGACTTAGAAATATTGTTATTGATTGCTATAGATATAGCAATCTATAAGAATATTGCGGTGAGCTTAATAAAATTAAAATAAATTTTATTGATTTATATCACAGTTTTAGCTACTTCGATTAGATATCAATCAGTATCTATAATCCAAACTCAGCTATATGAAATGTCATAATGACAAATATTATTAAAGTTCAATTTAATATATTTAATTGAAAATAAAAATAATATCTAAGTAGTTATAATAATTCTTTACAAGACAAAATACGTTCGACATTTGCAAACACAATATTGCCTTCAAGTAATACAGGAAGAGGGTTCGAAATTGAGCCTGGAAAAATGTAAGGCAGTGGAATTCCCAGAAATGGAACATGGAAAACTTCGATGCAAGTAAACTTAAAATTGATTTAAAAAAATACAGGATAAGTAAATAAAAAGAAAAATAATTAAATACTATAAAAATACATAAGTATTTTAATAATTAATAAAATTATGTTACACCGTGTGACTGAGAGTTTTCTTTTATACCATCTAAAAAATATTTGTTTTGATTATCCGACGCTTTTAAGTAACTAAAAATAAATTAAAAGATAATAGAATAAATAAATAAATAAACTATTTATATCTTTTAGTAATTTGATTCTCTCATAGTACATCAATAAAAAATAGTGTCAATATTCACGGTATTTTATGATTCCAAACGAAAAAAGATGAATAATCAAAGAGCATTCTCTGGAGCGGCTCATGGAGGCGACCAAGTTGATGTCACCAACTCGCAAGTGAATATCTTTAAATAATTAGTTTCAAACTTAGAATAGAATATCTTCTGCTTACAGTCAGAATTGCCCAACGCGCCATTATAATGACCTAGGTAGGTATATGTTATGAGTCTTAAAATCATAAGCATATTACATTTGCACTGGACATGGCATACGTACAGAATAGAATGTTAGTGGTATATAATTCATATAAAAATAAATATAATTTTATGCAAAATTTCAACAAAACAACGTAGAATTCGTTCTCCAGATCAAGTGTACCACATGAAAGGACCGGATCTGTTTAATCGCAAATATTTTGTGCCTGAAAAAGTCTATTTATATTTAATATAAAAATATTTTTTGTACTTGAAAAATTTCACATTTTTTTTTTCAGTAAGTTAAATAGAAAAAGTATCATGTTGTATAAAATGATACACTTGATAGCAATGGTACCTATTGTTACTTGGAAAAGCAACCTTATAAAATAAATATTTAAATGGGAAATATTTTTGCAAGCATTATATGCATATAGTTGTGTTCTATTTTTAAAATGTTATTTATTTTACCACATATGTCCTTAAAAGTATCTTTTAATAGCTTGTCCAAATAAAATAGTAAAAAGTCTATGGCACTGACTCATTATATTCTCGTAGTTACTGTGGCACACTCTAAGTTCCGGGAAGTACGTGCGGACCTCTACAGATTTGTTTATGTACTTCGAAATGTTATTATATAATATAGATATTATTTTTATAAAGCAATAAAAATATTTTAATCGAACAAAGAGAAGTTATTGAGAGTGCATTTTTTTTTCGTTAGTATACTGACGGCCGGAAGAGACGGAGCACGCTACAGTGATTATTGTCTGCATTACGAAGCTGGCGATTTCCCTCCTTACGGGGTCTAGATCTGAAGGGCTTGGGTTATGATAATATGAATCAAATATGATACAAAAAGAAATTTTGTTAAAAGTTTTTATGTACCCATAACGACATTTATCTATAATATTACGATCCGTTTGGACTTTTAATTAGAGTGAGTTTTGCAAAATGCACTAGTCATAACATAGAAAAAATAAAATAAATAAGATAAAAGATCCTGGGAAACACTTTAGAATGTTATTTATATGTACCATTCAATTCGATATGTTCATTATTTGGATATATATTCTAGAAAGGTATTTCGAAATAATTTCAGAAAACGGTGATTCTGAAAGTAGCGTTGAACAAGCAAACGTCTGTGCACACGCGCATTGCACAAGCTTGGTGAGTAATACGTAGGATACTATCCTTTTGTTGAGGTACCAAACGGCTACGAAATATCGAATAGTAAATGTTTATTATTTTAAATGAAAGTATAAGTATTAGAATATTATGATGTTACATATTAATAAGGAGGAAAATAAATTTAAATTCAATGAATATAAATAAGTTCATACATAGTTGTGTGATAACATTAACATATGACAAATTTGTTAGCGAAGTTTATTTTATATTTACTGAAGGAATAAAAATTGTACTTGTAAATATACATTATTCGTGTTTGTACTAATCAAATCGTTTGAAGTATATTTTTTTGTCTTCCAGTCATTATGTTCCTCTCCATGTTCTAAGTTGTGTTTGTATGATTTTCTCTAAATATGTTAGAGACGACACTGTACTAATAAGATCGGCATCCTCCGGAAACCATAATTCCTATGTTAGATCTATTGCTAATTAGAACTTGGAAATATAAAAATGAAAAATCTGCAATAATTGTGTACAATAGTAAGTTCTTCACATTTCCTTTAAAAAAATAAGCTATTTGGAAGAAAATTATTTTTCATGATCTTAATTTATTAGCTGGTGATTCTCAGTAAACCCAAAACCTATAGAGACGGAATGTAAACAGATGTACATTCGAAAAGTTAGGTCCCTCTCTTGTATTTTGATTTTTTAGCTTCAGGCCTTGATCAAGCAGATGTCAGGGTAGGCAGAGGAAAACTGTAGGTACTATACGAACTAGTGCTAAGACATTTCCGTTTGCTTAGTATCTAGCTTTCCTCCGTCCACGCTTGTCGCCGTTTTCGAGGATTTTTGAGTGTTGGAGCGGCGGAATTCAACGTCGCGCTTAGCCTAGTTTCCAGAGCGAAGCACAGAAATAGCAAAATCCATCTCCCCGAGTGATCGAAACCACAAACCGTTTGCCTTTACTGCCAGTCGCTAACGCCTCTGCAACACGACGTGCCTCAAGTTAAGTTTCGTAACGATCAGAGAGAGGTAAATAATAAACTTTGCGGCTAAAAATAAGACTGCTGACATGTCATCTCCATCACTCTGTATAATTATTTTTTTTTTTTTCATTTTTTTTTAGGGACGGTAAAACACACTCGGCCGCACAGCAACTTGCGGTAAATTTATACCGAGCTGCGTGGTACTATATTCATTTAAAATAGCTCGGAAACAATAAATACGGTGCAGTTTGCAGTAATAGAATTCTATGTCTATTATCCAATAAACGGGCGTAAATTCGATTTGTAATCAATCGGATTAATTCTCTACCAGATTTTCAAACAATCATATGATATATTAATATTGTTTGTGGAAATATATTCTAATGCTACAATAAAAAACAAAAAACTGGAACACTGTTTAAGGTACCCCAAAAAGTATTTACACGATACAAATGTGTGAAATCATGTCGACTTGAATTATATACAGGCTTACTACTACTATTGTATTTAATACAACAACTATTTATTTTTGAAAGAGCCATCTTACCAGTTTCTCAGTAAACTGCCTTCCAAACTGTAAAGTAGAGCATGTTCAGAGGACTGTGAAAGTGCTTGCAAAAAAATCTGTGTCAATAAAGAAATCAAATTTAAATTAATCAAATTTACATACAAACATTTTGTCCATTTATTTCTAGCGGGGTAGTCAGTGAGATCGGGAGCGTCAACGCTGGCGTTACATAATCCCCTTTTCTCCGTCCACAGACACGCGGTTGGGAAGTACTTGAGCTTTTACATGACTGTCAGTCTTTATCTTTCATATATCATAATTAAATACATATATACGGGTTTATTGTCTATAAAACTTACAATGCTATACAAATATTAATGAGTGGTTCAAAAAAGCGCATATCTATAATTTAAGGCTAAAGCACTTGAAGTCTAGTCAACCCTAATTATTGATTTTTTTTTTATGTTTTAAATAAAGTAATATTTGTAGTTACAGTAAGTAGACAGCTAAAAATCAATTTCCTCTAAGTAGAACATAATAGCATTTTACTACACTCTTAATATTAATTTGATTTTTCTCATTAAAACGGAATGAGACAGCCTCGCGACAAGTTTCTCTCCAAAAAAAGAAAGTTTCTCTAACAATTTAGTGAATCAAATATGTGGTACTTCGGAATAATAATCGTATTAGATTTTAAATTGTAAATTAAGTGCATAGTTTACATAACATATAGTTGTTAGGATTATTAAAGTAGTAAGGATTTATTACAAGACCAAATATTAGCTTATGTATGAAATCATATACTACTATAATAATCATATTACTTCTCTCTCTCCGCTTTAGCTATAACTAGTGTAGTAGAAAATAACCAATAACAGAGAAGGCAACAGGCCAATCGAAATACATTTTTAATTAATTTTAATGATGATATATAAAAATTACAAAATTCTGTTTCTTATACAAGACTAAAACAGTAATAAGTTAAAAATTTAACGAAATTTAAATTATAATATTAAATTATCTGTTTCAAGAAAATTTTATAATGTCTGTAAAAATTTCGGGTTCCCCAGAAAAACCTCCTTCGGACGGCTCTTAATTATCTCTTATAATACTTTATTACTAAGAAAAATTTTTCAATATACTTTTAGAGAAGAAATAAATTAGTTAAACTATTAAGACCTATATTACTGCCGAGCAAATAACCAAGATGACTAACAATGGTCGACACTACTAAAATTACATGGCATATGTTTGGTGCATTGCAGATCTTTTGTTAAGTTATTGACAGGACGTTAGAAGTTGAGAATGTTGAGATGTTGGTCGAGTGATAGGTCCAATAGACCAGATCCCAAACTAAACCCCATTATGCGACTCCTCTCATGCTGTTTGACTCGACTTCGAACTATGTTGCAAACACAGTGAGTATAGTGTTTGTTGCAAACTTTGCTTTGCGCAGTGGTGTTCTGTTACTGTAGCCCCGGTTTAGCTATTTTTTAGTAATAGTTAGATTATAGAAAATGGCAAATACAGCTAAAATATCCTATCTTATTATAATTCAACAATCTCCGAGGGTACGGTGTAGTGTGTCGAGTACGTATACTAATTTATTTTATTAGTCTATCTTTTCGTTATAGACGTTGGAGTCATGTCAGGATTTATGCAATTTCAGAATATACTAGAAATGTGATGATATATGGTATGTTTGGCGCAAGTGGAGGGCCTATGACCAGCAGGGGACTGCGATTGGCTGACGACGACGACGACAATGAATATGAAATTGTTATACAATTATATATTTTCTTAAACCCCATAATTGTTATCAATTATAATGAGGGCTTTTTTTTTTTGGCAAACCCAAAAACACGTCAAAAAACAATATATTATCAATAGAGGTGCTACTTGGCGCATGTTAGCGACACGTTAAAGTAACAATTTTTACAAAGTAATTATTTTGAAAATTACAAATTTCTAATGTAGTTATTCTTCAATAGAACACTACTAACGTATAACGTATTGAGTATAAACACTTGATTCGGTAATATCATTTGTCCCGAGATTTTCGAGGATGTTACTTGCCTTGATTTAATAAAAACACTAGTGACTCAAGAATAGGTCAGTGAAGCATTGTGGCGAAAGTTATGAAAACATTTGAAATAAAAACAATGACTATGCATTAATATCATAATAAACAAAAAGTAACTTTAAGAAATCTATAGCTATTCAACCTTTAATTATTGTGGAAAGAAGAACTGATGAGAAGAAAAAAAATATATTCTAAGCGTCATAAAGAGCTTTATAATGTATTCACATTATGGAGGCGACTGGATATATTATATAAATGACAAATACTGGTACGATATTAAAAAAATAATTAAACATTGTAGTACGAAAAAACAAGAATGAAAAAGTTATAAAACAATGCAATGGTACTAGAAAGTTCTTATATATTTTTGGCCTGACTATCGTGATTGGAAATCGTTTGTATATAAATATTTAGTCTGGAGTTACTGTTGCTTGTAATTTTTTAAAGTTTATTTCTGTCTGTATGTCCTTAAACAAAAAACCTAAATCAAAATTAAATTTTACGCAAAAAATTTAGCCCAGAATCCTCTCAAAGATGGAGGCGGCCAAGGATTTAAATCCGAACCTAAAATTTGTAAAAGTGAAAACTCTAAGATGGAACGGCAGTCAGCACAAACACCCGGAGCAAGGAGCAAGCAGAATGAGATTTTGCTAGTGAAGCTTAGAAATCAAACATGCATATGTTTGCACGCATTTTTATAATGTAAGGACCAGAGTTTTAATATGTTATATTTAAAGGAGCATGACTGCTAGATTATGTTTACATAAGCGCAGAGACGTGGCGTCGCCGTTACACGCACGGTTTTGAACTCGATTACCCACTGGGGGAATCGATTTTTCATTGCCCAGGCAAATAGGCAAAAGAGGTGCGTTGAGTCCGCAGGCCATTATTCGAAAATGGCCAAAAGGCTGGGGGGGACGTAGAGTGTCCTTAACCTAAATTTCCAAAGAGATCCGGCAAATAAAAACGGGAAACCACAAACTATTACATTAAATTAAAAACTAATTCATGAACAAAAATAACGCGTGTTTTAGCACCCATAAAACTCTATGATGGCAGATGCGACAGATGCGAACCTAAAAATTGCACCAAATTCTTTAAATTTCCATTGATTCTCGAAACATTACGTGAAAAAATGGAATGGAGTGACTAGGATTTCCTCTGTTTACTATTTTGTAGTGGTTACAAAACATGACGCTTATAAGAAACGTATGGGAAATAAATCAATCCCGAAGTCAATGCTTTTTTTAGGTTCAGACAGTTCAATGAGCTTTCAGAAAACTGGCGTGAGAATTGCGGTACAACTCTTAAGTCAGACGAGTAAGTTTTCACTGGCCGGAATAACCTTAGTTGTTAAAGAGAACAATTTTAGACGCCAACATACATTTGCATCATCTATTTTATAATCCTTTTTTCGATACTTAGTCCACTAACAATGACAATCTTAAAGAAAAAAATTGTAGCACTTTTTCTTTAAGTTATCATTTGTAGAAAAAATCGACTGTAAGAGTGAGTACGGTCCTAATTCTGTACAAATAACTCGGTCCAATTTGTCATACAAGTTTAAAGCTTACGAAACCCGTGAGATTTTTATTCTCTTTGTCATTATCTCAGGCATATTTATTACGTTAATATATAAATAAAGTATGTGATTTATTATGAATTTCAATCAAAAGTCAGTAAACAAAGTCAAGGTTTAAGCTGTTCGCTCCATTGATGCGTCATTTAATCAAACAGCGTCCTGAAAATCCTCACTGACTTATATTATTTTCTATTGTTCGATTTTCACCTTATTGAGAGTAATTTAAGTTCAAATTTGTTAATACCCACAAATATTTTGCTTTATAATTTAACAGCTTTATCTTTTTTCGTTACCTTTTATTATAAAAAGCATTTACGATTTACGAATCTTTACAAAATGTATTAAATCTATTTTAAAATTTTTTAAATACATTTAATTAAAGTATATATATTAGGTACGTTAATTCTTAGGTGTGATGGGGCATATCTATTGCAGTGGCCTTTTCCTATTTCGAGGAATATGTTATTTCATTTTCTCTGAAGTATGAATTTTAAATCGCAGCTCAAACGCACAATGTCTTGAAAAAAAAGAGGCAAAATTTTTGGAAGCCGCACGTGTTTTAAACTAGGGAAAACCATTCTATCTTACTACTAAAATGTAGATGTGATACTACTATACCTATGTGTATCTATATGCTAGACAGGGTTATATTATTATAAAAATCGAAAATTCACCTACTTAGATTTGAGTACGTTAAGAAAAGATAAAATTTTTACCAAATTTATAGTTAAAAAAATGTACACAAGAAAGAAAACTATTCAAGACCATACGTAAATTATTTCAAAAGCATTACCATTTTGTTATATAAACCATATGATCAGATGTGAATGTGGAGTCAACAATGTCAACATTTTCTCAGCTTAGACATTTTTCTTAGTGGAGACGGATCCTTAAACCGTCTAGTTTACCGACAAATGTTGCCAATAATATTATATCTATATATATATATATATCTATATGATAATTTTATATTATATATATATATATCTATATATATGATATATATAAATATATATTAATATATATATATATATATATAGTATTATAGATATTATATATATAATATATATATTTAGATATATATATATATATATATATATATATATATATATATATATTAATATATTAATATAGATATATATATATATATATTATATATATATAGTATGATAATATATATATATATATTATACTATATATATATATATATATTTTATAGCTTCACGCTTTATCCCGCACCCGCAAATGGCAGGGTAGGCAGAGGGGAACTGCAGGATCGTGGGTACCGAGTGTTATTAAGACGTTCCGGTTGCTTAGTCTCGGCGTTCTCCGGCCCGTTTAAAATAATAAATATAGTAGTATATTAATATGTATATGTTGAATACATACAATTCTCCTTGGCGTTAAGTGTAGTAAAATCAAATTATATTTTGCCGAATTCGGTGTGTACCTTCAAACTTTACATCAGGATAGGCCTACGTATGGGAAATTATAATATAAGTTTTCACCTTAAAAAAAATTAAAAGAGTATATTTAGAATAATCAATAACCCATACAGTAAACTCAATAATTTTTTTGGCTTAATAAATAGTCAGAAGCATTTCTAAGCGACTTGCAGTAAAGCTAGAGATTTTACAATAAACATTGAACTTACGGAAAAAGACTCTAAAATGGGTTTTGCAGAGTTTTTTTAACCAGGCTAAATACAGGTTAGCAAAAAAAAGTTTTAAATAGAAGTTCGCCTATCTGTGTGATAATTTTCTTTTTTAAAACAAGTTTTTTTTTTTTTTTTTTTTTATTTTTCCTTTTTCTTTTTTTTTTTGGGTATTTTATTTGTATTATTATGTGCTGATTAGGCTAGGTATACTTTAATATTTTATTCGCTCTCAGGCAAAATTAAGATTTTAGAAAAAATAAAGATAGCAAAAGAACCGAGATGGAAATATCCAAAGCGCACTGCCACTGAGCTTTCTTGTTAAAACGATATAAATAAATACTATTTATTTGCCGCGATACACTATTTACATATTACAATAGGCACATAATTTTAATTAGCCAATTATTTAATGCTCTCATAACTACATATACGATCCTATATAATAGGTAAGCAAAGGAAAACATTGTAGAAACACAAAATGTTACACTTCAACCATAGAGATTTTAATGTTTTTAATAATAAATGGAATATTTAACATCAAATACTTTGGATTTAGCCTTTCTTGTTATTTTCTATGTTCTTCTCATTGTCCGTGTTACAAATTTTTAGTTGAGTTTTATGCATAATTATCGTCATCAGCATCTCCGTGTCCATGGCTGTTATAGGTCTTTTAGATACGCCAGCATTTGATCTTTCAGCGCCTTAAATCCAGCCGAGTGTCAGTAATCAAACATATTAAAGTTTATAAGTAAATTGAATCTGTTGTTGCTAATACTGAATAAGGAGAACAGTTTTTGCCATCGTCCTGCTTATAAATTGTCAACTTACTGCGCTGTTTTATTTCGTATAAATATATACAGTCGTTTATACAATAGATTTGAATCACAAATCTTTTCGCTGTTTTTCCACGAAGCACTGACCCACTGACCGAACGGAACTATTAATTAATAGATTCGTACCAATAGAGATTTTATTGCTCACTTATAAATTCATTTCTGTATTATCAAGGGGAAGGAAATAGTTGACTTAAGTAATCGGAACTAGTGAACATTCCAACTGAACGCTGATTCTGCTAACGAGGGGCCAACACGTATGACATTTTCTTTTCGGTGTAGTATCGTATCGCTTCGTTCTATCATGCAAAAATATGATAGTTGTGTTAAATATGTAAATATGTTATTTATATGTGAAAAACATTTTTTTGTTTGCCGCCTGTTTTTTTTAAACGTTAAATATAAATATTAGAGACTATAGTAGTTCACAGGAACATAGGATCTATTAAAAATAAGGGAAGAAAAAGTATATATAAAAGGATTAATCAACAAGACATTTAAATTAATATATCAATAAAAAAGCTAAAAAACCACTAAACATTATCGTTGGCTATCAAATGTATATTTTTATTTGTCCTGAAAAAATTATTAGATATGTAAAAGCGATGATGGAAGAGATAGAAATAACTATTTTTGTAGCGTAAGAGTTCAGCCTCACAGGACAAAATGTACCATGTAGAGTTTACGAAAACTAACTATAAAATCAAAGGTATATTGGTTTCAAAAAAAAATAAACAGCATATAACTTTAAACAAAAAATAAAAACAGCGTTATGCGCTTAGTTACGTCGATCGCTCGTACAGTAAAAATTCATTTCTCACTTATAAACGATGGGCCAAAATGGTAAGAGCTTTTTAATGCTTTAATTATATAAGAAAATCCAATCATTTCATAGATTTAGATAGATGTTAAGGTTATTTTATAAGTCCACTTGCATACCATGTATTATTAATGTCCTATAGCGATCACGAGTAATTAGACTTTTTGATAGGAATGCTATTAACTGGTAAGTAACTGAAACTCATTTGCAAGAAACCAATATGTGTTTAAAAAAGGATAGAATATTTTGTTTGTAAGATTTATAATATCTGTCAAGGAATGTCGGTTATGCATGATGAAAATAAATTAACATGTCACGTTGGTCGTCTTTTTTAATATCTGAAACAAATCTACAGGGGGACTATAGTCAAACCTATGTTCTTAATATAAATGTGAATAGAAATAAATCGGTTGGTTTTTAAATTAGAGTTAGTATGAGAAGAACGTAAAAGGAAAAACATCAGTAGATCTTCGAAAAAACATTGTCGAATATACTGGAGGAACTTCACGTAATACAAGAATATAGCAGGGCAAAGTTTAAGGAGATAGAGACATTTGAACGAGGTGAAAGAGCTCGCGTAGGCAATTGCAGCGTTTGACGATCCATTCTCTCTGATACTCCGCTAGTTATAAGCTTGAGATATGTTAGTAGTTACATTAAAGATAGTATCTATTACACGAAATATTTTTTTATGTTATGTGTTATAGTTACTTTATCTTTTAATACTTAGCGATCATTATTCTATTTTCCATAGAGAGCATGCACTTTTCTAGGGTAAGACGAAGGCCAGCTTCAGCTTGAGCTCATTAACCTTAAAAATTAGCGGGAAAAGAGGGGAGGGAACGAGGGAGAATATATGCTGTTATTTTCCACGTCTACGACCGTAAAAAAGATGTTTTCATTGAAAGTAAAATTTATTCTTCTAAATATTTTAATAATAATTTTTTATGTTGGAATCCTAATTATGCTTTTTGACTTAAAGTAGGTTTAAGTATACATAACTGATCGTTTCGATTTTAAATTTTGTCGTAAATAAAAAACTAGAAGTTAGTAAATCAGGTTCTGACCATAAAATTGTCATCTATTAGCCAAAAATACAAAATAGTGATACAGTAGAAGGAAAGAATACAAAAAGTGTTGTATGTAAAATGGGACAAAAACATCGTATAATCGGCTATAATTTTAAACAATTGTACTTCTCTTACCATTAATCGGGAGTGCTACTGATAAAAATAACCGGAAATCCACAATGAAGAATCGTTGTGCAATCCGGGAAATATTTTTGAATTGCGACGAAGTTTAATTTAATTTATTAAGGGTTAAATTTTAAGGGTAATTTAGTAAACTAATTTCAATGTATATGCAATTATAGCGCGATGTTTTCACATTAATGGAGTTCGTTTAAGATATTTATTTTCTTATTCCTTTAGAGAGAATACTTGCCATAAGTTTTCGCTCTCATTAGTATACAAAACCTATGAACATGTAAATAATCTTTTCATCTATTGAATATTAGATCCTATATTTAAATTTACTATGAAATCAATTCGTGTAATAAGTCTCTAACGCTATAAGGTACGATCAATGTATAGTGCAGTTTCCCCATGCGACATATTATCAAACACTATTGTTTATTTTTTCTTGGGAAACATATATGACAGACCTCAGCGAACTTATTCCCTAATATTAAAGACTGTTTTTTTTAGCTTCACTCTTTATCCCGCATATGGCAGGGTAGGCGGGGGGAACTGCAGGAACCATAAGAACCTAGTGTTAAGACACTCCCGTTGTTTAGGCCCGGCTTCCCCCTTTTTTCGGAGACATTTTTTTTTTGGGTACGTGTTGAGTGGTTTTTTTAATTAAATACTACATGAAACTAAAAAACATATACATTTAAAAAAGTATTTATCAAGTATGCAATAATAATCTAGTCTTCTGAGCTTCATAGTATTCTTCATCTCATAATAATCTTAAATTGCCAACGTGGAAAACCTATTGTTAAACACTAAGCATGTTCGCAACAAACCGTTAGGAAGCAGTGTACTACTTCACGAACATTATGTACAGAACGATTACTATAAATATTTAAACATTTTTCATTTAAAAGGGATTCCACTCGGAATTTAAAAGTTGTTGAAAAGAAAAATTTTGAGTGTGTCTTATACAAATAATGAGAGAACTTATGCAAGGTTTTACCAATTCCATTTCGCTAACGTGAAATTGAAAAGGAAATTTAAAATATAAAAAAGACATATTAAAAATAGCGGTCCGTTGGCGAATGTACCAGCTGAATGATGTTCTCGAATTGCACTCTAGACTACAAAGAAAAAAAAACATGCTTTTAAATGGTTAACATTTGACGTTTTATTAAGTCTTAAACGGCTGTGAAATAAAAAGAAACACACTATAAAAGGGTTCTATTCTAGTGTAGGCGTGTACGAATTTACACAGAAGCAAACATACAAAAAAATAAATAAAATCAATTGTTAGGTTGTTATTATTTTGACTAACCATAATAATTAATATTTTTTGCTTTTATAAGATGTACATGCAAAACATATAGAATTTTAAAATAGATTTTAATATAATTTGAAAAAGTAATAATAATTTTAAATTGCGCTATGCGGCTTCTTGTGAAGAAGTTATTTATTATACGAACAACAACAATTCTTCAAATGTCGTTATAATGAGACCCTAACGAAATACGGCACGTTCCATTCTTTAAACATTTCAATGACACTAAAACAATTTCAGCGCAAGGCTTAACGACATCATTAGATTGCTTAATTCATATTTTGCTAACTTTATAATATTTTTAATGATTACTAAATATAAATCTTAAAGAAAAAGTAATATTTATTGAAAAAAACCTAGTGACATTATGTCCCTCGATTTTCCGTCTGGATTGGACATACTGCGTGGGGATATGAAAATGATTCCTCCAAATGATGGTGAAACCCACAACTTTCGCGTTACAGACAGCCATCGTCCCACTGAGTCACTACCTCTGAATTAAAAAAAAATAATAAAATAAAATATTAATATTAAAATACACTCGTTTCTAATTAATCTTTTCCAAATGAAATTGAAACTCTCATTTTGCTGTTCCGTTCCTGTTATATTATTATTTATTCTGTATATTTTTTATTTTAATTGTAATTTTCAAATTATTTAAATTCATTCCTATTATATAAATAAATTTGGAGAAAGTGGTTATGAAAAAAAATAAATATGGTCAAGGGCATTCACGAAACTCAGCTTCCAGCCCGAGTGAGTTGTAGATTGAAGACGGCAGTTGTATGATTAATGATTAGGACATCTTCACTTGAGGTCTGTCATCACTCTCGCAGATGGCTTTGTCAGAAGTGTTTAATAATTGAATGGAAAGGATCTTTTTGTTTCTATGTAAATATTATATATTTATTTTTCATATTGTATATTTATTTTACATGTTATATATTTATTTTATATATTATACACCTGGCGCGTTAGTTTACGCGATGGTTGTTCTATTTGCAGTAAAGAGAATGAATTGTTAGTTCTGGTAAGACGGAGGGCGGCGTTAAGTTCAACTCACACTAGAAAATTAAGCGGAAAAAAGAATTTTATTTTGATATTAACACTTTACCGTCTATGATGAAAGAGATTATATAGAGAGAGATGAAAGTTTAATATTTCCTTCAAATAATTTCTAGTACCATTTATTTATCTTGAGATCTATTTATTATAGCTTATAATGTAAATAGGTTTAAGTTCTATAACATAACTCATTTTTCGATATTAAATTTGTCTTAAAGAAAACAATGAAGTTATTAAATGCAGTTCTGAAATAAAATTGCCATCTACTCGTAAATTACAAAACTAGTTAATACAGTATGAAAGAATACAACAGGTTTGTTTTATGTAAAATGGGACAAAACCACCGTATAAAAGGCAATAATTTTAAACAATTGCACTTCTTTTGCCATTAATTAGAGAGTGTTAATGAATAAAAGTGACTTGAACTCCACAATGAAGATCGTTAAAAAAAAAATTGAATTGCGACGAAATTTACTTTTAATTATGTCAAGTGGCAAGTTTAAGTTTATTTAATAAATTTAATGAAATTTTGTTTGTATTTTATATGCCGTTATAGAGCAATATTTTCACATAAATGTAAGTTTAAGAAATTTATTTTCTTTATATTATTTAAAGTTGTAGTTGCATAAATTTTCACCAAATTGCGTACATTAAAGTTATTAACATTTAACAATCGTTTCATCTAATTATATCTATGGCTGCCTATTACTTTGTCCCGCTTGCTAGGCAAAAGGAACCGCAGGAACCGTGGGAACCTGCTGTTAAGAGATCGTTCACCGTTTTCTGCCCTCCGAGACATTGCGTGTCGAGTGGCGGAACTCAACGCCGTGACTAGTTATCAGAACGAAGAAAATAATCCAATTTCCTGAGTGGGAAGTTTAAATAAAATTAGATTAATTCAATTTTCATTTTCATAATTTTCAAATACATACAAATAGGATTGTTTTATTTGTTTAAAATAATAACTTGTAATTATGTACATATAATTGAAGTAAGTTGTAAGAGAGCTTTGCAAACACTGTTCAGCTTAAAGCGCAACAAAATACTTGTTTTAGCGAACAAACAGTAAACCTGCAGGTTGTTGGAATAATTAAAATTTTATCGTTACGCTTACGAGAATTTATTTTCTAGAATTCAACGTACAGTGTGAAAAAGAATTGCGATTTTACGGTATACTTAAGGTATTAAAATAATTAAATGAATTGATTTTATAAAGAATATGCTATTATTTTCATAATTTACTATTTTGTTATTTTCTTTACTATCGATTTACACAAATTTTAATTTATTTCATAAATTCATTTCAGGTTACCATAAAACTGTGGGACAGCGTCTGATTGTAAATACAATGCTTACAGGTTCGATCCTACTGAGGGCTTCCATACTTTTTCAGTACTTACTTTGTTGTTTAAAGCTTAAGTTATGATAAAAACTATCTGTATTTCTTTCTGTAATAGTATGTAGTTTAGTTTCTTATTATGAGTAATTGGTGACCTAATGGCAGCTTTGCCCGCTTTAACTACACAAATATTTTTTTAGTACGTCGATTTTTCTTAGAGTACCTCATTAAAATATATATGTCCTCGTATCTACTCCTATATAGCATATACATACTATATACATAAATTATATATATAATAGTCTTCATTTGAAAGTATCATGTCTACAATATATAAATTAAAATTATCACTTTACATGTGTAATACAAACCAAGGTCAATTATGATCGCGAAAAACTACGACAAAAAATGTCTCAAAAAATGTCTTCTTCACGAAATGTCATATAAAAATCAAACTGAGCAACTTGTATAAGCCGAAAAATGTATATATATATATATATATATATATATATATATATATATATATATATATATATATATATATATATATATATATATATATATATATATATATATATATATATATACAATATTGTTTTTAAACATATATATATATATATATATATATATATATATATATATATATATATATATATATATATATATATATATATATATATATATATATATATATATATATATATATATATATATTTGTTTAAAAACAATATTGTATTAAGTTTTGTATTTCATTCCCTACTTATTTATTATTTCTTCTCATTTGATTTCTAGATATTGTTTTATATTTCTTTTTTTAATACATAGTTTTTTAATACATAGGTGATTTTTGGAAAACCAGTGTATATGAAAAACACAATAATATTGTTAAGAAAAGATTGGAAGGATAACGCGTTCAATCAATTCATCAGTAATTTGATAACCCATTGACCGTCAGCTACTCGATTAAGAGATGAAGGGTATGATTACCTACTATGTATTTTTTCTTTTATAGCAAAATGTATACTTCGAAATATTTTAAGGCTATTTTGAAATAATTATTTTATTAATTTACTTTGAAACGTATTATAAATCGATTAGAAGCGACAGAATTGGATGCAGGACAAGTAATGTTATTTACTAAGAATACATTTAAACACACACAACTGATTATATATAAGAACGGTAAGCTTAAATTGAATTAAAATAAAATTTATTAATTTATTTATATAACAGTTTCACCTACTTCGTTTAGGGATTTAATAAATACAACTCATAATCAAATATCTGAAATGATTGGAATTACAAAAGTTATTAGAGTTTCTTTTTTTTTTTTTTTTTAGCTTCACGCTTTATCCCGCACATGGCAGGGTAGGCAGAGGGAACTGCAGGAACCATATGAACCTAGTGTTAAGACACTCCGTTACTTAGTCCCTGCTTACTCCGTCCCCACTTTCCGCCGTTTTCGAGGCATTGCGTGTTGAGTGGCGGAACTCAACGCCGCGCTTTGCCTTAGTTGCCAGAGCGAAGAAAATGGAAATAGAAAAATCCATCTTCACCGACTGGGGATCGAACCCAGAAACCATCGCGTTAGCCGCGTTACAGGCAGACGTTGCGCCTCTGCGCCACGACGGTCCTCTATTAGAGTTTAATTTAATAATTTTAATATAAAATAAAAATAATACCTCTAAGTAAAGTAATTGTAATATTTCATTATCAGACAAAATAGATTCGACATTTGCAAACACAATATTGCCTTGAAGTAATGCAAAAAGACGATTCAAAATTGAGCCTGGAAAAGTGTAAGGCAATGGATTCCCAAAGGTGGAACATAGAAAATTTCGATGCAAATAAGCTCAAAACAAAAAGTAAAATTATTCCAAAATAATACCTAGATATGTATTTCAATATAAAATAAATTTATGTAATACCATTTGATTATCCATTCATCTCATGAATCTCAATGGAAAAACATTCAATCATAATGAGCATTCCCTGGCAAGATGCATAGAGTTAACAAAAATTTGAGGGCAATTAACAATAAATATTTAACAGCTACATGCAATATTTCGTATCGTTACATAAAATATTCAATGTATTGTTACTCTGTACTCGGCATTTCGCCCTAATTGTCTGCGTCAGAATCAAACATACTCCGTGCTTACAGTCAGACCCTGCCCCAATATGTTATTATTGACTCAAAAACATATAAAGTATTTTAAAATAAAAGTTAAAATAAATTACGAAAATAAAATGAAATATTGATTTTTATGCAGAAAAATCAACAAAATAACGTAGAATTTGTTCTCCATATCAAGTAAAGGATATGTTTATTCCGCAAAATATTTTGTAATGCTGAAAAATTTACATGTCGAATGCTATATTTTCTACTTGAATATTTCATACATTTTTTTTCCTTTTATTTTTAATAATATGCAACATTTTCATGAAATGATACAACTTGATAACACTCGGTGCCTACTTGTGAACGCCACTCTTATAAAATAAATATTTTTGAAGGCAAATATTGCATATGCATAGTTGGTACATTTTGTAAAACTTATTTATTTATTCTACTTAAAAGTATACTTTACTAGTTTTGCTCAGCGGATTTGCCCCTGGTATCAAAAGAAAATAACTAAATATCAATTATATTCTCGTAGCTACTTCGCACACATTATAAATTCCAGAAGTGACTCTGATCTTAGATATTTTATAGTTAGTTACATTGTAATTGTTTTATAACGCAACAAAAATGTTTTTATTTGGACCAGTAGTAGTTACTGAGAGTCGTTTCACTTTAACCAATCAAACTATAAACTTAAACAAATCTAATGCTAGCATATATTAATATTAAAAAAAAATAATCCATACAATATAAAAGAAATCTAAACAAAATTAAATGACTAAAACAAAGCACAGGTGTACAAAACGTGTACACTCCATAAATTGAATGTGAGTTTCATATATTCAAACAACTTGGCAAATTGCAACATTTCTCTAATTTCTAAACAATAATTGGTTTTCAGACTTCGTCGTGCTTCTAATGCTTAGGTATAATGAAGAGCATATCGATCGAGACTTAATTTGATTAGAACCAATATGAGTAACAGTAATGTAAGTAATGTGTAAATAATCTTGGCTAGGTCTTGTTTTTGCCTTTATAGTGCAAAGAAAGTAAAAGTCTGTTTAGTTATTGCTAATTTACATTTAGGGCCGATTTCACCGGTTACAGAGTAAAGTTTCAGATAGTTAGCTGGTAGTTAATGATGTCTATCAGATAAAAGCTGATAGTTTATATTGTACAGGTTTTTATTGGCTAGATGGTTCTATCTGGGACTTGTGAAATCAAAATTTGTTCTTTATCTGACCGACAACTAGCATATTTTCTAACTGGGACTTACCCTACTAACTAACCCTTAGTCTATTAAAATTTACTAGGGTGTTGTATGGTATGTTAAGTGTTGAAAGATTGAGAGCATTTTTAGCATAAAGACCGAAAATGCTAATAAAATTTAATAAAACGCTCTTAGCTAAGGTAGTTAGGAAAAAAGTAACATAAATCTACAATTACTATCGGTTTGTAGTCATGAAAATCTATTTTAGTTTTAAGAGAGCTTTATAATATTATTTATTGTTGGTCCACATTTACACTTTTTTTTTTCTTTTTTAATTTTTACTTTTTTACAATTACTACGTCTGACTATAAACGAGAAGGCTGTGGATTCCATTCCCGCTTGGGGGAATTGAATTATTTTCGCTTAGCTTTAGTAACAACTCGATACTGTGCTTAGTCGGTATCGAGTTTCATCAGCTCAACAGGCAATGTTTCAAAAACCGGTAAGTAGGACATGATAAGTACCCTAAGTTCCTCTGCCTACCCGTCTGAACCACCGCTATATACGGGATAAGTGTATGAAGCTAGTAAAATTAACTCTATTACCATTTTATATTAATTTTGGTATGGAGTGTTGAAGAGTAAAGCTAATAATAAGCTTTACTCTTTAACACTCTATACCAAATTTGAGGCATTGCGTGTTAAGTATATGGATATTTAATATTGCTTACGAAGAGTCAGGAATTAAAATATATGTCAATAAAATTATTACAGTAATACCACACGCAAATTAATATTAATATATTTCCACATAATACAAAAAATGCATGGAATTTTAGATTGAAATGGGAAATATCAGCTGAAATAAAGTTTTAAAACAGGTAACGCTGTAAGCGATGGAAAGTGTTAAAAATGCAGAGCCTCTTTGCCTGTGCAAACATATGTATGGTGCGGTACTGAAATGGTCACATAGAGAAAAACATGCGGGCTCTATAAGGATATATTAAAATTAAGTTTATATTTTGACTAGCGTATATAATAGTAATTAGTTCATTACTTTTCCTATATATTTAGGGTTCTGTAGGTCAATATGAATATTTATTGAATTCACAATGTATGTTGAGAAGAAAGAGAAGGCAGAAAGAACTTTATGTTTCCTGGGTTTTATCCAAGAAGCTTCAGGCTATGTGAAAAGAAAATGGTTTTTGTTGTTTTTTATTGCGAAAATTCAACGCACAACCGTCGCGATACATTCATATGGTATTACATTACTATGGCTATAGTGCTTACCCTTATAATAATCGGAAAATCTTACGTTATATTTCTAATTTTATAAATAAATATAGAAAATGCAGTACATAGAGACAGGAGCAAAATAAATTAAAATTTTAATGAATATAAAAGTCCAGTTCATATATAGTTTGTGTAATAAATTATTATATATACAAACTTTGAATAGCAAAGTTTATTTTATATATAACTGAAGTATAAAAATTGTACTCGTAAATATTGCACTTATTTCGAGTTTTTTTGCTAATCAAATGTTGAAGTTTATTTTATTTGTCTTCACATTCATTATGTTCCTCTCATGTTCTAAGTTGTGTATTGATTTTCTCTTAAGTACTAGTTAGACGCGACACTATACTAATTAAGTTCGGCATCCTCCGGAAACCACTAATTACCATGGCTACATCTATTTGCTAATTAGAGTTTTGATATATAAAAAAACTAGAAAAATCTTCAGTATTTGTGTACAATTAGTGACTACTTCTCACATTTCCATAAAAAATAAGATATTTAGGTCGTAAAACTATTTTACATGATATTACTTTAATAGTTGTAATTGTCCAGTAACCCAGAACTTTAGAGACTGAAAGTTAACAGTATAAAGAAAAATTAAGTTTTTAATGGTCAGAAGGTAAGTAATAACTTTCCGTTAAAAACACAAACCTCTGACGTGTCCTCTCCATTATAATAATAATAATAATAAAGCCTTTTTATTTTCCTTTAAAAAACTTATAAAACATATTTGGTATATGTTAGTTGTTAGTATAACTTAATTTCTATGTTAGTATGTATTCTGATTTTTAGGTGTTAGTTACATTGATTTTGAGAAAAACTTATGAATAAAAACTTAAACTTATTTTAATGTTGTTTCCGTTTTATTAAAGGAACCCCTGTTGGGTATAGGCCTCCTCCAAATTATGCCATTCTTTTCTATTTTTTGCTAATTCGATCCAGTTCTTTCCTACTGTCGAAACTATATCGTCTACCCATCTTTTTTGTGGTCTTCCTACGTTTCTCGTTCCTTTTGGGCCGGTCCAAGTCGTGCTGTTGACAGTCCATCGCTTGTCTGTGTATCTCGCTATATGACCTGCCCATCCCCATTTTAATTTTAATGCTTGGTGTAGTGCGTCGGTCAGTTTTGTCTTTTCTCGTATGTCTTGACTTCTCGTTTTTTGAATTTTTCTTAGGTGTAACATACTTCTTTCCATTGACCTCTGACATGTTCTTATTTTGCTTCTTATCCTGCCTGTGAATGTCCATGTCTGGGAAGCGTAAGTCAAGCATGGTAGAATGCAGGTGTCCATTATGGTTTTTTTCATATCCAAGTCATAACTGCCTTTTAATATCTCTTTGTGAGCCCAATATTTGTTCCAACTATATGTGATTCTTCTGTTGACCTCATCTTCATTATTTGTTTTGTTAAACGAGACTTGCTTTCCTAAGTAGACATATTGATTCACATACTCCAGCTCAACTCCATCTAGCATTATTTTACTTTGTTCGCCATTTGTCATTACCTTTGTTTTTCCAAGGTTCATATTTAGACCTACGAGTTTGCTCTCTTTATTTAGTTGTGATATCATTTTTTCTAACTTCTTAGAATTTTCGGCGAAAATTACGATATCATCGGCAAATCTCAGATGGGTGAGGCGCTCGTCGTTGATGGGGATGCCTTCTGTTGTCCAATTTATTTTGGAAAATATTTCTTCCAAGACCGCTATGAATAATTTTGGAGATAATGGGTCTCCTTGTCTGACACCTCGGGCTATACTAAACTCTTCTCCTCGAGTTTCTAGTTTTACCCTACTCACGCTCTTCTGATAAATGTTTCTTATACTTCTTATATATATTGGGTCAATATTGCAGTTGAGTAGAGCTTGCCAGATAGAGCTATGGTAGATACTATCGAATGCTTTTGAGTAGTCTATAAAACCTATGTACAATTTCTTATTGAACTCCGAGTATTTTTCTATTACTTGTTCCAGCGTGTGTATGTGATCCATTGTTGAGAACCCGGGGCGGAAGCCAGCTTGTTCTACAGGTTGTCTGTTGTCTATGGCTGAGCTTATTTTGCTGAGTATAATAGATGTGAATAATTTATATACACTTGATAGGAGGCTGATCGGGCGATAGTTTGCAATATCTTGTGGGTCTCCTTTTTTGTAAAGTAGTATTATGTCTGAACTTTGCCATTGTACTGGTATTATACCTGTGTTCAAAACCATATTGAATAAGAGAGTTAGCGGTCCGGTAAGAAACTTCGAGCCTACTATTAGTGCCTCATTTGGTATGCCATCAGGTCCTGGGCTCTTCTCTCGCTTCAACTTTTTAATATTTTCCCATACATCGCGTTCTGTTATAATAGTTGTTTCGTTGGTGTTAGTCGATAAGCTATCTATTTCCGTAGGAGTGTCAATATCTTGTGAGTCATGAGCATATAGGTCTTTGTAGAAGTTTGTGGCACAGGATATAATGTCTTTTCTTGATCTTGTTTCGTTTTGTCCGTTCTTTAATCTCTTTATCCAGTCTTTGTGGGTGGTTAATTGCTTGTGAGCTCTTTTAGCGCTTCGGTGGTGTTTTATGCTCTTTTCAATGGTTTTTTGCCTGTGTTTCTTGTAGTCTCTTCTTATTGATTTGCTGGTTTGTTTAAATAGATTTGACAACTCTTCTTTTATTTCGCGTGATTTGTTTTGGATTTTTATTAGTTCGTTGCGGCGTTTGATCATCTGTTTGGTTGTTTCGGTGAAAAAGTGGCAAGTATTTTCATTGTCATTATTTGTAGACTCTGATTTTAGGCTATTTTTGAGGTAGAGTTCGAGTTTAATATAGGATTTTGTATGTTGTCTTCATTGAAATCAGTTGGGTCCATAGTGTTCGCTTCTAGTTTGTCAAGGTATGTTTTTATCTCTGAGTCTGTTCTTAGTGACGAAACTGAGTGCTGCAAATGTCTCCTACATTTTTTGGGTTTATCTAGGGTTACTGTAGCTCTTACTATTCGATGGTCTGACGGAAACTCTACGTTGTTTAAAACATCTACGTTTGTAATAGTTTTGGGGTTATTAGCCATGATAAAGTCTAGTTCATTTTTAGTCTTTTCGTCTGGCGATATCCATGTCCATTTTTGTTTAGATTTCTTCTTAAAATGGGTGTTCATGATGGATAGTTTATGTTCTAGCGCATAATGTATTAGCCTTTCGCCTCTAGAATTTCTAGTTCCGTAGCCATATTTTCCCATAATTAGTCGCTCGTTGGTTCTTGGTTTCCCTATCTTCGCATTGAGGTCTCCCATAACTATAATGTTGTTGTTGTTGCCTAGTAGATTGTGGGCTTCTTGTAGTGTTTGATAAAATAATTCTATGTCTTCCTCGTTTGATTCTGTGGTAGGTGCGTATACTTGGACAATTGACAAATGAGTATTGTGGAATTTTAATTGAATGTATGCAACTCTTTCCGATAGTCCGCAGAAATTAATAATATTTTCTTTATATTCTTTCTTGATGAGAAATCCTACCCCGTATCGACCGGGAGTTTCACCGATATAACACAGAATGTGATCATTATATTCTTCTATTTTACATCCAACTCTTCTTATTTCAGCTAGTCCTAGTATGTCTATGTTTATGTACTTTATTGCATCTATTAGTTCGAAGTATTTTTCGGGTTTCGAGAGTGTTCTGACGTTGTATGTCGCAATTTTCAAGTTGTTGTTTTTATTTCTTGTCGTTGTTGAAGTATTTGGAGGGTTTTGGTCGTAATCTTCCACGGTGACCGGCCGGGTTGGAAGATATGGGTTCTTTGTGCTCTTTTCAAATGTGTGTTCCGTTTTTTTCGTGAGAGAGGGCTGTAATTGCTATTGTTTGTTGTTTTTATTTGATTGATCATTTTGTTGGTTGTTTTGGTTTTTATTTGTTAGGAAACTGAGTATTCCGGGTTTGATGACTCCCTCTGATAAGCTTGATGATCTTTTCAGTGTTGTCTGAGTTTTGTTTCGTTTGTTGGCTTGTGTTTTTGGTTCTGGTTGTGAAAGATTATTGTTATTTGGTGATATTGGCAGAGTTCTTTTCTTGTGGCTAGTTTGTGATGTAGCTTTCGGGTGTATTATTAGTCTGTCGTATTTAATAGATGCGTAGTTCCCCTTCTCTTTTTCAATTTTTAACTGCTCTTGTAATTCTCTTCTTTTTTCCAAAACTTGCGGCGGGAAATCTTCTTTGATGTAATAGGTGGTATCGTTTAATATTCTCCTTTGTTTAAAGATTTCAATTTTTGTTCCTAGTGAAGCGAATGTCACAGTTATTGGTCGGGGTCTCTCTCCTTTCTTTCCTATTCTTCTAGTTTCTTGTATGTCTCTGCGATCTATTCCTAGAGAGAAGTATTCATTTATGAAACTTAATACACTTTTTTCCAAGTTTGCATATGACGCTTCAGTCTCCGGCAGGCCAAAGATGACGATATTCCTCTGTTTTGACTGTTTTTCAAGGTAGTATAATCTTTTTTCTTGGTTGTCTAGTTTTTCTTGTAGGTTTTCGTATTTTTGTCTATTTCTTTGAACTTTTCCTCCAGTGTGTCATTTATATTTTTTGTTACTTGTTGCGTGACTTTTTCAGCAGATTCTACAATTTGGTCATTCAATTCTATTTGAATTTTTTTGAGCATATCCTTAATTTCGTCCATGATTGGTTTATTTAATATGCGGTGATAATGTTGTTTTGATACTGGTGCTGCCCTCTGTTGGCAATATATTGAGTCTTACTAAGCTTGATAGTTGACACTATGAACCGGGTAAAAAATCTAATGAAGATGGCCTTTTACTTCAGAGCGATATCCATAGATGGCGCTGATATATTGATCAAAAGTGCAAAATCATTCGTATTTATTGATGAATTTATTGTTTTTGCACTAAAACGAAATAAATTATTTGTTAAACACTTTGACTTCTTCGTTCCCCTCATCTATTAAAATGCTGCACGGTATTTCTTGCTAAAAGTTCTGTTTTAAAGTCTTATTCACTTCACTGTTTTGTTCATTTAATAGTTAGTTTTTCACTATAAGTTCACTGTTTAGGTCCTAGCCCACAAAGTATGTCACTAAACGAGTACTTGTGATTACACTGCACTATTTTTCTAAATAGATATCACTTGTTTATATTTTTATTATAAAATTATTTACGGAGCCGATGTTTATTGTGGCACAGAGGCGCCCTCCCTCCTCCATTACTCCGTCATAATTATCCTATATTAGTTACGTTAGCACACTGGGCCCGCACAACGACTTGCTGTTAATTCCAACCATGCTGCGGCTTTACAATCATTTAATGAATCCTCCGGGACATCAAGAACAATTAATACAATGCAGCTGATATAAATTCTATGTTTATTCTCCAAAAAAGAGCCGTAAAATCGATTTTTAATGTTCATTCGACTATTAAATATATTATAAAAATATATTTGTTTAAAGAATATTTAAATTGAAATTTAATTAAATAACGTACTTGTATGTGAAACTTATAATGCCATAACAAATTTTCATTAAGTGGTTAACTGCTGCGAGCGCATATTATTGATTAGCTATGTATGATCTCTCCAAAGATATTTTTTACATTTTGATTATATAAATGTATACAATATTTGAATATGAAGAAAAAAAAAATAACTTTATTAACTCAAAAGACTGTGTTTATTAAATATTTTAAAAGATTTTCTAAATCTAAACTAAAACGTAAAATAACACATTAATTAGTATTATTATTAATTGAAATAATTTTCTGTAAAAATATATCTCTTTATTTGTGTCATATCATATATATGTATACGCTCTTTAATTTTCTAAGGTAAAGTAATATTTTCTGTAAAATATTACACCTATATACCACCATATTATACCTATAACATAATAGCGTTTTAACTACAAACAAATATTAATTCGATTTTCTCATTACAACAGAATGAGACAGCCTCGCGACAAATTCTCAAAGTTTGTCCAACAATTTAGTGACTCAAATATGCGATACTTCGAAATAATAATCGTATTAGATTGTGTAGATACTAGATACATGCGTCAATTTAAATTGTAAATTAAGTGCCTAGTTTGCATAAGTATAGTTTGTTATGATATAAAGTTAGTAAGCTGTTTATGTATTAAACATTAAGGCTAAATATTTAGCTTAACGTATGAGTCATATAAGTCGTTAATTAAAGCAGACATTAAAATGATAACTGAACACGTAAGTTTATTTTATAATGGACACAGAGACAGAGATCGGGCCAATCGAAATTACATTTTCAATTATTTTCAATCTAGCACGATAAATATTATAAGTTCTTTTTATCAATATAGCACAATAATTGAAAAAAATACAATTTCATACCCAAGAAATGAAAACAGCAATAACTAAAGGTGATTTCTAATTAAATAAGGATTTACATATTTTTAATTTAATTAAAAATTACTTTTTTTGTACAAAATTTTCCTTTCCTTCTTAGGAATTCTTAATTATATATCATAATATCATCTTCATGATTTGATATCTAATTTTAAAAACAAAAATATACTAAAAATATATTATTTTTCCTCGTAAAACAGTAGGTATTTTGTATATCAAATAAGGAGATTAAAAATGAGATATACTTGTTATATGAAATAAAATCAAACTCGTTGCACTTACAACTAGACAGTGTCGTCGTCGTCGTCGTCGTCAGCCAATCGCTGTCCACTGCTGGACATAGGCCTCCCCAAGTTTGCGCCAAACATCCCGGTCCTCCGCAACCCTCATCCAGCCTGCTCCGGCAACCCTGCGTATGTCGTCGGTCCAGCGGGCCGGAGGGCGTCCTACACTACGTTTGCCAAGACGCGGTCTCCACTCCAAGACTCGTCTGCTCCAACGGCTATCGGTTCTGCGGCAGACGTGGCCGGCCCATTGCCACTTCAGCTTGCTAATTTTGCGAGCTATGTCGGTTACTTTCGTTCTCTCACGGATAACCTCATTTCTGATTTTATCCTTGAGAGAGACCCCGAGCATAGCTCGCTCCATAGCACGCTGAGCGACTTTAAATCTGTGGACCAGCCCCTTTGTCAGTGTCCACGTCTCGGCAGCGTATGTCATCACCGGTAGGACGCATTGCTCGAAGACCTTGGTCTTCAGGCTTTGCGGAATTGTCGACGTAAGGACTCGACGGAGCTTGCCAAATGCCGCCCAACCCAACTGAATCCTCCTATCCGCTTCCTTCTCAAAGTTGTGTCGGCCAAGTTGTATTGTCTGGCCTAAGTAAATGTAGTCCTGTACAACATCGAGAAGAACGCCGTCGACCCGTACTGGTCTCGGCATGACAATTCTGTTGAACATAACTTTTGTTTTGTCCAAGTTCATACCAAGACCCACACGTCGGGAGGACTCATTTAGGTCGTTCAGCATTCGGTTCAGCTCTTCCAGCGTCTCTGCAAAGATGACTATATCGTCGGCAAAACGAAGATGAGAGATATACTCTCCATTGACGTTGACGCCTCGTTCAATCCAGTCCAGGGTTTTAAAGACATCCTCCATCGCGTTGGTGAACAGTTTCGGGGATATCACGTCCCCCTGTCTCACTCCACGATGGAGCCGAATAGGTCTTGTTCGCTGATCTTGGATTTGGACGGTCATCGTCGCAGCGTTGTAGAGACATCTCATCACTTCGATATATCGCCAGTCGATTTGACATCTCTGCAAAGACTCCAAAACAGCCCAGGTCTCGATGGAGTCGAAGGCTTTCTCATAGTCCACAAATGCCATACACAGTGGCTGATTATACTCCTCGGTCTTCTGTATAATTTGCCGAACAGTATGTATGTGGTCTATGGTGCTATAGCCTTTTCGAAACCCGGCTTGTTCCGGAGGTTGGTATTCGTCGAGTTTAATGGCGAGACGGTTCGTAACGACCCTTGAGAACAGTTTGTAAACATGACTCAGAAGCGTAATCGGCCTGTAGTTCTTTAGGAGGGTCTTGTCACCCTTCTTGAAGAACAAGACGACCACACCCCTGGACCACGCTTCTGGCGTTATGCCCCGGTGGATGACGGCATTAAAGAGCTCCGCTAAGGCTTTTTGAACCGGTAGTCCACCAGCCTTTAGGAGCTCAGTTGTAATGCCGTCATCACCCGGGGCCTTCCCATTTCTAAGCTGTTTAAGAGCCGCACTAATCTCGCTTACGTCAACGTCCGGGATGTCTCCCGAGTAGTGGCGCGTCGGTGGTGCACGCGGATCTTCAGCGTCCTGAGCCATAGGCTTATGTGTGCGCGATGAGTAGAGCAGATCATAAAACTTCTCACCTCATTCTGGATCTGGGGTTTTGACGTGACTCTTGTGCCCATCCGCTGTTTAAAGCTTGCAGGTGCTTTCTCCCTAGACCGGTCCTTTGGAGAACTGGACCCCCTATTTTTGCTCAATGAGGGTTGTAATAAGCCCTCGTTTTGGCAACGGAGTCCCTGCTGTGAGTTCCGTATCCGCTTAGAGAGGTCCCTTTGTTTCGGCGAAGCTGCTTGATCAATGGCATTTTCACACGTCTCTCTGCCTCATCAGTTTCCAGGGTTTCGGGGAGAAATGTTTGGATTGCTTCGCGGTACTCGTCGATGAAAATGCCTACGTCCCTAGTTTACACACGCTTCAACCCGTTTTCGTTCTCCCTGTCCACTCGTCCCAGTGGTTCCAGCGAGGCGATCGATTTTGCAGTCCAATTGAAACTGCTTGGCCACACGGATCTACTTGGGGCTGGCGTAGGTCGGAGAGGAGATCTCCGCAAGCGAACCCGCTCTGGCCCGGAAGGATATATTCAGAGTGCCCTCGTACCAAAGGTCGGTTGATCAACTGCCGGGTGTTAACCGGTTGGATCACAGAGACATCGCTGAATTATACTTTTTTGGTCCGCCATGATTAAATCTACGCGTTCCTTTCACAGTATCTGGGCTTTGCCAGGTCAACCTCACCTTTGTGGCGTCTCTTAAGACGACTTCATCAAGTACAACTCCTGCCTCTCGAGGAAGTTGACCACATTGTGCCCCCCCCTGTGATTTCTGCGCCCCAACCCATGTTGGTCCAATCTTCGTTCGTCGCATTCCTAGTACTCCCACTTTTGCATTGAAGTCATCCCAGTGACTACGTTTTGTAGAACATGAGGTCGTACTCATGGATGGCTTTAGAGTGTCCTCCTACATGGGCTTCACCTCTTCACGGAGTGTGTCGAGGTTGGCGCATATACCTGCACAACCTTTAGGCAGTACCTATCGGTGAGCTTGACTACGAGGTACGCTACCCGGGTCGACACACTACTAACTTCCACCACGTTGCCAGCGAGAGCTCTGTGAACCAGAAAACCGACACCACCTTGGGAGGCCCTATCACCTTCCCGGAAGTAGAGCAAGTGGCCAGAGTCCAGGGTAATGGTATCCTCCCCCTCTCTTCGGACTTCCGATAACCCCAAAATACTCCAGCTGATATGACTTAACTCTACTTCCAGTTCTGTAAGGTGATGGTCCAGCCGAATCGTTCGTCCATTGTACGTCGCCAGGTGTAATTTTCGGGTCTTGCAGCCTTCACTCCGGTGATTCTTAGCACCCTCTGCCCCGCCGTGACCACGACCGCTGCCTTGGCCGGGAATAGCGGGGCTGCCGGGCACTGAGGGCCGTATCCTTGACGCTGTGATCATGGGGGTAAATTGCCATAGTCACCACGCTTGGCAGGCGGGTTGGTGACCGCAGTAGATGTTCTTGATATGCAGGGTCACGCTGCTGCCCATGCCCTGATTTATTTCCCTTAGTCGCCTCTTACGACACCCGCGGGAGGATATGGGGTGATGCTATTCTAAGCCGGCATCACACGGCTCATATGTATGTATGTATGTATGTAATTATAATTACACCAAAAGCTTACATCACGTAGGGCCAATTTTTTTTACTCCGTACATAATAATGTGTCATATAAAGTTGATTTACTCAATACTTTTTTTAAAATGTGAAGCCGTTTCATTACTACATGAGACAATTACAACATGCCTAATAATTGATTAGCTGTACGAACTATTATATGATAGTGTTTTTGGTGGGATCACATGTATTTGTAAAATTATGGCATTAAGTATATAATTATAAGAAGAGAATATTGAGATATTTGTGTGAAGAGTGGATAATTGACCAGATTCAGAATAAACACCGTTAAGAATATTAACGTATTTGATTTTCGCGATTCTTATACATTTTAAATAAAATAAGAGTATAATGGCATATAAAAGTGTGTAGCTAAAAAAATAATGGGTAAGCCCGTGACCTCAGACTAGTGTACAGTATTTTAAACCTCGGCTTTCTATAAAACATCTATATCAAATATATAAAATCCGTTTTGATTTTTTTATTTAAAATCGTTAAAAATAGTACTCGAATTTAAATCGACTTATGAAACCGGCACACACACCGGCAGTCCGGGGCCATACCGGAGTGCGGTCTTCCTCTTGGCCGTATGAAAACGGATGCGTGAGACCCCCATCTCGCGCACTCACGGCCGGAGGGAGTGCCCTATTTATTCCGCCCCGGGCACTGGGGCTTGGAGGCCGTGAAGGCGACACGCCTTCAGCGTGTGTTGGGCTGTGTCTTGGTCTGCCCCGCAGTGGTGGCAAACCGCCGTCGCCTCGCGTCCGATCCTACACAGGTACTCCCCAAAGCAACCGTGACCGGTCAGTACCTGTGTAAGTCGGAAGGTGACTCGTCGCTTCCTTCGCATCCAGGCCTCGAAGGCCGGCAGGATCGCACTCACGACGCGTGTGTGCGCGTACCGATCTCCGCAGAGACGGGCGTACCACGTCGTGTGTGCCCTTCGTTGCTCCTGCCGCCTGAGTGCTTCGAGGACGCTGGCAGGGTAGGACGCTCTTCCGCCGCTTTGACGAAGGGCGCGTTTGGTCGTAGACCATCGCGTCCCTCTCCGCCAAGATGTCCAGCGGCGGAAAGCACGCCAGAAGGGTCGCCGCCTCGAAGGATATCGTGCAATATCCCCGCACCATGCGGATGGCCACTCTCCGCTGCAGACTCAGGATCTTAGTCTTACAGCGGCGGGTGCCCGTCAGTCGATGTGACCAAACGGGTGCCCCATAGAGGGCCATCGATCGCATGACACCAGCATAGAGGCGGCGAATCTCCTCCCTCGGTCTCCCGAGATTAGGCAGCAGTCTGTGCAACGCACCCACTGCCTTCTCGATCCGGGGGGCCAGGAGCCTGAAGTGCTCTTCAAAGCTCCAGCGACCGTCCAGGACAAGGCCCAGGTATTTCATGTACCTGGACACCTGGACGTTTGAGTCACCTACGCGAATGATCTGCGAATAGGGTGGTTCCCGGCCCACCGGCCACTTGTGGAACCATAGCGTCTCCGTCTTATGCGACGCTATCCGAAGACCCAATTCGCAGATTTTCGCGACGACGAGTTTGACTCCGAGCTCGGCTCGCCGTCTGGTCATCTCGAAGCTCAACCCACATGCCAGCACCAGCGTGTCATCTGCATAGCAGATCACGCTGACGCCTGCGGGGAGCTCGACACGCAGAACCGCGTCGTACGCGAGATTCCACAGGAGTGGTCCTAGGACCGATCCCTGCGAAACCCCACAGTACACTTCGCTCCGGGTCCTCGCATCCTCCTGGCCCACGTACACAATGTGCCTGTCGCGCAAGTAGCTCCCGACAATCGCCTGCAGGTAGAGAGGCACACGGTGGTACACCAGGGCCTCCCTGATGGCAACCCAGGGTAAAGCGTTAAAGGCATTGACGATATCCAGGCTTATCGCCAACGCCACGCCCCCCTGAGCCACCGCCTGCTCCGTCAGGGACCGGACACGCATGATCGCGTCAACAGTCGAGCGACCCTGACGGAAACCGAACTAGCTGCCAGGTCGGGACCGACGCATGACAGATGCTCGCTGAGACGAGAAGCGACAATCCGCTCGAAAAGCTTGCCAGCCTCGTTCAGCAGGCATATGGGGCGGTACGCAGAGGGAGAGTCCGCGTCTCTGCCGTCTTTCCTCAAGAGGACCAGACTTGCCTCCTTCCAAGCCTTGGGGAACGTGGCGTTACGGAGACAACTGTCGAACAGCCGCCTCAGCCTATCCCCCAAGTGAGCCGAAGCCAACACCCACGCCCGTCCCGGAATCCCATCAGGACCGGGCGCTGTGTTCCGGGTACTCAGGCGACCAAGTGCTCGGTCAAACTCCTGCTCTGTAACCCTCAACTCGTCAGTCCAAGTGACCGGCGGTAGCGAGGGATACAGGGGACTTGACCGGATCACCGGGAAGAGCGAATCTATCACTCTCCTCAGTAGATCCGGATCTAAGGCCTCCGTCAACGGTGGCATCCACGGGCGTAACTTGCCCAGCACCATGCGGTACGGGCGCCCCCACGGATCCCTGTCGAGTCCCTCAAGGAGCTCGTTCCAGGACCGAGCGCCGGCGTCCGAGATGGCATCTCGCAGCGCCTTCTTGGCCTCCTGGAACGCCCTGTAGGCTTCGTCTCTCTCCTCAGGAGTGGCACGCCTTCTTCTCCGGGTTCTGCTGGACTGGCGGTGGGCGCACAAGCATGCGGTACGCAGCTGCGCAATCTCCGCTGACCACCAGTGCATCGCCCGGCGCTCGAAGCGGCCTGCCCGGGGCATCGATACATCGCAGATCGACGTCATCGTGCCCCCGAATCAGGCCGACCCACCCTCGGGGTCGGGCAAAATCTCCTCGTCGTTTTGTGACCAAGCCGCGACGAAGGCGGCGGCTTCGAGATGATCTCGGTTTAGCCGCTTGAGGGCCCATCGTCGTGACAGGGTGTCTCCCTGACGACAGCTGGCTCGGTCGCGATGGCGGATAGCAACATCGAAAAAGATGTGGCGGTGGTCGGATAGTGTGACCACCTCCTCAGCGACACGCCATCCCGAGAGCATGCGAATCGCAGGAGGAGTCGCCCATGTAAGGTCCACGACCGACTCCCCCTGCCACCGCACGCATGTGCTCTCCGACCCAACGTTAATGAGCCGGAGGTCCAAACCAGCTGCCCAGTCGAGAATCGTCAGTCCCTTCGTATAGTCTCTAGAGTTACCCCAAACCCTGGCGTGGGCATTGAAGTCCAGTCCGTCGTCCAGGCCGAGCACTCGTAGCTCGCCCGTTTTCATTGGGCGAGTCACCCTCACATTGAGGTCCTTGAGGTCCTTGAGGACCTCACGCATCCGCGCTGCGAGACGGTCGGCTTTGGCGTCACTGTCGGGGCCCCCGATGTTCAACAGGATCCCACCAGTAACGGCCCTCTTAGACTCGACCGTCTCGATACCGAGGTCAGAGAGCTGAACCCGCGTACGGGCAGCTCGCATGACCTCAGTATAGGTCGTCGTTGCCGCGGTCGCCGGCACCCTTGGGAGCCTCTTCTTAGGCGCCTTCTTTGCCGCAGGCTTTTTGGCCGCAGGCTGGGAAATATTATTACTGATATATCATGTAAATATGTATTTTATGAAATGCAAGTTTATCTATCAAATAGGTCATTATAAAATAATTAATAGAATTTAAAAATTAAGGCGCTAATTGGCATATGTTAGAGACAAATTAAAGTAGCAAATATTTTACAATATTACAATTTTTAAGATTTAAAATGATAATAATTCTAAAATAATCAATTCTCCAATACGGCGACCAAATATATTTAGCACATAGCTATAAGATATTTGAGTATAACACTCTGATTCGGTATAATCAGAATATCATTTTATCCCGAGATTAGTTTGGCATATCGCCTACTTGCCCTTTATTAAATAAACTGTGACTCAAGAGAGAAGTTGTAGTAATAAAGTCATTGTGGCGAAGTTATGAAATATTTGAATAAACAAAATGGCTATGAATTTAAATCGTAGCAAACAAAAGTTAATTTAAGAATAATCCGGAGAACTGTCGTGGCGCAGAGTACGCCTCTGTAAACGCGACCCTACTCGATTTCCACTCGGAGAAGATGGATTTTTCTATTTCCATTTTCTTCGCTATGGAAAACTAGGTAAAGTGCGGTGTTGAGTTTCGCCACTCAACAAGCAATGCCTCGTAAAAGGCGGAAAGTCGGCACAGAGAAAGCAGGGGCCAAGCAACGGAGTGTCTTAACACTCGGTTCATAGGGTTCCTGCAGTTCCACCTGCCTACCCTGACATTGCGGGATAAAGCGTGAAGCTAAAAAAAAAATTTTAAAAAAAATTCTATATTCCTCAACCTTTCAAATTTTGTAGAAAGAGAAGTTAACATTAAAAAAACTTGTGAAATGTAACTGCAGACTTCTTGTAAGCATTAACTTGACTTAATCAACTTAAACTAAAGTTTATTAAACTTATTTGTAGCTTTGATAAAAAAAGATGAAGGAAGGAGGAAAAAAGGAAGATTAAGATATCAATAAAGAAAATTCATACAATACAGATTATATTTTAAGCTTCATAAAAAACTTCATAATCGTTAAATATTAACTGTAGTATGGGTTTGTATATAATACTTGTTTATTATATGAAATGATAAATGCTAGTACTATATAATAAAAAAAGTTTAAAATTATATAAATACAAGTGATAAAGGTATGAAACATCATAGTTGTACTCGAAAACACCTATATATATTTTTAGGTTGAAATCGTGCTTGGGAAAACGTTTGTGTACAAATATTTCTGCACGGAGTCTAGTAACTTTTAAATTTTTACACGTTTTCTTTCTATAGTGTGAAAAAACATTGAAAAATGTTAAAAATTTTTGCAATAGCTACATGTTTATAGCAAATGACTTTTTCTGTGAATGTCTTAACAAACTAAATCAAAATTAAATTCTAAACGAAGAATTTATTTCAGAATCCAATTTCAAAGATGGAGGCAGCCAATGATTACATCGAACCTGAAATTCGTAAAGTGAAGTTTTAAGATGAACGGCAGTCAGCACAAAGCCCGGAGCAAGCTAAGAAATGAGATTTTGCTAGTTGCTCGCTTAGACAATCAAACATTGCATATGTTTGCATACATTTTGTAATTTTAAATTGTTATATTAAAAGACTGTATGATCATGTTTAAATTAAGAGGCAGAGACGTAGCGTTTGCTTGTTAACGCGACGGTTTGTGAATTCTATTCCTACTTGGGGTAGATTGATTTTTCACTGCCATTTTCTTCATTCTGGCAAATAGGCAAAGCCATGCGTTGAGTTCCGCCACTTACTCGAAATGGCCGAAGGCAGGGGCCGAAATGTGTCTTAACACTAACTTCCCAAGGTTCCTGGATAAAGCGTGAAGCCAAAACTATTATATAAATTTAAAATGTTTTACTCAACAAAAATAACGGGTGGTATAGCAACCACAAACTCTATGACTTGTGTAAGTTTTACTGCGGAACAAATTAGTATAAAGTGAACAATTTTAGAGCACAACAATAATTTTAGAGCCACATACATTTACACCATATATATTATAATTCTTTTACGTCTAGTTACAATTAACATCTTGAAGAGAAAGAAATTGTAGCTTTTATTTTCCTTTAAGCTTAAGTAAGTAAGAAAGTTTATAGCTTTCTAGCACAGCATATAACTGTAAGCACATATATTATATAAATATGACTGTGAGTGAGTTCGGTCCTAATTTTGTACAAAAAAAAGATTAAAAGATGTGCTGACACCTTTCTGAAATGGTAGTAGATAAATATTGACGCGCATAAGTGTATCTGTGATACCTATATGAATAAATGATTTTTGATTTGATTTGATTTAATTCTGTACAAACAATCGGCCAACTTGTCATACACGCTTGAAGCCACTAACGTACCCAGTACAGATTTTATTTCTCTATGTAATTCTCTCAACATATTAATATAATTATATAAAATTTATAATAAATCTGTGTGATTTATTATGAATTTCAATCAAACAAAAAGAAATATAAGTAATGGTAAAAAGTTTTTGACACTTTTAAACGATATTCATTATATGAATCTATCTAAATATCTAAAAAGTTAAGTGAATCTCGCATTGTACGTTGTAAGCAATACGTCAGTTTAAGCTTGATGACCTCCATTGATGCGCTCATTAATCAAACTAACTCGTCCTGAAAAATCTCCACAGACTTAAATTTATTTTGTATTGTTCTTATTTTCACTTATGTTACAGAGTAATTATTTTCAGCTTCGATAAATTCTCATAAAATAATGTTGCTTTTAAAATTATCTTTACCTTTTATTATAAAAAGCATTTACAATTTACAGAATTTACAGAATGTTATTAAACCTATTTTAAATATTTTATATACATTTAGTTAAGTATATATTAGTTAAATTATTATTATTTAAGGTGATCGAGGCGTATCGATAAAGTTTCCATTTCTATTTAGAGGAATACATTATTTCATTTTCTCTGAAGTTCTGATTTTAAACCGAAGCGCAGCGTCAAAATTTGCAACTCAACGCACAATGTCTTGAAAATAGGCGAAATATTTGGAGCACAGTGTTTTAACACTAAGTGAGTAAGTCTATCTACTACTTTACATGTATATTTTATTTAAATATCAAATTCATAATATAATACTTAAATTTGAATACGTTAAGAAAAGATAACATTTTTACAAATTTATAGTAAAAAGGTTTTTAGATAAGAAAAAAACGATTTAAGAACATTACAACATTACATCATTTAAATACATATGATCCGATACTTCTTTTTTTTGGGGGGGAAATCCTCGCGGGAATCCAAATTCTTCTGCAGTTCCGCACTGGTGCTGGCTCGATCCATACGGGCCTCGTCTCTCTCTCACTACGCCTTAGAGACGCGCGCCGACACACACCCGCCTCCATCTCGGGTCTATCGAATAGGGGCAGAGACTACTCTAAGTCCCTCGCCCCAAGATCCAATCATGGGGGCCTGAAAAGGGCGTTGTCCGCCCTTCTTCTACGCCCAGTGCGCTTTCTGCGGCCAGGGAAGGGAATCAAAATCTCCCTCTCCCGTTCCGCAGTTTCCTTCTGCGACATCACTTCTTCGCAAAAGGACACCATCGCGTCCCACGTGCCAACCATCCTTCATACTACGGCCGGCATCAATAAGTCGCTTCCGACAACACTTGTAACGACACGGCGCTGTTCCTCCCAAGCTACACATTCGGCGAGAGTGTGTTGCGCCGTGTCCTCCCCGCAATAGACGTAGTGGTGGCACCGAACATCCGGTTCCCGGGTGATACGGCACAGGTACTTGCCAAAGCAGCCTTGCCCTGACAGCACCTGCGTTGTGCTAAAAGACAGGAATCCGTGCCTTTTCCCTAGCCAGTCGTCAAGTACAGGCCGGATCGCCCCGACGGTAGCCACGCCGGCGGTAGGGTGCAGAAGCCTTTGCCACCATTATTTCACCAAAACCTTTCGGCGCAGCGTAATTAGTCGCTGCACCGACCTCGAACCCCGTGACCGCTCTTCCTCGTGCCATCTATACAATGAAGCGAGTACTTTCGCCTCAAGATCCCATGGTGGAGATCCGGCCAGAATGCTAGCCGCCTCGTAAGAAATCGCGCGATACCCGCGGACGACGGCCATCGCCCTCTGTGGTTTCCGGAGAGTGGCGATAGTGCTAATCATCACAGGGCCACGTCTAGGCCCAGGCGCTGGATGCGGCTTACCACTTGAGGCACTGCAGCCGTGGATATCAATGTCACTTCCCTGTGCAAGCTACCCTGGGCCGTGATAAGCGTGTCGTCAGCATAACACGTCAAATTGGCGCCTGACAGGAGCTCGCTTCTTAGCACCCAGTCGTAGCCAAAGTTCCATAGGAGCGGCCCCAACACCGATCCTTGTGAAACACCACACGACATAAAGTGCCGACCGGCACCAATATGATCCGATACTGAGTCAACGATGTTAACATTTTACTCAGCTTAAACTTTTTTTGGTGGAGAGTGAATCCTTAACCGTCTCGCTTACCGACAAATGTTGACACTACGGCACTACTTTGTTTATTTTTGTAGTTAGAATAATAATAAAAATATATTTAAGCAAATATGACTTTGTTGATATCTTCTAACGGATATCCTTAGATTAAAAAGAAATAATTAAAATTATAAAGAAGTCGATAGTGAAATTGTATTCTTGAATATTTATGAAATATTGTATTCTTGAATATTTTTATTACATTTGATTTATATTACATTTATGAGTAAAAATAACTAAATACATGTGTAATTAATATGTATCAGCTATTTACTTACATATATACATAAATACATATATACGTCATAAATAAGATATATTGAAATAAAATATTTTAACTGCATAATTTTTATACAAACTTAGCAGGTGGCAATAGTTTTCTGGTAAGAGTTTATTCTACGGAAATTGTAAGGCAGTTTGTAACCAAATTTACATATTCCCAAAACAAAGCTGCAACGAGCTCGGCTTGGAATAAAAGAGTAGCTTATTTGGTTTACAGTTGGGTTTCGATTGTACCGTAGCGTGTCGTGACAGTTTTATATAAAATAACGTGATTGAATAATTTATTTCTCGTCCTCAAGTTAAATTAAATTTAACTTACTAACTTAAAACTAAATTATATACATGAGCATTATAGAGGTGTATCTGTCACGGCGGCCATTATCAAAACTACTTATAGAGGAAAATATTTCGAGGTTATATACAAAAGACTATTTGATAATTATTAATAGTTTGGGTACAGCATCATTTTTTCCATTTCACGATATTTATACGTGCTGTGTAACGCGTAAGACGTACTACAAACAATACTATTAAACGTTGTCAATCTGTCACCTTTCATTCAAAAAATAAACAAAAGAAAAAGAGATATATCTCTTTCCCGCTCTGACAGTACAGTGTACGCTCGCGTCATACTTGACAAATGGCGTTTTAATTTGGAACAATAATTTAATTATTTATTTTGTTTGAAAAAAATATTTTTTTATTTTTGAAAATTTTATTTCTTTTATAATTTTACCTAGTTTATTATTATTGTACTTAGTTTATTGTTATTGTAGCCTTTATAAGGCTAGTTAATACTACGCTTGAAATGAAGGTCGCCGTCACAGTTACACATACAGGATATGTATATGTTTCGTACATTTAAATTCTCCTTTTTCGTTAGTGTAAATATATTGCCAACTTCGTGTATTACCTTTAAACTTCTATATCAAAAATATTAAAATGATTTATTGTTTACATACTCAATACGCTACAGTAGTGATATTTCTCAATGATTGATGACCTCAATGATTTGTAGGCATTAAATAAATAGTCAGAAGCATTTCTAAGTCGACTACAGTCAAAGCTAGAGATTTTAAAATAAACGTTGAACTTACGGAAAAGCCTCAAATGGATTTCCAGCGTTTTTTAACCCGTTATTTTTAAATCCAAGTAGCAAAAAAAGTTTTAAATAGAAGTTCGCCTATCTGTACAATAATTTCAAGTTTTTTTTAAACAATGTTATTATTTATAAAGAGACATAATTTACTAGGATCCGGTCTACAATACGAGACATGCACATATTAAAAAAAATATAATTTTAGAATGAAATTTTGTTTCAATTGTTATTAAGTAAAATATAAAGCTATCTTAAAAAAATGAAATTCGTATAATTCTCTTTAATATTAATAAGTGCTAAATATATTTTTAATTTATTTTATTCACACTTAGGTAAGATTAAGCATTTTATAAAAAATTAAACGTAGTAAGAATCGAGGTTGCCTCTTGGAAACAATCCAAGCACACTGGCCACTAAGCTTTTAAAACGAATATAATTAAATACTATTTATTTGCTGATAGTTAGCACATAAATTTAATAGCAAAATAAATTTATTTGCTCTCATAAATACCGTATAGAATACAAATAATAGGTTAAGCAATGACAGCATTATAGAAACTCACATAATTTTTATTACATTTCAACCAATAAAGCTTTTTTAATGTTTTTAATAATAATTATTGTAATAATAAATATTTCACACGTACTTTGGGTTTTTTGTTATTTTCTTTGTTCTTCTCATTTTCCTTGTATAAATTAGAGTTTTATCATCATCATCGTCATCAGTCTCTCCTTGCCCATTGCTGGTTCTAGATCTCTTTAAAAGCACGCCACTGAACTCGACCTTCATCCAGCCACTGCCAGCTACTTTACGAATTATAGTAATTATTTGGAAATTGAAGGAGGATTATGGGTTACAGTAAAAATGATATATGTTGATGTTAATATTTAAATTAGAGACAGTTTTTGGCGCTCGCTACTGCTTATTATAATAATTGTAAACTTAATGCGCTTAAATACAATCGTTTCTTAATAAAATTAAATTCACAACCCTTGTTGTTTGATTCATACCAATAGATGTTCTATTGCTCACTTGTAAATTTCATTTCAGTAAATAAAGTGTAGGTAAATAGTTTACTATTAACAATAGGAACTAGTGAACATTTCCAACTGAACGCTGTATTCTGCTAACGAGGCAACACGTATACATTTTACTTTTCGGTGTACGTATCGTATCGCTTCTGTTCTATCATGCAAAAATATTACAGTTATGTAAAATATTTTATGTATGTAATTTATATGTGAAAGCATTTTTTGTTACCGCTCGATGTTATGTTTAAATATTAATATTTAGAGAATATTGTGGCTCAGTGTCTTTGAGTTTGACTGTGACCGCAATAGTTGTGCGTTTAATGCCCGATGGTAAAACTAATTACTGGTACACTTATTTCATTTTGCGAGTTGAGCGTGAATCTTAAGTTATATGAATTCAAATATTTTAAATAAGTAAATATTATTCAGAAAAATCTTGTATATAAAGTTATATAATTTTAAATGAAGTGCCTATGATTTAAAAATATAAAGAAAACAACATAAATAATAGTAAATTTATTCATATTAACTAAGACAGATGAAGGTGTTTGAAAAAAATATTACAAATAAAGTTAGTACATTTCTTTAGAACGAATTTTATGTGTGTTTAATTTAAAGCTATCGTTTCTAGGACTGGTTAAGTAAAATAGGTACGTTAGATTCCCTTATGCATTGGAATCGAAAAGAAATTGGAAGAAGCAGTGCTTTATATACATATATGTTTTCTCTGCTAGTTTCAAATTTCGTAAGCGGTTTGATAATGAATAAAATTTTCGATATTGTAAAAAAAATCCTTTTTTTAACATCATAATCATATTTTTTATTTCATATTCGTCTTACTAAATATAATAAATACAATTAAGATAACAAATAAAAGCTTCCTTTTTTTTGCCTCGACTCTCACAGGTATGGTAATATAGGCTATAACTCGAGTGTCAATTCACATTTATAAATTCCGACATAAATATTTGTTCATAGCTACACAGCCACTAAAATAAAACGCTGCAAGCTCATATGTATGTATGTGCCATATATTTGCTGACGTCGAGTCGAATTATCCGCCGTCAGATATTGTGATGTGGATTCTTATAGGACTACTTAAGATAACCTTTTACTTATTTTTTACTTAAATATTTAAATCTATTTACATTATACCAACTGACCCGACAAGCGTTGTTCTGCCTAACAGTCATTGAATGAGTATATTTAAGATTTTCAAATTGATATAAATTATTAAAATTAATTTAGGGTTCAGATATATTAAACAAAATGAATATTCGATTGAATTACTTACCTACACTTATTATTTGTCTTTGAATAGTGTCACCTAAATCACATTTATGACACTGAAATCAATTCCATATGTTTTCATTTACCTCAATATCAACTTCTTTCAGAAGCTGAGAAGTGATTCGTGTTGTATGACAGCGGACATTATCGTGCTTAAAAAGGAAGACAAGTCAAGGACACATCTCGAAGCAGATGTGTTCACGGGATGTCGTTTGTGTACGTAAGCGTATAAAAAAGAATAGAAAATGAAACCTTGCGGAACTCCAATATGGACAGGACGATGGGACGAGAGGATCTTGTCACCAGCTTGCCAATATAAAAGTCAAAATGTTGTTGGAATCCAAACTATTCGTCGTTAAATAATTCCTTATCCTTAACTGCTAATGAAACAAGTGAAAGTCGCCAACAGACTAAATTTATTTTAAAAATATGAGTAGTCAGTACAATAATAGTAAGTAATACATTTTATTTTTAAAAAAGGAACTAACATTGTACCATAGAGTATATAATGACTACATTACACATTGTACCATAAATATAATTATAATATCTATATACATTACTTTTATTAAAATATTTTTATTTTGATATATCATTATAATACTTCCTACTCCTTTAACCTACTGAGGACGATTTTGTCATATAATTTTCTTATGGAGCTAATGAGGCTGATAGATCTGCTAGAACTAGAGAGCGAGTTGGTGGGCTTTCTATTTTTATTTATTTATTACTATGGGGTCTTCCACTCGTTAGGAAAGGAATATCCTGCTAGAAGAGCGTAGAAAATTAGGACCAATCAATAGATAAATTGGATCGTGAGATTTTTGTAGATCTTGTTGAAAATAGTGTTGGAACCCAAAGTTTTTTAAACATAGCGTAAGTTGTTAGTATAAACTTTAAACAAAAAATAAAAACAGATACGCTTAATACTTAGACTTCTCGCAACTACTTAGATTACTCACAAGTACATGTTAAAAATTCCATGCTCACCTACTAACATTACCAAATGGTAAGAGATTTTTAATTTGCATTTAATTATATAAAACAATCAAATCATTTCGACAATTTAGATAGATGTTAATGTAATTATTATAAATCATTTGATTTCCATTTTCTTCGCTCTGGAAAATAGGCAAAGTGCGGCGTTGAATTCCGCCACTCAACACGCAATGTCTCGAAAAACGGCGGAAAGTGGGGACGGAAAAAAGCAGGGACTAAGCAACGGAGTGTCTTAACACTAAGTTCGTATGATTCCTGCAGTTCCCTCTGCCTACCCTGCCATGTGCGGGCTAAAGCGTGAAGTTAAAAAAAATTGATTTGCAATTATTCTAGTGTCATTGTAGCGATTACGAGTTAATTTTGTACTTTTTGATAGAATACCATTAATTGGTAGGCAACTTGAAATCATTTGTAAGAAACAATATGTATATATAAAAATCTCTAGAAATGTTTTTACCATGACGTTATAAGGTTTATAATATCTGTCAACGAATTTCGTTGTTCATGGAAATAAAATTTCAACATCACGTTAGCAGGATTTTTTTTATATACCCTACAGACCATAGTTAAAGTGGTCAGAATATTGAAGTACATAGAAATTAAATTTGTTCGTTAACTTAGAGTGAGAATGAAGAAAAACATAAAGGGAGCCATCAGTAGATCCTGGAAACCACAATGTCGAATATACTGGAGGAAAATCACGTAAAAAGCATATAGCAGGGCATGTATAAGAAGGTCGATGACAGTAGATGAAGAGAGATACGAAGAAATCGCAGCGTTTGACGCTCCGTTCTCTCTGACTACCCCGCAAGGGATAAAGGCTGAATATATTAATTAACATTGGTGCTATTAAAAATAAAATAAGAGTTGTACGTTTGTCAATACTGCAATAAAGATACGCTAAACATGGGTGGTGTATTTAAAAATTAAAATAATTTAATTTAATTGTGGCTTTATATTAAATAAAAATGAATAGTGTTGATATAGTTTAGATTACAAAATTTTTATTGTTTTTTTTTTATAAATTAAAAGCTAGATCATCTTTATATCCTATTACAAGTTTTAATATTTAAGCAGGTGAAGCCGCGAGCGTTTCGCTAGTATTAGCATAACTCTAATTTATAAATAGAAACGTTTATTGTTTAACCTTTTGTGTACATATGTAGCTACATAATAGAAACTGGCATAGAAATTACTATATTAATAATAAATAGCTCAAACTGAATTAGTCGGGCCAAAACGAGAGCATGCATTATAAATGTATGATAAAATAAAATTTTGTTTAATATTGTTTTGTTATGCATTAAATTTGTATTGTAATTGTTTTTGTTTATTGAATTTGCTAAATTGAAATATTTTGGCATATTTATGCTATGTTTAATAATGTCGATTTAAAGTGTTTCTGTTATTAGGCTACCATGGCCTAGTAGAATGTCGACTAATTGTAAGGGAGGTGTTTTGAATTCTATCTAGATTGGATATTCATATTTTACATAAGAGCGGCGTGGAGAGATTCAACATGCAATAATTAATAAAATTATGAACAACTAATAATAACACTATACAAAAATCTTCTTTCTTTAAAGCTAACAACAAAAGTTGTAACAGTTGTATAGAAGTTTCATTTTGTATGAAAGTAAGCATCGGGTTAAAAATTGAAATCAAGTGTATAACTTACTAATAACTTAACTCCTAGTTTATAAAAAAGTGAAAGTATAGATAAATGCATTAAACTTTGAATTCGTGCACAGAGAGATACAAAAAATATAAAAATTGCTCCACCCTGTTTCCCTCATATAACAGGAGCCCCTACTTTTTGCCCAATTATTAAAGACTATTAGATTGTTAGATTTGTAACTAAATTAAATTGTATCACAAGTACTAAATAAATCAGTTTTTCCGAATATTAAATTTATCGTTTATGTAAGTTGAACTTTTTATTTTGTTTACATTTCCACAGGGTAGTTCAGTGAAAGTAATTTCCTGGAGGAAAGCACGATCTCCACGGCCGGGGATTGTTAAAGCGCTTTGTTGCAAACAATAGCGGTAGATTCACGACAAAACTTGCTCGTAATGTTGCAGTGTACCTGCATTAAATGTAATGTACACTGACAAATTTCTTAAAGGTATGTATATATGTATATTTTAGGACTTAATTTTTTTTTGTTTTGACTCTATTATTCTTCCATAAAAAATAGTGTTAAAACAATAATATAATTGATGAGAGGGAAGTAAATTAATTACCAACACATTTCATCATAAGTGGGGGTGCCCAACGCCACGATTTGTGTAGTAAGGGCAAAGATTAAAAAAAAAAACAAAAAATCCTTTTCATTTGAAGTTTTGCACTTAACAATCCATTTGTTTATATTTCCATACAAATTTTCTTATAGAATTTTAATTAAAAAGCAGTTTAAGAATTAAAACTAAGTCAATTTCAACTTAAAACCATGTAACAATTAATTACCAGAAGCAACTTCGACCCCACTTTGCACTTAACTTCCCATCTTCTTCCCCTCAATTAGTGAATGACGAAAAAAAGTAAAGAACTGAATCGCCACCTTTACATTTAATTTTATTAAGTAGAAGTTACCATAACCTAATTTTATTGCCAGTCTTTATCGAGTAAAAAGAATTTCATTAACGAAATTATGTAATATATTTAAAAAATATGCTCCTTGCTATTTATTGTGATTTACATATATGTATTCATTCTAATTAATAATCTAAATTTACGGTTATTTTATATTTTATAAGTCTTTATATTTCTATTATTATGTTTTTGTTCTTTTTCGTTACTTTTGGATAGCCCCATTTGTTAATGAACATTATAAGATATGTACATAATGTAACCCACTGAACTTTCAAAGTGTGTCAAGTCACTGTTTCTCATTTCCCATTAACCAAACGAATAGAGTGACAGAAAATCACGAGTTTTATATTTAATATATTGTGTCGTAGAGTTCCGCAAAATTTAAGATGTCGAACACATTATAGTAAATTTACGAATTTACGATATCGCTACACAAAATCAGGAATTCGGATAATTTTCTAAAAGTTTCACTACGAGAAGCGTAGAACAAAATATGAACTAAATTTTCATTAAACCGAACAACTTGTAATTTAAAGAATAAAGCCGTAGCTATTACATTTCATAAGCTCCCCAAAGCCAGTATCATATATCTAAAGAAATTTTACAGAGACTTTCCAGCGTCTTGATTAAATGCTACTACAAGTCCTCTTACCCCTTAGAAAAATCTTAGGGTTCATTACTGATATTTAAAAAGGTTCTTATACAAATTTTGCTGTTGCAAATTGAATCTTATACCATCGTTATAGAGTTTATGAGGAATCGTTATTCTAAAAAATAAATACTTGCCGCATCACGCCATGGAGATGACAAAAAAGAATGGTCTACTCAGATTTACTTTGCAATAGTGTCGTTAAAGTAAATTGCGGTGAAGCAAAGGGAACGCTAAAAGGGGTAAACGAAATACAAATCTCAAGAAAGCGACTTTCTTTTTTTCCTGGTTAAATAAATAGTTTGTTTAAGCTTAGTGCTTAATATTTTTGCGTTGGTTGGATTTGTGTGTTTTAATGTTGTGGTAATCATTAAAAAATAATTGAGCGCGCAAGATATTTTGTACATAATCAAGTCCAATTATACTAACAGCTAAATAAAGAGCATGTCTTATAAGACACTTTTAAATGTAAGGCTAATATTTTTTTTTATAGCTTCACGCTTTATCCCGCACAAGGCGGGGTAGGCAGAGGGAACTACAGGGACCGTGGGAACCTAGTGTTAAGACACTCCGTTGCTTAGCCCCTGCTTTCTTCGTCCCCACTTTCCGCCGTTTTCGAGGCATTGCGTGTTGAGTGGTGGAACTCAACGCCGCGCTTTGCCTAGTTTGCCAGAGCGAAGAAAACGGAAATAGAAAATCCATCTTCTCCGACTGGGGATCGAACCCAGTAACCGTCGCGTTACAGGCAGACGTTGCGCCTCTGCGCCACGACGGTCATTGATCGTGCCACAGTGAGACAGACAGCCTTGTCTGCAAAGCAGGTTGAGTTTCATAATTTGTTACATTCGGATAAAAGCTAAGAAATAAGTGTTTTGACACCAGACATGCAGAGCGCAGGTAAATAGGAAGCTCAGCGTGCAGCTAAAAAAATAAAATTAAAGTAAAACTTGTCTGCTTCAGATTAAATATTACTCTAAATAATATATTTATCAAAAGAATACATGATTCGCTTACAGTGAAATTACCATTAACGCTTATAATATATATTTGTAAAAGATTTATAAGAAAGTGTTTTATTAAAATAAAAAATATAGTTTTAGAAGTGTTTTAAATGAGGTTATTAAATTTTTACTATTCATAACAGTAATATTTGAAATATATTGCTTTAAAAAGTTTTATTGAATAAAAAAGACAAACTCATATAAATATTGAACGGTAATTTAATAAATATATTAATTATATTTATAAAGAATATCAAAGAATACCTCGACCGATATTTCTTATGTAAAGCAACCCACCTATTCAGTGCTTTCATCGCTCAAATGGATTGGAGTTTATAAAATAGTTCTTCAGCGCATAACAAGCTTCGATAAATCGAACTCGTTCAATATAATGAAATGATAGATAAAATAGGATAAGTTAAATTAAATTCTTTTTAAATTTTTAATCTTTGAAAGCTACATATATTTTTGGTAGCATGTTTTACAATTAATTTATTGTACGTGTTACTTTTAGGCGGAAAGTAGAGAAGACACGATCGCTTAGGCTCCAATTATGCCGCATATTTTACGTAGTTCGTAGCATAATAAAAACGTATGGAATATTTCCCGTTGACCTAGAATCTTTAAATTTGTTAACTTAAAATACAATTAAAATAAGTAATTATTACTATTAATATAGCGCTCGTGGTACAGCGGCACACTATATGACTATAAGCGCAACGATGGTAAACCCACTCAGGGAAATTACTGAAAAAACATAACACAATAAACTTAAGCACACCTATCAGTTACTATAAGCATATAGATTACTTATTAATAAAGGGAAAGATTACTTATTACAATAAACCGGTCAAGTGCGAGTTGAACTCGCGTGGAAAGGGTTCCGTACACAATATAGTGAAATATTTCCCCTGAAAACGTTTTTCCCTAAAAACGTTTTTTATCGAATTTACCATTTTATTTTCAATTTATGAAATCTTTATAGTTATGAAATCCTTATATATAAATATCATCGAAACTATTTATTTTAAAAATTTAAAAAAATGAATTGAGATCCTGATAATAAGCCCTTTCATTTGATATATGACTCACTAAGGTACGCAAAATTTTTTTTAATTACCTAATTTAACCCACGAAAATTACCCTTATTTCAAAAAAATATTGTTTACTTTACACATCTGTGTTCGGGTCAGGGCATTACACCATCCTGCCGACAGACGGACGGACAGGAACACGAGTGCTTCTATAAGGGTTCCGTTTTTTTATTTTTGTACGGAACCCTAAAAACTAAACGCGTACAAAAAATTTTGTTGAATAATATAAAATATTAAACAGCTCAATCTCAGACACAATTTATTAGCGGAAAATCGTTTACAAAAAATAAAAAAATAAATTTATACGGAATATTCATTATTTAGGTGCGATATTTTTACGTCCTCAATTAAGCTAAGCCGGAGATTTGGTAAGATAAATCAAAATTTTTGTTTGTGTTTTTTCCATCTTATTTCTTTATCTATTGAGAAATTTTATTTCGGGGAATTACTTTTTGTTATTAGAATCTTGTTATACGAATTATTTGTTCGCAGAAATCAAAATGAAATTTTACATCTTATCTTGTATATCGTTAATAGAGGAGGAGTGAAGCTAAAAAGTTACTAAGCTAAAGGCAAACGCTACAATTATTTCTGGTAAAAAAGTAGTATTTTCATTTCTAGGATGTAGAAGATAAAATAAGGCTTTCAGTTTTGCCATTCAATATTATTAAAACGCAATGGGTTGTAACGTGGTAAGCGTTAACTTGTCATGCTAGATTCCGTAACTTCCAACGGAGAGAATTACAAGAATACTGATAAAAAATCACTATTTATGCTAACTGTTATGTTTCATAAAGGTAAAATACCATAAATTATTAAAATTGTATTATTATCAAAAGTTAATTCGATTTTTAAACCTGTGTAGGACGGTTTTATTTATTATTTTATTCAGTTTTAACATTTTCATTCACGTAGTAAATTCTATCCCAATAAATTTATATAGAATTTGGGGATATAGAGAACAGTGGTATAAAACGGAAATAATGTACATATATCATGTATAGAAATAACAATATTAAACCATCTTAATTTAATTTTCGTTCTATATGAGATATGTTTGCTGGTTCGTGTAACGTATGTGTTCTTGAATAATGATTAAAATAACATATGTGAAGCAAAAAATATTCGATATTTTTAAGAGTATAATAAAACAAATACAAACTTCACATTATGTTTTGTAAAAGAGAGCAGAACATTTAAAATAATTCGTTTCCTCGGTATTTAGAATCGTATACACAACCATCGCGTTTACAGTCTAACATTTTGCTACTCTGCTAGGGTGGCCTCATATACATATATATAAATATAATAATCGCCGTATTTAACAAGATTCTAACCGTTTTTGCGTAATCCCAATTTATGACTGGGGACAAACAACTCAGACGTTAAGCTAAATTAATTAATTTGTTCTACGATTTGCAGTTTAATACTGAAAATATATTGCAATATTCAAAATAAAATAAAAATGTATACTTATGTATATATCAGCAGATCCCACTGCAATAAATATTTCCTTTAAGTATTTTTTCTATGTTTAGTGTTAAAAACCACAAAAAAAATTAAATCTGTCATTTCAAAAAGTTATATAAAATATATAAATGTGGAATAGAGCTCTAATTCAATACCCAAAATTTCAGTGGACAACGGAAGTAAATGTGATTTTCTTTGTTGTTGCACGATTTCAACCTGTGCATCTTCTAAATCGCCAAAACATTTTAACCACTGAACCTTAATTCTTCTATATTCACATCACTATTCTCATAAACTTTATACAACTTAAATTTCGTTAACATGCACTTGCTCGCTTGATTATTCTTAATAATAATAATAATAGGGGAGCGGAAATTTATAAAAAGCTCTCTACAAAATTGAGAACATGATATTATATCACAAAAATATGTGCGATATCAAAAGTCAACACGTTCCTATCAAAGCGACGATATCTTTATTACGGCAATAAATATCCCAATAATAGAAATAAATTGATCTCTTTATGTCAGGAATCATATAAAAAGCTTGTTTGATCCCTTCATATTCGTTATTTGTTATATATGATTGTCTGGTGGTAAAAAAACGAAGAAAGTGTTGAGAAATTCTATTTATTGTTTTCTTTTCGGAACTGAACTACGCGTTTTGACTTATTAAAAAATAATTTGAATGCTTAGATTTGTCCAATTGGTGGTTGAAGTCATCCGTAACGTCTACTACTTCGTACCATCATATACTTTTAAAAATTCTGAAGTAAAGATAAATCGAGGAAATATATTTCTATTAATTACAATTGCTATGTGGATATATATGTTAAAATAGTATGTTAAGAAAAAATATATAAACTTAATAGTTTAACCATATATATTTCTTTTCTCTATGTCTAATGCAATTTACTCATATAATATCTTTATACATTTTAAGGTTTTTGTATTGTTCTACTTGTTTACTATTGTAAAAAATATTAAAAATAAATTATTAATTGAAATAAAAATTAAAACAGTTTATTACGTTCTTGCGAAATAAGTAAAATTTACGCTATTACATTTTCAGATCTAGAACGTTACATAAACATAATTAGCCAATGTAAATTCGATCACAAACCAGCCATTGTCCTTTGACATCTAAAAGATAGGTAAAACGTGAAAATAGCTCATTTAAAATACGGTACACCACTTCTAAGCATGGAAACGCAATGGACAAGATACTCCGTAAAATAATAGAAAAACATAAACGGAATAATTATCGTAAATTTTATCCAGTTTGGTCTAGTCAAGATTTGATCCGTATTCTTAAATTCAAGGATAAACTTCATCATAATATAAAGAAATATGGTAACCCATTGGACATTATTGAATTTGAGTACGTTCGAAGAGATTGTAATATAATGTTGAGCATTTGTTTTAGAAGGTTCTTGTTGAAAATAATTTAACTAAAGATCCTAAATATTTTTTTTCGTACTTAAAAAACTTCCGTATGAGAAATTCTAACTATCCAAGTGACATGCATTTGGGTGATGTAAAAGACTAACTTCTGAAGACATTTCTTAATTATTTTGCTAGCGTGTATAAAGACAGAATAGAACACAACAATCTAATAACAATAACAGAATGAGATTATGATCATATAAATTCAAATAATATCATTAATAAAATAATCTTGAGCAAAGACAGTGTAGCTAAAAAATTGATTTTATTCAACATCAACAAGAACTGTGGTCCCGACGACATCCCACCAATATTTTTCTTCCATTAACAACTATTTTTATTACATTTATCAAACAGGGAATATATCCAGATCTATTGAAAGAAGCCAGAGTGGTACCTGTTCACAAAATGGAAAAGAGACACTTATTTCCAGGTATAGGCCCATCTCAACTTTATCAACTATAGCAAAAGTTTTTGAATCACTTGTCTACTCTCTCTTACTCGATCATGTAAGAAGTTTTTAAGTAAAAATCAGCATGGCTTCTTACCAAAAAGATCGACGAACACTAATCTTGTCAGTTACATTAATCAAGCTGCTGAATTAATGGATCAAAACATTCAAGTTGATACAATATATACAGATTTTTCAAATACATTTGACAAGGTAAATCATAATAATATCATAATAATAATATTAGTAGAAAAGTTAAAAGTATATGGTATACGAGATACGCTACTAAGTTGGTGTGAGTCCTACTTAGATAATCGCACATCAAAAGTGGTGTTATATAGAAGTATCTCTGAAAAATTCTAAATACTTTCAGGTATACCTCAGGGATCAAATTTAGGGCCCCTTTTTTAATATCTTTATAAATGTTTTTTTCTTTTTTATTTAATGATTACTGTTCTTATAATATTTATTAATGATTTATGTTCTTGTTTGTATTTTACTTCTTTTTTGTTCAATTTATTTATTATTGTTGATTTTTTTCGAAAATAATTTAACTATCGTTTTGAAAATGTTTACCTAAAAAATATATATCACCTGAACATGTTGAGTTTACCTTTAATTGGAATTAACACTTTGTAATATGTCATCTGAATATGTATGTATGTATTTTCATATTGTGTGTTTATTCTGTTGGTGGACCATATAAATAAATAAATAAATGTAAGGAGTTTCTTTCACGCTTTTTACACCCGCTACTAGTAGGACGTACACTGACTGGTATTGTTGGTATAAAAGATTTTAATCTTAAGTTTAAAATTGTTACTTCTAAGAAGTTCCTGTTAGTTGCTCAAGTTGTTACGTTTATATTTTTTTAAATTTATTTAGTATGCACTTTGAAAAGGATAATTTATAAAATAAACTTTTTTTTACTTTTTCTGAAGCATTCTTAGGTATAAAAAAGATAAAAAATATAAGAAAACATTCAAAATTCTACCCGTACATACACTTAAAGAGACTCCTTAGGCAGTAAGTGTACATTATCATTGACCTCTGTCGAAATCATTGAACGCCTATTGTAAACAAATCTCAATTATTACATAATGAAAAGTGCGGATACTATTTATTTATATATATTGGCTTTAATTATATAGCAATAACATGTTTTAAATATTTTTTAAACCCCAATACGTTTAATACGACATATATGTGTAGCTTCATTCTATAGAAATATACAATATCGCTCACATATCTGTATTGCATTGAGCAAAAAAAAAAACGATTTTATCTTCCCTGCTATATGAGAAATAAAGCGAAGCTCAAGATATAAAAAATATACAAGAGTTTATGCTTTATATATACAAGCTTTCGCTACAATTTGTTTGAAATACATTGAGTAATCAAAGCCTATAGCTACTCATGATGGCTATAGTTATGAGATCCCGCAAACATTTACATCTTTAAAGAAAAACGAAAATACCGACTGAAAATTAACAACTACGTATTTACATACATATTTTATTTAGATTTCCGTTTAATAACTTAGTTAGTAACTAATTAGCAAGTTTACGTGCAAATAACTAGCAATACATTGAAATTAGAGAGCTGTTTTCATTAAACATAAGTCCATGTGATAGGATTAATTTGGAAAATTCATTTGCATTTGAAAACATTAGTTCTAGTGAGTGCTTATTGTACTAAGTGCCTTTGATAGTATTAATAATTACCATATAACTTTATTTAGGACTTGGTTAATATTAGACTTACGATTGAATCTATCAATGTATATATAAGAAATTATATATGAATATATTTACAAAATATCAGGTTGTTCTAATAAAAAAATTATATTTATTTTATTACTGTTAATTTTGGTTTAAATTTTTTTTAAATCAGTTTTTTCCCTGATTGGGAATAGAACTCACAACCGTCACGTAGTAGAATCTACATAACTTTTTTTAACTAGAACTTATCTGATTTCGTCATAATATTAGTACTTAAGCGACCAAATATACCATATAGAATTATATTATTTTTATACATAATGACTCCATATATTTTAAAATGCTTAAAGATATTTAAAGGAAGTTATGTATTTATATAGTTTATTATAAATATTCTAATCATTTTCAAACTTTACGTGTATATTTTAAAATAATAACTCCTTAACTTAACTCCATGTATAGCGAGTCCGATATAGGAACAGCTTTTCTGGTATATCAATTGTTTTGCGAAGTGCCCTTCGAACTAGGAACTTCGTGAATTCGTTTGTACAGTTGTAAAACGAGCCTCACATTTCACTTTGTATGCAGACGTTGAAACGTTACAGTCTTTTATGTTCTACTATAATAGAGACGCACCTTTGTTTTAGTTTCAGAGCAAAAACAAGAATGAAATTCTAAATTAACTTACTCGAAATGTACTGGCGTTTGAAAGTTGTTACATAACATAAAAATAGACAAAATTGGTAATCTGTGCAATAGCAAGCAATATATATGTCTATATATTTCCAACGGAAAATGGAGAAATGATGTTTTCAACAAACTTTAACAATATATTTCTAAATTTAATAAACATAATATTAGTAATAATTTTCTGAATGTTATAAGAATGTTCTTTTTTTTATTTTCTAGAAATTAATAATACAATGCAAATATTTTAGACCTTCATAACGACTAAAAGTACTTATGTGGGAAAAAGATAATTAGTCAATATAATACTTTTATTCTAACAAATTGCTATAATGATGAGCAATAGTCTATAGTTATACGCATTTCTCGTATTTGTATTCATTTATCTATGAAATGTATTTACAAAGTCAAAAGGGAGAGTAAATATCTAAATAATTTTACAGTTACTATTGACTTATTATGTATATCATTTAATCATAATAATAAAACATACTGCAATTCTCCGCTCGCTAAGTTCCGCCACTTAACATGTAACGGCTCGAAAGGCGGATAACGGAGAACGTGTGTCTTATCACCAGGTTCCTGCGGTTCCCTCTGCCTACCCTGCTATTTGCGGAACAAAAAGTGAAAATATTTTGTAAATATCAATATAACAATATATCACAGCTCAATGAGATAAAATTCACAGTTAAGTTCACCATTCAGTAATGTATCCAAAATTTAGCAGAAATTCCTTTCAATATTATATTACATTACCTTAAGCTTATAAAAACTCTTGTAAACCTGTAATATATGAGCTGATTCATGTTTCAAAACTAGCTGTACAAATATAACATTTAATTAATTTGCAACTTTGAACCTAGCACATGTATTTACATTTGTTCCAATGCTTATATTACATAACTTGTACGCACAAAAACACAAATATCACATGAACACAGAGTATAAAAATTTTCTCGTCCCCAAATTGAATTGATCAGTGGCCAATTTATAAATTCTCTTTTTTACACCATACTGGCGCTGTATTTGGGCCATCTATTTGTTTAGTTTTACTATAGTCTGTACTCAATGTTAATAGTGTTACAGTAGGAGAATTTTGTGATGTGTTTCTTTTAAAAAAATAAAAACATTAATAAATAATCGATATATTTATATATAAGTATCGAATCGTATGGGTTCGATTCCCACTAGTTGGGTTAGGTTAAACGTACTTAATATTTTTATATACTTATAAAAATATATTGAAAAGAACAAGCCCATGAGACACATATATAAGATATAATGTGTATATATAAGAATGTACGTATGTACATAGTATTCTGTTTACGGTTACACCGCAATCCACCGCCGAGAGTCATTCAGCTACTATCGAACTAAGAGCCTTTGAACATTTAATGGCGGTCGGAGTTTTTTAGAGGACACTTATCTTGTTTTTCTTATTTTTTCTATGAAATTAGCTAGGACAAAAAATCGATGACGATGGCCATATCAAACAGTTGCACAAAAACTGTAGATCTTTGGAATTATTTTATACTTAAATTTGTAATTTTAGGAATACTACAGGCAAATTTACATACCTAGACGAATCATTCTCAATGTATAATACATTTGAGTATTGAAAATAATAAAGACTTTATTATAATATTAATTCAATTACATACAAATAATACATAGAAAATTTACAAAAATATTTATATAAAAAAAAAAACAGAAATAATTTTCATTTTCCCTTATTGTTTTACCATAAGAAACCGTAAAAGGCTTTCAGTACGACTCTAAGACCGCTCATTGTTTCAACTCCACAAATGTGAGTATCGGGAGCATAAAGTACAAATGGATGCAAAAGGAACTGTTAACTGAAAATGAATATATTTGTAACTTTATATAAAACTGTAATACAAGATGGTAGTTTTCTTTGCAACTTAAATTATTTTTTTTTTATATTTCACATTGCTTATTATACAGTGTAAGGTTTTATAATATTTATAAAGTTACACTCACGATAATATTTACTGGAAATAGATTTTTTGGAAATTTTCTCACTACTACTAAATTTATATTAATTTATTTCATAGTTGTGATATCCTATATATTTTATAATAACGTCAGATCTTTTCTTCACGCATGTAAGTAAAGACTTACAGAAAATATCTTTTAAATATTGAATATTTTACGTTGAGTTGATAAGATTAGTCATCAATACACTAGTTAACTATATTCTCGTATGTATACTAGATACTACTGGCGGTTCTGGCAAATGTTTGTCTTGCCCGGATAAACATAATATACGCCATAAACATGGTACATACCAACATGATTTCGGATACTTTACTTCAGGGTCTCTCAACCTCTTTTTGACAAGGCTCTCGGGACTATAAATTTTTATTTTATTACGTTTAGTTTGTTATATACTCGAGAAAATCACTGAAAATATTTATTTTAAGCATAAAATTTTAATTTAACTAGTTCGCCCTCTATGCGTACAAGCATTCTTTTGTCTTACGGTAATACATATGCCTTGACATATACGAGGGTCAAACTGAAAGTTCTTAGAAAATCAAAAACTAAGCATTCTAGCAAGTTATTAGTTTTATTATAACTTTTCAAAATAGCGTCCATTTACATCAACACATCGCTGCATTCGATGGAACCATTGAGAAAAGCACCTTGTGCACATGAATGAAATGTATACTCAATATTATTGGTAAAGAGTTCTATTTTCAAAATTTAAACTTATTTTTTTTAATATAATGCTTGTAAGTTGCCAGTTCTAAAAACTTTCAGTTTGACCCTCGTATGGGAGATACTGTAGGATTAAAGATACAATACCTGCCCCGACTATACACACTAAAGCTCAGCGTAATAATTATCACCACCGCGTAACATCATAGGATTAGTCGCATTAATACGACGCCTAGTTTGAGTTTTTTTCCTAAGATATTCGAAGTATTGATGACATGTAAAAATTTGATTATCATTCCTCTAGGAATAGGGAGCTGAAGTTATGCTTGTGGTGTTTGCACTCCCTGTTTCCCGTTGATGAACTGATTCTCCATGTGAATTTTAACGCCACCTACTACTATAACAATTTGTAATTTCAAACCGCCCAAAAATCTTTTACCAATACAGCTCTTTATAAATAAGGTGTTTCACACACTATTTAAAAACTTTATATCAGTATTATTCATAATGTTACTAAAACTTCTAGACAAAACTATCATGGAAAGCTCAATGTACTTTTATTAAATTATGTTTGTTTAGACCAAAACATGCGAGATTTATGTGAAGATATAAAATGTTATAAACATTTTTTGGCCATAAAGCTTAGCTTTGACATTGATTTATACCTTTTTTGCGCTTAGATTTTGTGAGCTGAGAGAAATGTAGTGACCACCACTAATATATTTTTAAACTCTTTTCTAAATATGATGACTTAATACTGCGTGTTGAGACTGCGTGTTGAGAGTCAGAACTCAACGTCACACTTTGCCTTGCTACCATAAAAAAAAATATACATTTTCCACGAGTGGGATCTGAACCTACAAATTATCGTGCATAAAGACACCGAGATCTCTGTGCCACGGCTTATTACGTTTATTAACTAATATAATATTCTTAAGAGACAAAGTAGAGCAAAAGTTAAATTTACTTTATCAAAACTATATTAAGCTGTCGATTGTGGAACTTAAATTCGTTCTTAAGACGTTTGCTTCATTAAATACAGCTCAAGCTTAATTTCTCTTTATAACTAACTTCTATTGAAGTGAATGCAAAGATATGTACTAAGTAATCTATTTGATTAATTTAAATAAATCCAAATTTTTAGAAATTTCGTGTTGATTTTGCGCTTTGCCTGGAACAAGAACAAGAAATATTTTATTCTTTCAGCTTGAAAATAGAACCCACAATGGTTATGTTTTAAGTTTTATATAAAATTAAATAATTTAGTTGAAATAAGGGAAAATAACCACAGTGCAATAGCGAAATACATTTCAATTAGTTTAGTCGTTTCTGAAAATAACGTGCACAAATCACAGATACAGAGAATATATATATATATATATATATATATATATATATATATATATATATATATATATATATATATATATATATATATATATATATATATATATATATATATATATATATATATATATATATATATATATATATATATATATATATATATATATATATACATATATATATATATATATATATATATATATATATATATATATATATATATATATATATATATATATATATATATATATATATATATATATATTCTCTGTATCTGTGATTTGTGCACGTTATTTTCAGAAACGACTAAACTAATTGAAATGTATTTCGCTATTGCACTGTGGTTATTTTCCCTTATTTCAACTAAATTATTTAATTTTATATAAAACTTAAAACATAACCATTGTGGGTTCTATTTTCAAGCTGAAAGAATAAAATATTTCTTGTTCTTGTTCCAGGCAAAGCGCAAAATCAACATAACAATATATATATATATATATATATATATATATATATATATATATATATATATATATATATATATATATATATATATATATATATATATATATATATATATATATATATATATATATATATATATATATATATATATATATATATATATATATATATATTAGTTAGGCGCCTATTACGTTACAGAGAGGCCTTAAATAATAGTTTGTATTATATTATTATGTGGTTTTAGTCGGTTTTATATTTTTTACTATATGTCAGTAAATAAGATAATAGCGCCTGTTACGTTCAGAGAGGCCTTAAATAATAGTTTGTATCATATTATTATGTGGTTTTAGTCGGTTTTATATTTTTTACTATATGTAAGTAAATAAGATAATAGCATAATTATATATTATTAATTTGTGCTCTTTACAACACAGTAATTACGCAAGTTTTATCACGAGCTAAATTACTCAAGACGTCTGGAGATTTATTCTTTAAAAGCATTGAGCTTATGTGCGTAGCTTACGTAGATGGTAACATTATTTTACGAGATTCTTAATTATACAAAGTATTGTACTATGTTAAGAAGTAATATTAAATATGGAGACAGTTCAAAAAACAAAAGAATTCATACACAAATTATTTTCTGAAAATACGTACGAGTATATATTCAATATATATAAAAAAATCTAATATAAAATTAAGCTCGTAGCTCTGACTAATATAAACTTCGGCGTTTTCTCATTAAATTTTTAAGTAAACATGTTTTTCTACTAGCTTTTTTAACTTATGAGTAAAGAAAATTGTATGTGATCACAATACTAATTGACTTATTTTACTCATAAGTCAAATATTGAACATTTTCAAATCAAATTACAAAATAAAATATGTGGAAAGGGAGTAACAAATCTTATTATGAACAAAAACAATGAACTTAGTTTACAATAATTATTTTCGTCTTACAATTATACGGCATGGGATAATTAAAGTTGTCATGAAATTTTACATTTTTACTACGAAGGTTCATACTACTATTTATTCTGCTTGCAATAAAATGTTTGAAAACTTAATCGCAAAAAATTGTGTATAGGATTTAATAGCCAAGCCAAAGCTTTACGTAATAGCATAGTATCGAGGCCGGATATTTATTCCTAGAGTTACCGGTAAAACCCTTCAAATATATAGCTACGAATACAAGAAATTATTGAATAAATCTTCTAATGTTACTTGAATAAAAATATGTCGAGAGGAATTAAATAACTTTTACATAATAATAAAAAATAAAAGTAACAATTGCCAAATACTAACAAATGTAACAATAGTAAGCTAGTACAGTAAATATTGAAAAAATCTTCGTTTATGTGAGAAAATATCATAAAATTTGTCACAGTGTCATCACACTGGTTAAATACCCAAAGACCGACGCAGCAGTAGGTATAACCTAGTGTCAAGCACTTTGTTCCCAGTTTTCTTTCTTTTGTCCTCATGGAGCTAAGCAATTATAATAATTGATTTCCAATTTCATTGCTAGAAACTTACTGAAATACATACATATTTCATATGTTTTGTATATTATAATTTTTACATTTATTTTATACTATAGTTGTATACAAGCCTGTATAAAAAATATTGTAAAATAAATTATACTCACGCTTTTATTTTATTAAAATTATTTTTATTTTTATTAAAGTGAGAAAATTTATCACGGATTCATCATGTAACTGCACGTAAAGACTGGCAGACGTAGTGTTAAGACTACGTTACCCGCTTTCCAAATTTTGAGACGTTGCGTATTGAGCGGCGGATTTCAAAGCTGCACCAAAAACTTTAACTACGGCACATTAGAAACTAATTTTCATTACTAAGCTAACCAAGAAGTAATTAAAATATAATTAGAAATTGGCAAAAAAATTAAGAATAAAGTTTTGGAAAGTTGAATTAAATACGTCGATGGAGTTAGTGAAGTTTGAACGAACAATCTGTGACTGACTCAGAAGTTTGGACAACTTCTCAACTGGCTCGAAAACTGTACGCTTTTCAAAAAGAGCTTACTTGTATTTCGTATAGAAATTGTGGTTGGTTGATTTTCTGCGTTTCAGCGAAAAAATATAGAAAACTGTGTTTGTTTCCTTGAATGTTTTAAGAATGAACGTCTTGAATGTTAAGTTAGTAATTAATGAATTTATATACTTATACTTGTGTATATATATAATTGTATATACACAAATTTCTCACATTCTTAAGACAATAATGACAATTGGTTGTAGTGATTTTAAAGTTAGTTTTCGGCTAAGAAAAATAGAACATCGCTACTCCCAAGAAGGAGAATATCAGGTCCGAAACCTCAGCATATAGAAAATCCGGGACAAATTTATGTAATATTGTGCTAGGCGTCTCTAGTTTTGCATTTCTAACGCATTTCTCAAAGGAAATATTAACTGTAGACGAGACAAAATATAGTTTAAGACAATATAACTATTTGTATAATTTCATAATGGCTTTGAAATAATAACTGAAAAAATAATTGAACTTTTTTAAGAACAAAATAAGTAGCTTTACGTATGCTCTTACATAAAGAAGGGTAAATAGAGTGGAACTTAGTTAACTTAGTTGTCAATAATATTCGAGATATCACTTGTGTAATATCAGTACTCAACACTACAATAATTGATCTTCTTAGCAGAGAGAAATGACTTTTTAGAATCCGGAGCATAAACCAAACGTTCTAATTAGGTTTCGTTTGAGTTTATTATAATTAAAATTTTATGTATGTACCATGTATACATAAATTTAAAGTAATATTACTGTAAATTTTAAATACATATTTTATAAATATTTATGTTGTTATTTAACTTTAACGTTGTTATCTCTAGAACTCTGTGAAGAAATTTCCCAAATGCACCGCAGAAGTAACACAAAGTTGTATGAAACTAAATATATTGCTCCCTACAAATACAACTACATACATGTTGCGTCTAAAGTTAGAAAAGTTCGACAATCTGTGACTGACTGGAAATTTCCCGCAACTTTTGAGCTTGTTAGGAAACTTTTACACCTTAGGAACTTTTATTACGATATATTACGAGATAGAAATTCTGTAAAGCTTCTTTTCCTCCCAAGCCTATTAGAGTGTATAAAAGGAAACTTGTTTTGCGCTTTTAAGATGTCGTTATAGAATATATTAAATATATCAATTTAAATATGTATTATATTTGTGTAGATTTATCATGACGTTTTTATAGAATAGAGGTTCTCCGTTCTCTATTTATTACTCTTAATACGTAGTAAATGACAGAGCTTTACGCTTTGGAAACAAACTCTTGTAAGACTGAGAAATTAAAATAATTTATTTTCAGGAGAATCTTGTTGTTTTGAGTTGTTTCAAGTGACAGTGAGTACATCACATAGAACTAACTTTTACAGCGCGCGATGTCGGATGCCTTTGTCCAATAGTGGACGTCTCTTGGCTAATGTGATGATAATAATGATTATTTTCCTGAAGGTGAATAGAACTCACAACTCAAAATCATCGCGCTTATAGTAAGACGGTGTACTGCTCCACTACGATGGTTTTATAATATTGTTAATATATAGTTTGGAATATCTTTTAAAAAGTGTTATTAGATGATAAAGACTAAAATTGATTAAGTTGTGTCTATCGGTATTGGAAGGGAACTACTAGGAAATAATATTCTACTGAAATATATAAGTTACATGAAAATTTTTACAGTGCGAGGTATTCATTGTAATTTTTGACTAAGAAGTAAGACGTTGGTAGATATATAAAATGAAATTTAGAAAATTCATTGAATAATATAACATAATGTACTATAATAACTTCTCAATTTATTATCTATATTGGTATTTTTATATAGCTTGGAAATATCTATTGTCTATATCCATTAAGAGAAACTAAAAAAAATACTTTAAAACTAAATATAGTAATATTTTAAATTTCACTTTAACGAATAAAATCAAACAAATGTTCATATTTAAATATACAGAAAATGTTCCACCACATTCTAAAAATTAAATCATAATATTTACATACTGAAAACCGTCGTGATGTGATAGAATCGAAGTGTAAGCGCGATATTTGTGGGTTCGATTCCCATTCTGGCAATTTAATTATATTAATTTCCCAGCTCAGTGTGGCCTTGTGTTCGGTCAATCTACATACTCGAGTTTTTTTTATTATTTTTTTTATTTCTTAGCAATACTTTGTACATGTCTGTATGTATGTAAACAATTTAATAGATGTAACGCAATACTTTTTGCACCTTTCTGGATGTTTTTTCGTAAATTTTATGTCATTAAATATAATGGTTGCCTGTAAGAGATCGCTTACAGCGATAAGGCCGCCATTGCACATAAATTTTTTTTTTTATTTCTAAAATATTGTTAGAAAAGTGTTAAATTTTGTTTTTGTGCAATAAAGTATTATTATTATTATTACTTTCTTTGCCTACACCGCTGAATGCTATATTTTCCCATGTTATCATACTATGTCGTGATGAAGCCATATTGACTTATTACTACTATTATAGTGGAATCTTAAATGTTGAACTTAAAATTGAATCCGCTACCTTCAAAAATAAGTTGACACCTACGCGCTAGCATATTTTAATTTCCGATCAGTATGGATGAATAAAAGAAACATAGCAGCGAATATGTATTCCTTTAGATAGACACCGTTCCGTGTCACTGAAATACGCCTTACTTTCACGTGAGTCTATTTAATATAAAAACAATGCGCACTCAGCTGTCATTTGATATATTTAGAAAGTTTGTTATTATTTGGAAAAATATTATAGGAAAGTCACCAAATATGGAATACCATTTTGTTTCTGGGATATATAAAAAAACTTTACATAAATTTGGTTAGTTTAATGTTTTTACTGACCAGGCATACATTTGTGAGAAGTAATTAACAGTCTTTAATCAAATATATTAATTATCAAATTAAAATCTAACACAAAAAACAAAATCACAAATGAGTAACCAAATATGGAATAGGACCCCAAATATGGAATATAAGTATAAATAAACATAACAATAACAAAATGGTCATTAATATCTAATATCTTGTGATAAATGAAAAACGTAATACAATTACTTGCAAAAGTTACAGATCCAAGTATCAAACTTTAGATCAGCACAATCATAATGTACCCAGAGCCTACACATCAAGCTTTTAATCCAGCTTTCTCCACTTTTATGGGAAAAAGTCTTGAACAGAAAATACATTCTGCATCAGAAGTCAGGAGTGGACATGTGGTCCATCAACTCATCATGTTCACTATCTTCATTATACTGGATAGCGCCTAGTTCCTCAAAGTCTTGTTCTTCACTATCATCCATGTTCCAGTTCGGAGCCCAAGATAGTTTTTCTTCCTAATGTAGTAGCCGCTGCTACTTCTGGAGACTGTTCATCTTTTTGGCAGAGATGTAATAAAGTTCTCCTAAGCACTTGAAAATACTGTGCCGCTTTCAAATACCCCATTTTCTTTTCCCGGACGAATTTTGTAGCTTGTGTCAATTTTTCTTCACTCCAGGTTTTTCGTTTGGTTGATTGTGAAGTGGACATTCTAAAAACAGTCATTCCATATATTGTATAAAGAAATAATATCAATTATCTATCATATACAATATTAAAATCGAATTATGGACTATTCCATAATTAGACACCGACGACTGTCCATATTTGGATTTTTATACTATTTCAAACTCTTCTAAATATTTTGTCAAGTCACAACATTTTAGTGACAAAAGATCACAAAATGGTGAAATAAACCTTATATCGATACACTAAATATATTTTGACACTTATATATACAAACATAATAGTTGGTAATACTTATTTATTACTTACTTTTAAAATTTATTGCACATAACAAATCAAAACACACTTACCACACGTGAAACATTCGCGCAACTGTTTCGATGGTGTGAATGCGATAGTTAGTAGACTAAATGGAAAAAATATATGGTCGAGTGTTGCGTTTCATACTTATAGTCTTAGAGAAATTAAGGAATTCCATATTAGGATACTATTCCATATTTGGTGACTTTCCTCTAATCAACTCAACTGTGCTTAACATATCGGTCAAGAGCAAATAGTACCGGAGTACTGAGGGTTCCGTACTTATTTCATGATAATAGTTAAACATATGAAAAATTCCATACCGTAAACAAATCTTTTTCTCTTTATATTTTCATTCTTTTTATTATATACTAGCAACAACGAAAATACATATTTTTTAAATTTTCGGCTTTCTAACCAATAACAGTAAATGAAAGATAGCTATGTGACAGACAAACAGACAGACAGGCAACAAAGAATAATAGGGAACCCTAAAAATTAAATATAAAAATTATTAATTAAATTAAATTTTTGCGTCATTTTATATTTTGTGACTATTCAAATATTCGATTCCAAAAGGAATTAGTTAGACCTTTATTTACATTCACGTACATGAAAATATAAAATCATACTATAATGTAGCTCGTCATTTAATTTACGTATCCTTACGTAACCTGTTTCCGTCAGAATTTCGAAAAATTTTGTAGTTCTTTTCCTTTTCTCGTACAAGAGAATATCTCTATCTTATATATATATATATATATATATATATATATATATATATATATATATATATATATATATATATATATATATATATATCGTGGCGCAGAGGCGCAACGTCTGCCTGTAACGCGACGGTTTCTGGGTTCGATCCCCAGTCGTGGAAGATGGATTTTTCTATTTCCATTTTCTTCGCTCTGGTAAACTAGGCAAAGTGCGGCGTTGAGTTCCGCCACTCAACACGCAATGCCTCGAAAACGGCGGAAAGCCTTTATTTACATTCACGTACATGAAAATATAAAATCATACTATAATGTAGCTCGTCATTTAATTTACGTATCCTTACGTAATCTGTGTCCGTCAGAATTTCGAAAAATTTTGTAGTTCTTTTCCTTTTCTCGTACAAGAGAATATCTCTATCTTATATATATATATATATATATATATATATATATATATATATATATATATATATATATATATATATATATATATATATATATATATATATATATATATATATATATATATATATATATATATATATATATATATATATATATATATATATATATATATATATATATATATATATATATATATATCGCTCTGGTAAACTAGGCAAAGTGCGGCGTTGAGTTCCGCCACTCAACACGCAATGCCTCGAAAACGGCGGAAAGCGGGGACGGAGAAAGCAGGGTCTAAGCAACGGAGTGTCTTAACACTAGGTTCCCACGGTCCCTGCAGTTCCCTCTGCCTACCCTGCTTTGTGCGGGATAAAGCGTGAAGCTAGATATATATATATATATATATATATATATATATATATATATATATATATATATATATATATATATATATATATATATATATATATATATATATATATATATATATATATATATATATATATATATATATATATATATATATATATATATATATATATATATATATATATATATATATATATATATATATATATATATATATATATATATATATATATATATATATAAACAAAATCCGCTACAGTAAACACCAACTCCATTCAACCGCATTTGACATGACATCCGTATACTTTTGCAGGAGAAATGGTTATCGAAAGATAAGCGAAGTAATTATTATGATCTACTTCAAAAACTATTTATTCTTTTATTGGGCTACTACAGGTACTTATTGCAATAATACAAAGTGTAGATACAGATAATTTTATTCAGGTTCACGATGCGTCTACTCGTATTAATTCACTTCGTTCATCGTTTTCTACTGAAAATTTCAGACGTTCAAAAAATCAATCAATGCAACAAAATCAACGCGTTTTGCGTTGATATGCGAAACTCAACATGGAATTGCCTCAAGTGGAGCTTAAAATCATAAGCTTTGCATTACAATTAGTCGTTGTCTTTTCACAATGCATATTTTGCTCCATTATGTTTAAAACAACAAATAAATCACCAAGTAAATCAAAATAAATATTGACAGTTCCATTTTCATTCAAAAGAAAACATTTTTTCGTGTCACTGGGCGTTATTTCCAGAAGAGAGGGCTCATTCAATAGAAAAACAAAAATCAGTTAGCTGTTTTGACACATTAGTGTGTGTTTTGTTTCCAAATTTCTTAACATTTAATTATTTTTGAGGAATCAAATGAAATATTAGTGAACGTACCGTTTATATTGGCTTAAAATGTTTTAAGTTATTTTACTTTGATATTGTAATATCAAGGAAGTATGGTAATATAGGTGATAGATTTCCGGTTCCATTAGCAGTATATTAAGACGACACATTTTCAATTGAATGTGCATTCATCTTCTGTTGGGATGTGGTTGGGTACAGAAAGAAGTTCATACTCACCTCATAGTCACTTACATCACGTACACTTGAGTCCCAGGTCTTGCTCCAAGCTTCACTCTCCAGGGTGACTTTGTGGATTATTTTTTTCAAGTGTGAGTCCAGTGGGACTCACTCCAGTAAGACTTTTCTTTCTATTCATTTATGTATATATTCTACATACACGTATAAATATATTTTATAAGGTCCGTTGTTTGCAATTACTTTGCTATATGTTTGGAGTTACATGAAGAATTTTTTTTAGCTTCACGCTATAAAAATTAATGCTTAATTACCCACCTTGTCTCTCTAAACATTTATTTATCAAATATTCTTAGATACATATCGTATTTATTTGATAAGTTGTATTGTCTTACATAATTTCGAATAATATTATAACTACTTGAAGAAACATCAAGTTAAAAAAATTAGATGACGGGGTGAAATATTCACCTTGCCGCTTATATTGGGTTCGCCATAGGTTGTCATAGATTGTCATTTTCAATTAACACATACGCGTACAATGACAAAAATAAACGTCGTTTTTGTGATCTTACCAAAGAGAAAAATAAAATCAACTTCAATCCCACGCGTGGAATCAATTCTACAATTCGTCTTTACAGTAAGACACAGTGCCGCTATACTATAACCTTCACTCGCTGAATGTTTTTATACAAAACATTAACTAGTATTATTACGAAATCATTTCTGCTATTAACAGTTTTCAAATATAACTTTACCTTTTGGAAATGTATTTATTTATTTATTTATTTAATACTTTATTACACCTACATAAAAAGAAAAAAAAAAAAAAAAAAGAAACATGTAATAAAGGAGTTACAAAAAAAAATGTGGTGTAAAGGCGGCCTTATCACCATAGGTGATCTCTTCCAGGCAACCCCTACCATAGAAAACAGAAACAGGCATATAGATTTTGGTAGGTGTACAAACACATAATGTAATTTCATAGTAAAAAATTAATAACAAGACTGCCTTGCCAAATAAAAAAGGAAAGGCCAAATAATTTGTTGATTTTTGTTTAAAAAAGAATAATATATCATGAAAATTACATTTATGGTGTCCTAAATTATGTATGATGTACAACATAAAATATTACTTTCAATATAGTTTTGTGAACATCGAAATAATTAGTATAATTATCTGAGTCGAACACAAATGTTTTACTATTGCGGTAGCTAATAGCGCGGTGTATCTAAATAGTATTTAATGGGTCCCCATTATGCGTCGAATTACGCAGATTTTCAACAAATACATGAATAAAATTATTAAAAAAATTAAAAATACTTATATACATACATATATAATAAAGACATATACCTGCTTGGTGTGACCAATACACGTAATATATTTCTTATGTTTCTCTCTTTATCTCGCGTATTGCAGGGAGAGCAGAGTTAACTTAAACACTCCGTTCTCCATTTTCTACGGTGCGTTCTTTTTACCAGATTAGAGCCATATAATACATAGAATAACATTAGCAAAGACGTTTAGTATGAATATATTGAGTAAATCAACAAAATTTGACGCAATACAAAGGAAAACAACAAATTGGGTCCATACAAACGACACATGAATAAATTTACCTATTAGTCCATGTACACATCTGTTATGTCTTCATTATTAATGTAATAAAATAGAATATTTTTACTCTATTGAAAATAAGACGGTAAAAAATAGTGTCACGTGACATCTAATGTCAATGGCAACGAGAGTATCTATTCACAAAGTACCTATACAGTCGTCTGTATAAGAAAAATATATTTTTTTGAAAAGATATATAAAGAAAAAATATATTAAAATATTGTTTGTGGGTTCGATTCCCACTTGGGAAAGGAATTCATTTGCTATTCCATTTTCTTCGCTCTGGCAACTAGGCAAAACCTCGAATGCGAAAAGTGGAGGATCGAGTGCCTTGCCGGTGCCTAATTCCACGGTTCCTGCGGGTCCCTCTGTCCTCCCTGCTATACTTAGGATAAAGCGTGAAGTCAAAAAACAAGTTGAAAGGATGCTTTTAGATAAATTTATTCAAAATATACGTATTGTCCAAATAATATTCGCTATATTACTGTCGCCTGGAGGGACATTTGATATAAGAAAATAAGTTAAAATTATAAGCGAACGTTCCAAAATAGTTTCACATATATTAATACTATCTTTTATATTTTTCGAGCTCGATGTAATTGACCAGCGACTATATTGACCAATCTCAGTGCAAATCGTTCCCAAAACTGTGAGAACTCGATTAATAGTATATTGCATTCGTATACCGATACTATATTTATGTTATTTACAGCAGTATCAAGAATATTGCTTTAAATATATATATTTTTGTTTATATATAAATGACCAAATTCGACTTATCTAACGATAGCCTGTAAAATAAAATAAAAACTTCTAATATATACGTAAGTAAGGCAACATGCTGTATGTACATACATACTGATATTATAATAAATAAAAAAGTTTTTGCCGCAAATAGTAAGTAAAGAAGGAACTTAGTGATAAAACACTTCATTCTGCCCAATCATTGATTTAACATTAGATTGTTGTTGTCACAAAGATAAATAAATAAATGAAGTGCTGTATATTTAGTGATTACTATTTTACACAAAAGGATAAAATACAAGAAAAAATATTTATTATATTGACTATTGTTTTAAATCAAATGGACAAAGATCTCAATCAAAAGAATACAACGTAAGTATGAACAGAAAACATACGTTAAACTTAAATTAAAATACATTTCAGATACACTCAGCGTAATAAAATAGATGGTTTAAGTTATTTGAAGCTTAAAAATTACTTCATAGTAGTAACAACGAAAGTTCATACTCGTATATACTCGTTCATACTCGTTCATACTCGTGACAATAGGACTGTAACTAAAAAGGACAATCAAACTAAAGTGCAAATATGTCTCGCTTTTATATACTCTTGTGTTATTTTTCATTTTTTTTTTGCATTTTCACTATGCATGTTGCAGCATAAACACCTGTACTACTTAGAATTTAGTTTCTCCGCTTCCCGTCTACCAGTCATTGATATGGAGTTAAAATAAAACGAAATTATATGTTATATATAAATTAGTGTGTTAGCCCTTTTTTGTGCATAATGGAAGTAAGTAGCATAGCATAAGTATAACATTTGTATTAGATTAGATTCAGCCATTATAAGTTATGTGATGGAATTAAAACTTAGACCGGTAGGCTAAGGCCTCACTAAAGTAAAGAAAAAGAAATTTAAAGAAAATCTTTGCTTTTAATAGAAATATAACCCGATACTATTGCATTTATCCAAAAGATTTCCTAGCGATGTATGTATACACCTTTACATTCCCTGTAAGTCGCCCTGACATGTTTATTTCCCGAGCGTATTCACAGTGCTGGCGTGTCTTGTCTCTTTGAATATTTCACATTTCTCATACGTGCACCTCCTTTGCGTTTTTTTCTTCGCTAATATCATTTTCGTTACTTATTTTGCAATTTTTGTTGACTATTGGTGTGTAAATAGATAATAACTTTTTGTATTTATTTGAAACAATGAAATCTTGTCTGTATATCAGTTTTTTTTTACTTTACTCTTATATATTATTACTTTAAAGTAACTTGTTACTAAAATGTGTAAGAAATTCTTCTATAAGAAATTATATTTTTCCAACCAAAATTTTATCTATTGTATATATATCGTGTGATAACTCAAGTCTTTAATTTGTCACCACACACAATCTTACAGCGAAAATTATTTTACCCATCAAATCGATATCCAACGTGCTTGTAGTCAGGGGTCGTATACTCTATTACAATGTACCACAATGAATTTACGACGTTGGTATATTAAATTGAATTCAATGAAAAATCTTTAAATATCAAATTATTCAACATTCAAATTACACTCTATGTAAAAATCACAAGATCGGCCAAATGAAGCGTTTTAGAACAATTTAAGTGTATTCAAACTCTGTTACAATAATATATACATATTTTTGCTATTCTAAACACAAGGTTAGTAAACTTTTAGTATTTTTTTTACTTTTATTTACTTACCAGTAATTAAAGTAAGAAAAAGACAGAAATTACACAACGAAGGGACGCTTAACAAATTTGTCGTGATGTGTGCATGTGGGTCAATCAATATTTTTCTTTTTTTTAATATTTGGTTCATCATTTACTCCAAAATCCTATTTATTTCAAAAAATATATTTATAAACAAGGTGTTAACTCAACGGCACAGTAATATAAAAATGCTAGCCTGTGATACAAAGCCACATTACTCTTTTTCTCTTATATCTAATGGTACAAATGAGTGCAAAGCAAAAGTTGTAATGCCCTCGGCGGATTCAGTGTCTCTATTAGCACTGTACTTTGTTACACCTTTTTGTTTACAATGTACTTTTGCGGTATTTTATTATATGATCTGCAGTATAGTATGTAAAGATAGATTTGTTGACGATTTGTTTCAGGTAGTCAATTCGAATACGTTGTAAATATTAATAATCATCATATTTCCTATTTCTGCAAATATTTGTAGACTGAGATTGTATTGAGATAAAGCATAGTTGAGTTAACCATTTTTATGCATATGTAAATCTGTGTCCTAGATGGCATCTCTTTGTATAGCTTCTTCGTATACACAAATAATAATTGAATAGTACCTACGTAAGCAAAGCTAGCTATTCTATTTTGTCGATTGATGAAAATATTTGTTTTTTTTTATTTTTTTGGCTAACATCAGTATTAACACACCCAACAATCTAAGAGGAGATAAACCTGCATTCTGATGATCCCAAAAATATTAGGAACATGGACAGAAACAATAGAAAATAAAAATGTGCAAGTTATACATAGATTTATATAATATTACGTATCTTCATATAAATATGTATACAGAATCCTAACAACAACTAAACCAAAAAACCATTAGGTATATTTTGCTACCAAATTTGCTTTGTCGCAAATGCCAGTTAGAAATAAACAAGAATTAGTCCCGACCCTCCGTCCTCAACACACGAAGGGCAGGTCTTCAAGACTTGACATTCACTATCTGTCCTTTATTCACTTGAATACGAGTTCACTTTTTATTACGTTAAGCCACGAGATAGATTTTCTTTTGTGGAAATACAACTTGGTTTTATTGTGAAGTCAGACACAATTATACTAAGTTGTTACTTGCAGAATTAAAAGTAGGATTTAAAATATGTACATATGTCTGTTTAAGAAATAACGATATTGCTCTGATGATATATTTCGGATTTACTTTGCTATAAATTTTTAAGAGTCAGATATATCTTAAATATATTAACCACCCGAGCAGTATACAACAACTTATGGTCTTACTTTATCTTAATAATACTTAATCTAATATTTTTTTCTATTTTTGCTTAGTAGAATTACATTTCCATTGTTGTGTGAAATTTAAACATAAAATTTAGTAAGGATGTTTTTTATATCACCTTTGGTTATCAAGAAAAAAAAAATGGTTGCCTGTAAAGTGGGTTTAACGGGCGAAAATTTTACGTGACAACGTCTTTTTCTCGGTAGAATATTTATTGATATGAATAATAATTATAATATAAATTGCACAAATTTTAACTATAGAAAATATATTTTGTTTACTAAAACATTGTACATGTGTCAAGTGATACGCGCGGCGGACCGATCATAGTTCGGTGACAGTTGACACATCGTTACGTTACTTTTTCATATGTGACTCCGAGCCGCAACCTAATTTAAGACGTTGTCACGTCAAAGATTGCACCAAAAAAAAACTGCAGTAAAACCTAATTAGTGTTAATATTTCACATTAAAACGCAAAATAGAATTTGCAAAAAAATGTTAAGTGTTTTCTTATTTAAGAGGCATATTTGAAATGCGCTCTGTAGATACATAACGTAATGTAATAAAGATTTATTACAGCGTAAATTGAATATATTTTTAGCTCCACGCTTTATTTCGCAGAAATCTAATGTTAAGACATTTCATTTTCTGCTTTCGACCTTCTTTTGGAGGTATTGAACATTGAGTGACAAAACTCAACGCTGCGCTTTCCTGGTTGCAAGAACGAAGAAGTTCACAATTCTTCACGACCCACAACCCATTTACAAGCAGTCTCCTTACTAATTGAACAAAAAGGTAAAAATACTATATTTTGACATTTTCGAAAAACTAATTCAGAATAATATTATATTTTCTTTTTTTGGTCAATTTTTATTCCATTTTTTACATAATGTAAAAGAGAATGGTTTGCCATAAATTTGAATCTTATATGAGAAACTGCCCTATCACTTTTTGATACAGTTTTAAAAGAGCAATAAGGAGCTCTTTTAGTAGTAAGTTAACTACATAAAAATTGTTACATACTCACCCTAAATGTAAACAGTAAGAATGGACATAAACTAAGGTAAGTATTTAAACGCGTAATTGGGCACACACTTTTGTATGATATGATTTATTTAATAATTTAATTGATTTTAAAGGTTTTACCTCCACAGTTATGGTACAATGAATGAGACAAGGTTAAATGGTAAACGTAATACTTGAGGTCTTAATTTTTGTTTAGTTTTCTTGATGTGCATTTATAATTTTGATTTTTCGTTATTAAACTACAAATATTCAACAACCAACGTAGGGCTTGGCAACCTAGGCATTCGCTCATTCTATTCACTTACCAATAGCTCCTTTACCATTTTTCCCATCTTTGGTCGATGTTTCCACTTTTAGGTGGTAACATAAGCACGTTCTACATCATTAATATCACTATGGTATCCTTGAGAGCCTACCGTTCTGTGTTTAATGTTGTTGCCGATTCCATGATCATTTAACCGATTTCGCATATTATAAGGAAAAGTTACATAATCTTTCTTTTTTCTCCGACAATATAATGTACGGCTATACGTGGTAATGTTTAGTTGTATTATCATTAAGCACTTTTGGTACCAAGAACTGTATTACCGGCAGTAATATGTCTACGATAACTCATAAACTTATGATATACCAAATATCTACATATAACCATAAGAAGTACAATTATTTAAACAATGTATAATATATTTCAATGTTATATATTTATAACTTACATGAAAATGTCATTATTGGGAGTAAATGAAGCTATAGGTTCTGGGACTCTTAAGGGACGACCTATAATTTATGACGGTCCAAATGGCTGGATAAGCAGTTTCTAGCCTGGGTCAGGGTTTATAGCCTCGGAGATTGCAAACATGGTGGTTGTGAGTTCGAATTGATTTTAAGGAATTACTAAAATAATAACTAATAAAGCGGCATATAGGTATACGAAGTATCCCCAAAACAAACAAAACGTGCAAAGCTATGTGTTTGTTAATTTTTTTTATATTTTTTATTCGGCTATATTATTCATATTTTTATTTATTGGCTTTGTCTGTCTATAGTTGAATGTATGAAATGTGTACATACATAGGTTTACGATCTATCCCTAGCGGGGTAGTCTCTTTCGCCTCGTCCACTGTCATTAACCTCTTCATACTTGCTCTCCGGGGAGTTCTTCCTCCAGTATCTTCGAAACTATGTTTTCGAAAGTCAACCGAGGTCTCCCCTTACCTCTCTTACCACTCACTTTTGCATCGTATATCTTTTTTACCATTCCTTCGTCACTTATTTTTTCGATGTGCCCAAACCATCTGAGCACGTTCTTCTTCATTCTTACTGTGACATCCTTGCTGGTATCTAACATCCTGTGTACCTCTTCGTTGCGGATTTGGTCAGTTAAGCTGACTCCGCATATCCTTCGAAGAGATTGCATTTCTTTCATTCTTCTTCTGCTTCCGACGCTACGCTGGATAATACCCACGTACGGCCAAACGCACAGTGAAGCTGACGTTCTGCCGTCTCAACAACGCAGCTAAGGTACCGTTCATTCTGTTACAGGCAGCAAATCGTCTTTCCACATCCATTTCGTATCTACCATCTTCACTTAGCATACTTCACAAGTATACTACTTCATTCATTTGTTCTAATAATGTGTGAAAAATGTATATATACAAAACAGCCTTTATGTACAAATTGAAAGATAGAATTTGTTGGTGGTCCGATATTATACTAAAAAATATTTAAATCCTTCACCATTCCATTAATAAAAAGCTTAATATTTAAACTTTTTCATACGAAAACGCAATAACTGGTTATTCATATGAAAGAAAAAAATTAAAACTGAATTATTTACAAACTATTCATGCACATAAATGAATGTATTGTATTATATCAACATCATCAATCGCGCCTTTTTTGTGTCTTTTCTCTTTTACTACCCCTCTAAGGATTAAGCGTGAAGATGTGTGTGGGTGTGTGTGTGCGTGTCTGTGTGTGGGACTCTGTGTGTGTTTGTGTGTGTATGCGCGTGCGTGAGTGCGTGCGTGTGCGTGCTGAGCAGAGCACTGGGTAGGCGCCACTCAAGACCCTACTAATAAGACACTCCATTCGTTATCTAACTATAGCTAGTGTAGTGATGGAGCTCAACGCCACGCTTTGCTATGTTGCCAGGGCGAAGAAAGGGAAACGGATTCATTCTCTTTAAGTGGAAGTTGTGTATATACTAAAATTACAATATATTTTGAAAAAAAAAATGTCCTTTGTATTTCACCTCATATTTTTTTCAAATATGGTCACCATTATATTTTTGTTAAATATAAAAATTTTAATTTTTACTTAGAAAATAATATTTAAAGAAATAAGTTTCTTGCCAGCTCTTCTCAGCAGAACTTCTTTCTGGTCTACTAGTAGCTTTATATTCATTCGACAATTCAAATACTTGGAAATATCTATTTGAATAAAGGAGCGAGTAATGCATTGAGTTAAGCATAAAATGAGTTTTGCATTAGAAAATTAAGTCATATTAATATGATTCTTATGTGAAACCGGCACTACTCTACGACGATATCTCTCCGTCCATGAATATGATATGATGTGAACACTGCCTTTATTTTAACGACTTAAAGAGTGAATTTGAAAATAAGAGGTACATGCATAATTTAGCGAGCTCTGACCTAAAGAGAATCGTGATTCCATTTTAAAATACGATATTGAAACAATCTGGAAAATGCGAAATTTTAGAATTCGGTACTTTGAATAATTAAAGAAAGATGAGTCTTAAACAGTGGGTACAGCTCTAAAAGAAATGGATTTTCTTTGTACAAAATGCTATATTACTTAATAAATAGTTAATAATATACATAAACATATTTAAAAATATATTTAACTTAAAATATATTAACTATGTATATTTTCAAACCGATTTTAGAATCGATTTTTATTTCTGTTTTCAATACAAGAGCCATATATAAGCTAAAAATTATTCATTTGAACGTCCCCACACCTGAAATAATAGACGATAGTATGCTGTGGAGGCTTTGTTGAAAGTAATTAAAATGAATAATATATTTCACTAGCACTTACATAGGCAGTGTTCGTACGAATTTTTAATGTTACCGACCTATTGAAAGTGCCCTAACTTGCGGTAACAGGTTCCTTATGTATATAATAATAGCATATTAACTATATTTATAGTATTATGCTGTCAAGTAAAACCCCAAGAAAAATTAATTATTTTCACAACTGTTAATACAAGAATAATTAGATTTTCTTTTTTTTTTATATTTTTTTTTAGCTTCACGCTTTATCCCGCACATGGCAGGGTAGGCAGAGGGAACTGCAGGAACCATAAGAACCTAGTGTTAAGACACTCCGTTACTTAGTCCCTGCTTACTCCGTCCCCACTTTCCGCCGTTTTCGAGGCATTGCGTGTTGAGTGGCGGAACTCAATGCCGCGCTTTGCCTTAGATGCCAGAGCGAAGAAAATGGAAATAGAAAAATCTATCTTCTCCGACTGGGGATTGAACCCAGTAACCGTCGCGTTACAGGCAGACGTTGCGCCTCTGCGCCACGACGGTCCTCAGAAAAAAAATTAGATTTTTATAAAATGATTGTTGTCATTTTAAGCTTTAAGCTGTATTCAGCTTATATTGAGTAGAATAAGGAAGAAACTTCTTTTAGACAAATACTGGACATTTGCGCCAAAAAAAAAAAACAATTATAAAATAGGTAACATATATTTAAAATAATTAATATGTTTAAAATAATAATTAATGAGGGCCGTCGTGGCGCATAGTCGTAAGCGTCACTCGGGGAAGGTGGATTTCTCTATTTCCATTTTCTTCACTCTGGAAACTAGACAAAGTGCGGTGCCAAAGTGAGTTCCGCCACTCAACACGCAATGCCTCAAAAAAAAAAAGGTAGGGACGGAGAAAGCAGGAACTAAGTAACGGAGTGTCTTCACACTAAGTTCATATGGTTCCTGCATTTCCCTCTGCCTACCCTGCAATATGCGAGATAAAGCGGAATAAAGTCAAACAATCAAAGCAAAGATCACTTTATTAAAGAACAGAATAAATGTATTTATATGTTCATAGCAATCCTTTTAATCCATCTACCCCTAAGTGGGAATAAGAGGTTTTTTATTTAAACCAAACTTCGATTTTATCCTAAGATGTGGCTTAAAATAGCAAAAATATTAAAACAATGATCGAGGCGGCGTTAAGTAAGAACGAAATCTTCAATTTGAAACAAAAATATGTTCTCCAAAAAATCCCCTACACATCCACCTCATCTTTTAAATATAAGATTCCTATTGTTATATGGTTTTACTCTGAATTTTTCCAAGTAAGACGTCATTAATTCAGTTAGATAGCTTAAAATTCCTTAAAGCTGAAAGGATTCCGAAGCTTGCCCTCATATATTATTCAGACGGCGTCCGAGAGTGTAAATGAAAAAGTTGGTGAATTCAATGGCTATTGGAACACCACCAAACTACTTGTTAAATTCCAAGAAAAAAGCTTTAATCGATCAAAAATTACATTTGACAAGTTTACGTTAGATTCAGTATCCTTGACACGTTTTGTCGTGTTAGGAAGTGATTTTTCTTAAAAAAATAAGTTTACCCTCCAGAAATCTTTCAATGTTGATATATCTATATATTTACGACTCTAGTTAATGCCAACTCTTCAAAAGCCTCCAAAGGGAAAAATTATATTTAAATTTACAAAATGTTAGCGAAGATTAAAAAATAATTAATAACTGCTGGTTCCTATTTAATTTAAACATTTTTCATATGTTTTTAGAATTTTATATATTAAATATAATTGGAAAGAATTATCTACGATATTAACTTAAACGACCGAATAGCGATTACATTTAAGTTAATACGTTGGAGCTACAATAAGATGTCTTCGTAATGCAATTAAGTCGTATTTGATTATACAGGACAGCTTTTTTTCGTCTCATCAAGTCGATGAGTAAAAGACCTAAACTAAATGCTTATAAGTAGAATTGAACCCATAATAAATACGGTTATAGCCAGAATATCTTATGTTATCTATATCTTTACACCCGATATTGTTTTAAATTCATCTAAAAGGATTTATTACAGAAAAGTTCTATACCGTACGATATACAAAGGTGTTGTGCTTTTTTTTACATAATGCTCAATTTATTTCTTCTCTTGCTAATACGAGAACTTTATCAAAGCTAGCAAACCCACGTTTTATACAAAAATAAAACACACTATATACGAGTATTCTCGCACAAAAGCTTTTAGGCTTCTCACATTTTTGGGATTTTAAAACATTGTACCATATGGTGTATAGACAGAGCCGCGCTTTGTCTTTCAGATGAGACTTAGAGTCGTCACACGTAATGAAACGAATTCTGACTAAATTCTCTTTGCCTATGAAGAATAAACCGAATTTTTTTCTTGTAGCTTCACATTATACAGCATAGAGAACCGTAAGTTGGCAGAGACAATCGCAGGAACTGTGGGAACCTAGGGATAAGGCATTGCTTTCCCTGCGTTTCAACTTTTTTGAGGCATTGCGTATTGAGTGGCGTAACTTAACGCCACCAACTCAATGCCAAGTTACCAGATCGAAAAAATGAAAATAGAAAATCTATCTAACCCGAGTGGGAATCGAACCCACAGACAATTATGTTTACAGGTAGACATACGCTACTGCGTCATGGCGGCGACCGACCGACCGACAATTAGGTGGAAAAAATTAAAGTCGACATACAGAAGATACTTTTTAGAAATGACATCAATGAAGAATAGCAACCATCGATTTTCCGATGTAGATATCCTGTTTCAGAGAAAATTCGTTTTATCGTTGCGATCCTCAGCCAGCTTCAACTCGATTATGCTCGCACTAGGTCGTATATTTGATGTTACACTTAGCTTCTAATTTTGTCTGGAAAATGCAACTTCAGCTTACTGATAAGTAATTGAAGTGAAATTAAGTTGTGGAAAGAACTTGAAACGTATTAAATTATTAGCATCTTTATAAAAATCAAAACCTATGACAGATTTTACTAATACTGTATATATATCGCAATAATAAATTCATTAAGATGCTATTGAGGCATATAGTAATCATTTAACGGTAGTAGTAAATTAAGGTGTTTGAGTATCCAACTTTAGGGCGTCGAACTGAGTATCTCTTTTCTTTTCAAGGTCCTCTCTTCCTCAGACGCCGATAATTGAATGTGGTGTAAGTAAAGACAAATGTAGAGATTTGTTCTTTTTTATTTAATAATAAACAAACAAAGTTTAGTGATGGGTTTTTTATATATAAAATAACAAATAACTGCTATCGTGGAATAGCGTAGCGTAATTTTAACTAATGTAATGTAATGTAGTGTAATGTAATGTAATGTAAGCGTAAATTTAACTTTAAACGGTAAACGATGGTTGCAGATTCGATATCCTTCCGGAGGAAATCCAATATATCGGAAGCTTTAAGTTTCACCTTCAAAACAAAATGCCTTGAATCAGGGCTGAAAGGTAAATATTATGTGTTGATACTGAATGTCCTCTCTCTAATCTCATATGAACGTTAAACTGAAAAACACTTTAAAAATAACTCAAACAATAATAAATTTTATGTTCAAGCAATTAAACGCTTATATCCCAAAATGTACCTTTGAATATACGCAAAACTAAATGAAGACCCGCGCGAAATTAAGTGACAGTAAATCCTCATTTCGCGTCATGACCTCATGAATATATTGGGCGGAACGTTACTTTCGGTTGAAAAGTTTTAGCAACGAACTAGTCAGATTACTGCCTGCGACAGGAAATTGTGCGAATCCCGATAAAGATGAGACGGGAGAGGAATCTAAAGAACTCTTATATTTTTATATTATTCCAAGTGCTTATGAGCCAAGAGAAACCTATCGATTCATATATGAATGTAAGACTTTTTCGTAAGGAATACGGAATATAGGTTTTTATCTTTTTTTTTGCAAAAGTTATAGGTAGGAATATAGAATAGATTTTTTTATTAAAAATATATAATTTTCTACATATATGTAAAAAATAATATAGATATCTAACAGGAATCTATTAAAATATCACTTGAAATTATAGTTTTAATGTTAGTAAATATTTTGTAATTACCATTAAGTAACAACTAAATTTAACAGCGATATTTCTCTAATGTTTGCCTTAATATGTCGGCCTAGAATATCAATTAATTTCTAGAAAATATTTTAAAAATGTCACTTGTAGAATAATTTTGTATTTTTTCAAGTGGAGAAAAAAGCTCTGGCATTACACCTTTAAAAGGGGCGATTTAAAAAAAACACGAGTCCCGGACGCCGCTCCGAGCTCTTCGTCATGTAACGAGAAGAGTCCATGATCTACATCATTAATTTATGTAGTGTCTATACACTCTATCATTTGTCTTTCATTTATATAACTTTTCTTAACTTCTTTTTATAACATTTAGAAACAAAACAAAGTAGTACTGACTAAAATACGTAAGCTTAATGCTTCAACACGAAACTTTCCTTTTAATGGATGTTCGATAATACTTTATAAAATCCTAATATTTCCAAACACATTATCGATAGTACATTAGTTAAGTTTAAATGAACGCAGCTCAGACATGGTCTAATATATTCATATACATACATACATATATATCTACATACATGTAATATTAAAATTGATTTTTAGTATAAAGGCGAAATGATCACAACTTTGTTTTCAAACCTTTTAAGCCTTTGGAAAGTTTTATATTGTTTAATATTACTTTAGAAGTTCGTATAGCAGTGAAAATCTTTTAAAAATAAGCTGTTTTTATACAATAGTACGAGTTAAAATGAAAATGAATTTTCATAAAAGTTTGGATAAGTAAATTTTTGTTTGAACTTAACATGCTCTGTATTATATGGAATTATATTGTGTTTCTGTTACCACGTATTATTGTTATTATTTTAATTAAATTATTTGCCTACAAAATAAATTAGAGGTCGGTAGAAGTAGTGTCTTAACACATACAAATAGAAAACTGTCCGTGAATTTTTTTTTTGTATATTTCTAACTATTAAATTTTTTTATGAGAAGTTTATATTAATTCCTCCTTTCCTTCTGCGATTATTACATTAAAAAAAATGGTATAACTTCTAATTTAAATTTAGTTGATAATTTAAATTTATTAATTTTTGATGTACTAGCTTACTCAATACACCTGGAAATTAAACATAAATAAAACACCTTACAGATATCGCTAGTGGTGACAAGTTCACATTAATTTGCTTTTGTCTTTCTTACAACAGATATTTTTTTTTAGCTTCACGTTTTATACCGCACATGGCAGGGTAGGCAGAGGGAACTGCAGGGACCGTGGGAACCTAGTGTTAAGTCACTCCGTTGCATAGCTTTCTCCGTCCCCGCTTTCCGCCGTTTTCGAGACATTGCGTGTTAAGTGGCGGAACTCAACGCCGCGCTTTGCCTAGTTTACCAGAGCGACGAAAATGGAAATAGAAAAGTCCATCTTCCCCGACTGGGGAACGAACCCAGAAACCGTCGCGTTACAGGCAGACGTTGCGACTCTGCGCCACGACGGTCCTCAGATATTTATGTGAAAAAAAATGTAAAATGTGAAAAATAAATTACTTTAACTTATAGTTACATAACGACATTTATTACATTTAAGCATTGAAGGAAATCTCCAACTGCATATAATATATTTATTTATATGGAAAATTTGCTGCATATATATTATATAGTGATACCGAATAAGTGATTTACTATTCAACAATATTTTTTTTAAATTCCTTCTTTATAACGTGAGTAAAAATATTCTATATCTAAACTTTCCTTATAAATAGTAGTATATAAATATACATAAATATATTTTTTCGTATATTCTCACAAGAAACGGACGAAAAACCTATAAGATAAGAACAAATAATCAAAGACAGTAGAAATGGATATATTTCTTAGATAGTCTTAAAAAGGCATAAAAAGTCAGAGGTGATTCACGGCAGGGTTTTATGAGCGCCAAGAGAGATCGGTCAAGGGGTAGCGGAAACTTTATGTCCGATTCAATATTAACACGATGACTGCGACAAAATAAGACGGTTGTTTTATGGATGGCGTAAAATGTATGAATGTTTTATCTTTTTACTACGATTCGTTTGTGTGGCCTTATTTGCGGTTTAAATGTTAGGTGCTCAGGTTCATGATGGTTCATTCATGGATGCTTCTAACTGTAAATATTAGGGTTGTAGGTTCAATCTCCACTTAAGAAAATATTTGCTTCATTCATTATTTTTCTTCGCTTCTATAACCTCAATAAGTAATCTTTAAGTGGAAGTTAGGAACGATGTATGTTAACATTAAGTTCCCTAAACGCTTTGCTATGCAGGGAAAAGCTTAAAAAACTGTTTTGATTTTGCTATATAAGGCCAGTCTTTATACTAGAAATAACAATTTGATGTAAAATATGATATAAATTAATAATAAGGTCTTTTGGTAATAATGTAGGCAATATGTGAGCGAATCTGTTTAGATATAAAAGCTAATATTTTTAGAAACAAGTAGGTACTATATGACTTAATTTATAAAGGCAGCATATGTTTCTACATTTCATACCGCCGTCGTAGTAAAAGATTTAAAATACATATATACATGTGACTGTAAACGTGGGTGTATATGTGAGTGTATACTTCACTAGGAATAAAGTGTAAATTTTAACTTTTCCAGATAGAGGGAAGTAATGAACGCTATGATCGCTACAACCTTGTCCACTGCTATTCACTTCTTCATACAGCAATTTTGCTGAATTTTTTTTAAAGCTCAAAGACGCAAATTATATTTATCTGTATATAGTAACTTAATCTAAGATAACTTTATCTTTTTTTTAGCTTCACGCTTTATCCCGTATATTGCAGGGTAGGCAGAGGAAGAAAACTTCAGGAACCATATGAACCTAGTGTCAAGACATTCCGTTGCTTAGTCCCTGCTTTCTCCGTCCCGCTTTCCGCCTTTTTCGAGGCATTGCGTGTTGAATGGCGGAACTCAACGCTGCGCTTTGCCTAGTTTTCAGAGCGAAGAAAATGGAAATAAAAAATCCATCATCCCCGTGTGCGAATCGAACCCTCAAACCGTCGCGTTTACAAGCAGACGTTTTCGCCTCTGCACCACTTAATCTAATTATGTACAATAAAGATTAATTCAACAATATATTAATTACTGTGGTATGTCATATTCTGTATTACAGCGCCACTCAGTTATAAAAATTTAACACGTCAAATCAATTACAAAAATATTGTTACTTTAACAATTTTAAATGAAATATAGATAAAAACATATCTACAATACAATATTCCTATTGTAAAATAAATGTCTGTGTCAAAGAGAATGCTAATTTTCACCACAAGTAATGGTGAATGGTTGCACAAAGCGGTGCAATCGTCCATGAGATATATTTACAGCTCTCTCAAGACGCTTACTTTCTTTGAGGTTTCTTAGTTTTCGTTCGTTCCAAGTTTATTTCTTTTAGTTTTTCTTTAAATAACTCGTTAAGTTTTGCATTTTCTTGAGTTAAAAATTGTGAATTTTTATTTTATTTATCTAAATTTTATTCTACACCGAGGAAAGGAAAATATTAGAGTATAATAATTTTAGTACCATAATGGCGCAGAGGCACAGCGTCTGTCTATAAATGCGACGGTTTCTGGGTTCTATTCTCTTATGATTTTCGTTGCTCTGGAACAGGTCCACCACTCAACACACAATACCTCAAAATGAAGAACGGGGAACAGAGTGTCTTAACAGTAGGTCCCTATGAATAGACCCTAGCCCAATCACGTGCATGATACAGCGTGAAGCAAAAGAAAATAAAAATTTAATTTCCTTGAACTTCTTGTTTTGTTTTCAAGAGACGCGAGTTCGAACTTTTGGCATTTGCTTGAATTTTATATAATTTTAGTCCTTTCTTGAGGCTAGCTTGGAACAATTAAAGGTGATGTTTATGGATTCCAAACTCTTTCGAGGCAAAGTTTAAAAAACAATTATATATTTGAAGCGTTGAATTTCACCAGCTAGTATGTAAGTTTTGAGGTTGGGGCAGAAAAAGAAAGACAAATGCCCTAAGCGCTAGAATTTTTTATCTACAATGTAATTATATTGACAATGTAAACTAATAAATATAAGTAAAAAAGTTAAAAGAAATAAAGTGTTACTATTAAATGATTTTAACTTTAACTCTCATCTCACTACTTAATATGTCCAAACAATACATAATCTGTAGGCTGAAGAGTTGCTCTGATGCAGCGACACTAAGTCTGCCTAAAATGTGATTTTCAATACGATTTCTACTCGAGTGTGTAGTTAAGAGACAAAGAACAGCATTGAACTAAAAATGTCTTAAAATTGGACACACTGTAAGAAGCAAAACTTGATCCTAATAAAATATTATGAAACTATACTAAAACATGTAATTAAAAAAAATGTTTACTTGACATCAAATTATTGATATAAATTGCCAGTTCCAATTTTGTAAATGTATGCATACATAATAGGTGGTTACATCTAGTATTCCGTATTCAAGGCACTATTGCTGGTAAAATGTAACGTAAAAGTAACAATAAAATGTTTATTTTGGAGAATAAAAACCGATAAGAACTTAAGTATAATTACTGTTTTATTATTATTACTAGAAATAACACTTAGTTTCTTATCTTAATAGTAAGTAATAAAATTATTGGAATTAGGATTTATTTAGCAGGGCATTATAAATGGCATTGACTTTTACTACTAACATTATAAAGCGTCAGATTGAAGGCGTAGTAGAACTATTCTTTAAATCTTAGTAAATTATATAAAAAAAAAGATTTTGAAATAGTTTATTATATATATATATATATATATATATATATATATATATATATATATATATATATATATATATATATATATATATACATATATATACCCTATTATATATATATATATATATATATATATATATATATATATATATATATATATATATATATATATATATATATATATATATATATATATATATATATATATATATATATATATATATATATATATATATATATATATATATATATATATATATATATATATATGTGTATATATATATATAGATATATATATAGATAGAAATAAATATGGGAAAACAAATCGTATCGTTGATTTCTTCTCAAATCACTGAATGAGTAAAAATCTAAAATATTTAAAACGTAAAAACTACTCCAGTAAACTCGCAAATATTTGTGTTATAAAATTTCACAATATATTTTAACTTTCGAAATTTTAAGTATCTACTATAAAACAATGTTAATATAAAATAATACCGTACATGGTAAAATTATATTTTAATAATTTACATGTACAAAAGAGAAACTGTTGAACTCCTCTGTTTTACAACTGTCATCCAATATAAATATAGCTTTATGTTTATACAACGATTCAAAGATGAATTTGAATAAAATTTTGAATTCGAACCGGATATTTTAATAATACGTCTTAAATATGAACATTTTCCACAATTTGTTTTAGCTTCTATACTTACTTTAAAGATTTTTATACTTCACAAGAGTCCAGCGAGTTTAAAATATTTTAAATTCAAACTAAAACAAAATAATTAATTACATCAAGACTTTAATAAAGGAATATAATATAAGGGGTAATTATTAAGGGAACAGTGCTCTATGGTTCACTGTGAAGAAAAGAATTCGTTTAATAAAACAAACTGCAATATACAGGATTAATGTGTAAAAGACGCTAATTCTCGTTAATAGGGAACGAAGATTGCGAACAGTGGCTGGTTCTATTATAAAATCTCTTCTTACTCGAGAGATGTCGTATAATGACTTTAGTTTTGTTAAATTTACTTGTTCTCTGTTTTTTGAGGTTTGTTTTTGGTGTGAACTTTTTTTATTTGTTAACTACAACCACAAAATGTTTTTTCATTTCAGCCATATTTTGAAATACTGACTATTTATATTTTTACTTGTAAAATTCTACTCAAAAGGTAATTTAACTGGCTTTTAGATCAGTCCACGTGGATGCGTTTCCATTAACTTCAGGAAAATATAATATTAAAAAAGTAGATATAAAGCGCCATTTGTTAGTTTATATGAACCATATCAAGCAATGTAACTAATTATAACATAAACTTGATGACTCTACCGCCATAATATGAAATTAGAACATCTTAATACAATGTTCTGACTGATACATAATAAATATTTCATAACAGTGATTTTATTCGAGCCTGCTTATTTAATAACTGTAATATCCAAATTTAATTTTACAAAACATATATCTATATCGTAAATCCCGACGATATTAAATAAATGAAAATAGCATCGTAGGATTAAATATGAAAATCATTTAAAATGTCGAAACCAATATCCATTTTAACAAATAAAACGTGGAAATGCAAGCATCGCGTAAATACCGGATTATAACGTCCGAAGGCGTTCGTTGTGTCGTCGCCATGATACGTGAATAAAACAACACAAATCCCATCGATTCATTAATTATTTGGAAATTGTATCTATTTTTATAATAACACTAGTTTACAAAATTTAACTTTTTATTTATACCCCGAAACAAATGTATGTAAATATGTTAATCTACCTTCCTTAAACCTAAAAGTCTTAGCAGAAATATTTTATCACGTCTTAATTTTTTCCTACAGTAAAATGTTGTTTTTTAAGTACCCGACATGGTGACGACATTTTATTGTTTATTCGTTCGCTTTAAACGACAGTTATCTTGCTTCGGGTTGATTTAAAATGTCTAGTAGAAAGTGCAAACAAAATCCTGATCGTTTTTGTTATGTTTGTGGACAGTTTATATTTTCAAAAAAGTGAAGACCTATAGTAGATTCGTTAAAAAATGCATATCTTCATTATTTTGGATTTCCTGTTGCAAATCAAGATAAAAAGTGGGTGCCTCACGTGTTTTGCGAAAGCTGTAGAATAATCTTACTCCAGTGGTCATCGGGAGAAAAAGTTTACCTTCCATTTGGTTCACTAATGCTATGGAGAGAACCTAGTAATCATGAAAATGATTGTTACTTTTGTGTTACGAAGACATTGGGATATAATAAAAAAAATAAGGTAAGTATTATATATGCCGAAGTTCCGTCTGTTACTAAGCCGATTTTACATTCGAAAGATCTACCACATTCAGTTTGTCCCGGTAATTCGAGTGCAAATATATTAGATGACAATAACAGTGATGTTGAATTCAAGTCGATTTCTAGTGATTCTGACGAATTTTCACTTCAAGAAAACACTCCACATTTAATTAACCAAGCCGAATTAAATGATCTTATAAGAGATTTACAGTTATCAAGATCTAAAGCAGAGCTTCTCGGCTCCCGCTTACAACAATGGAACTTGTTACTACCAGACACAAAAGTTACGTTTTTCAGAAACAGAAACAAAGTTTACTCAGAATTTTTCCAAAGAGAAGGTGAATATTGTTATTGTATTGATATCCCGGGACTTTTTGAAGCAATGAATCAAAACTATGATAAAACAGAGTGGCGCCTATTCATAGACTCTTCGAAATATAGTCTAAAAGCTGTTTTATTACATAACGGAAATAAGAAACCGTCCATACCAATAGGACACGCAGTGAATTGTAAGGAGAGCTATGAAACGATGCGTACTTTAATTAATTTAATTAAGTATAAAGAACATGAATGGAAAATGTGCGGAGACCTCAAGGTCATCGGTATGTTACTGGGATTGCAGGGTGGTTACACGAAATACTGTTGTTTCCTTTGTTTGTGGGACAGTAGAGCGAAACAACATCATTATGCAAGGAAAGAATGGCCTGTTCGGAATGAATATATTCCGGGCAAAATGAACATTAAACACGAGCTGTTGGTTGATCCAAATAACGTCACCTTACCCCCTTTACACATCAAACTGGGGCTCATGAAAAACTTTGTAAAGGCGCTTGACAAAAGCAGTTATGCTTTCCAGTATTTGCAAAAAATCTTTCCAAACATTACCGAGGGAAAACTGAAGGAAGGTATATTTATTGGCCTACAAATCCGTAAAATTATGAAAGATTCTCAGTTTGAAAACTTTTTATCGGTTAAAGAAAAATCTGCTTGGAACTCATTTAAAATGGTTGTAGAAAATTTTTTGGGAAATAAAAAAAGTGAAAATTACGAAGAAATTGTTAACAATTTATTGAAAAATTTTCAGGATATGGGAGTAAACATGTCATTGAAGATTCATTTTCTACACTCTCATCTGAATTTTTTCCCTGAAAACTTAGGAAGTATGAGTACGAACAGGGTGAACGTTTCCACCAAGATTTAAGGATTTTCGAAGAACGACATCAAAGATTTTGGGATGAAAATATGTTAGGGGATTACTGTTGGTCCATCATAAGAGAAACTGATTCAAATAACTATAAAAAGAAAGCAAAAATTACTCATTTTTAATTTTTTTGGTATTAATTCTAAAAATTTGTATTACTCTTTAATTTAATAAATATTTTTTAAACCAGACGTGACCGAATTTTTTTATTATTTTTTCTGGATAATTCTGCCTAAGTACAAAATAAAATAACAACTTTCAGCTGGGGTATGAAAACCGTGTAAACTAGTGTAATTACACTGTACAATCATTAATAAAGCGTAAACGATAACATATACATTCCTAAATTGTATACGATTAAGGAATCGATTGTGTATACTATATTGTGACGTCATAGCGTTATTACGAGAAATTTAAGTGTTGTATTAGTAACCAAAGAGAGAAAGAACTTAAGAGTCCAATTTTCATCATGACTAATCTGATTTTCATCCAACTCAAATCTATTCATGTCGTGTAGCAATGAAAGATGAAATAAAAATAATTATTTCCCATAGTGAAAAATCAAAATCGTCGCTTTAATATTTAAAAAGATCATAATATATATGTATATAGATATTAACATTTAAAGTACATATTATATATAAATAAAACAACAAAATACAAATTCCAACATAATGGTTTATTTTACAAATACTACTATACCGTCTAACATTACGCCGTATTATACAGACATCGCATTATATACAGAAATTTCAACATTCAAATACAGTACAATATTACGTAAAGATATAAGGCACATTTATAACATCTTAAACAAAATTTATCAACTACTTGTCCATTGAAAGCATCAAACGGACACGATGTTTGGGAACTTTCATTCTAAGTTTACAAAATCTAAACTTCTAATAGAAACTATTTACAATATCGTATGATATAAAATATATTTTAGATATTTCTGAATAAATAACATAATAGAAAATAGAAATAAAACCAACCAAATATTTTTTGGGGAAATAAAGAAAAAACATTTAAATAAAAAAATCTGTTTCAATTGACTGAAATAAAAAAAATACATTTTTATATATATTTTAAAACATTACTTATAGATTTATTATATATTACTGGCACGTTACATTTACAATTTTTTGACAATTTTATATTGATATGAGTTGAAATTACGACTTATTTTAAATTTGACAAAAAATATTGAACTATTATTTTTACAATATTTATCCTATTTATACAAACAACTGGCAGTTTTGGTATCTAAAATAAAATTATTATAAAAATCACATAATGGAATGTATTACTTGGAAATTTTTAACATAGTCTCTCTTTGCTATATACTAATAACTTGTCATAACTTTCCCAAACTGTTACTAAATTATATACATGGTTTTAACATTAGTACAAATTAAAATTAAACAGTTTTGACAATCTACGTGTCAATTTCCTAAAAACAACTATCGTCTTACAACACAATGTGACAGATTGAAGAATTTTCTTAGTGATATTTTTATTTTTTTAATTTGCATCTAAGTTTAAACAAAATCATTGTAACGGAAAAGAGTCACGATTTAATAAACTAATTAAAATATACATTACATAATATATGATATATGAAAAAGAACATATATATAAACAAAAGATTATATCTAGGCCCATTGTCATATAAAATCTATGAAGATAGCAACTACAATTTATATTTTTGAAAACGTATTAACATAGGAAAAATAAGAAACGCAATCAGTCATATTCATAAAATTCTTACAACATCCAAAGAAAATAAATTCGCTATAATGTTTAAAATACAAAAATATAATTTAATAATAAAACAATTGAACTATTTCTCATACTAGTTATGTAGTCAATACAGTACTTAACTACTTTATTTTATAAATATCATTCACTAGACCTTACTAGGACAAATATTAAATACTAACATGGAGAAATCACAATAGCATCTTCTCAAAGTCAACCCATTTCACTTGAAATGAATATCGATACTTAAATATTGAATTGAAAAATCTTCATCTATGTATTAGAAAATTTCATAATATGTATTAAGATATGTACATTATTTTAAAACTAACTACCGACCGTAATACTCGATAAACAATACTATTATTTATATAAAGAATAATACAAATTTATAATAGAAGCTAAATATTGATAATAGAAATAAATTTATCCAAATTTATAAGGAGAATGATAATAATCTCATTGAAGTCTTTTGAAATAACGAGCGAGACATAATTAAGAAGCGGCAAGAGGTTATAAAATTTCATAATTTATAACTTACCTTGTCTAAATTTAATAAAAACTTTCTCTTTGAATTTAGGCCAAGTCTAGGGGTCTATTGGTTTAAAAAAATATATTCTATATATAACACTATCCAAAAAAATCGAAATAACCGTCACACAAAAATTTTCGCGACATATTAAAATTTGTGAACTCTAAATTAATCAATATATTATACGACAAAAATGCGTCCGACAACAAGTGTTTTACATACATATACATACATTACATACGTACAAAATGAAATATCACTCACATTCACACAATTGTGTCTGTACGTCGGTGTGTTTTTATAACTACATGGTAGGTTTATATAAACATCACTTCGTCGTAGGCCTCCCGCTACTCGGCCGCGAGCTCGGGACTAAGTCTGTCGGCGTTGAAATTCTCCATATTCCACATTTGCCTTGCCTCGGATTCGTTACAAGTTTCCATTATTATTTTATCTTTGTTCCTTGATATCGCCATACATTTCTCGCTAGAACCGTGCTTTAGTAGTTTTGTCTGTAAAATTAGGGGACAGATGTAATATAAATTGTGTCGTGTCGTTGAGTCTTGTTAAGAGCCTCGATATAATTTTAAAATAATACTAAGAGACTAACAACAATAACGTCTCTCATTCTAATACAAACGACTATGTTTAAATTACTACCGTCGTGGCGCAGAGGCGCAAAGTCTGCCTGTAACGCGACGGTTACTGGGTTCGATCCCCAGTCGGAGAAGATGGATTTTTCTTCGCTCTGGCATCTAAGGCAAAGCGCGGCGTTGAGTTCCGCCACTCAACACGCAATGCCTCGAAAACGGCCGAAAGTGGGGACGGATTAAGCAGGGACTAAGTAACGGAGTGTCTTAACACTAGGTTCTTATGGTTCCTGCAGTTCCCTCTGCCTACCCTGCCATGTGCTAAAGCGTGAAACTATCAACAGTGCCAAATATATATATATATATATATATATATATATATATATATATATATATATATATATATATATATATATATATATATATATATATATATATATATATATATATATATATATATATATATATATATATATATATATATATATATATATATATATATATATATATATATATATATATATATATATATATATATATATATATATATATATATATATATAAAAACAAATATGCAGCAAGAGGCCGGCTCAATTTTACAGATGCTGCAGTGTATTTTTCTACTTATACATACAAAATTATTTCTTATTCCATGTATATAAAACGCAACGTTATTAGACCACTTATTTTATGTTCTAACTGGTCATAATATAACAAATAAAAATATTAACAAGAACTATATTTAATAAAAAAAAGTTAAAGTGAAATCCAAATAAAATAAAAATTCAGAAATAAATTAAAAAATAACACGTATCGAGTAACCGATAACTTCATCAATCACAACTCAATTTACCTGTCAAATGTAACACTCAACACGAAAAGCGATTTAGGAAAAAATATAGAATCTAATTTTATATGAAAAAGACATACATATATATAATATGCAATATTTCATAAAATGCATATGGAGCAGTCGTTAAAGATTTATATATATGACTAAGTTGTTCGGTAGTTATTTATATGATTATGTAGTTATTTAGCGTAGCAATTCTATGGAAATTTCTCTAATTATTTGTTCACAACGTCAGTAAAAGCGGTTGTAAATTTAACACCTGCTAAGTAGAGAGAACAAATTTCAATTCACAAACAAGGCGCATCGTTGATAACCATCCTTTAACAAAAAACCGTCGTGGCGCAGAGGTATAGCGTCTACCTGTAAACGTGGCATTTGTGGGTTCGATTCCCATTTGGGGAAGTTGGATTTTTCTATTTCCATTTTCTTCGCTCTAGCAACTAGGCAAATCGGAGCGTTGACTTCCGCCATTCAACAGAGGCCGCCACGCGACTCGAAAGGGGAGACAGAGAAATCAGGGACTAAGCAATTGAGTCTCTAAACATTAAATTGCCATTGTTTCTTCAGTTCCTTCTGCCCTACCCTGCCCTGTGCAAAAAAAGATAAAAAATGTGTCGAGCACCTTTGACGGTACCATAACACTAAACTTTCTCTGTCACAACGCTTCCTTCTTAAATGCTTGAAATATTTAAAAAATACAAATAAAATGCACACTTTAACTCACATTGGGGTCATACAGCCATAACTGATTACCCTTTGCGCCGTGACAAGGGTAAAGAACCACGTCGTGACCTGAATAGTCGAGACAAGTTTCGTCACGACGAATTTCACCATTCTTCGAATACATCCAGTACTGAAAATTGTTAAAATAATATTATATATAACAAACCTATACATTTTGTATTATAAGTGAAGATAAATTTAAATTTGATATTGTTACGATATACATATATAAATACTTACAGCGAGTACATAGTAATTAAAATATACCACATTGTAAAATATCAAACTTAAGTGTAAAATCAAGATAACAACCTGAATTAAAACCCAACCAATTCAAAATAATAAGCTAGTTATTATCTAATATTTAATATAAGGAAAAAATAATATTCTCAATCTATCAAAAATAAACTCATTAATTCAACAAAGCATAAATATTTTGTTGTATGACTTGTACATTAAAAGATTTTGTCTATAAAATATACATACATACATACATACATACATACATACATACATACATACATACATACATACTTACTTAAATACATACTTACTTAAATACAAACATTTTAACACACATACATATATATAAATTCAATTAAAAGAGAAAATAAGTTCAAAAAAACATTAGTAAATGAAATAAAATATACATAAAATATTGTTAGTCTTAAAATAATCTTACAATCTAAAAAAAAACCTGGCGGCAGTACCAAAGTTGAAGTTGTCAATAATAATGAATTACATCTTAAATGGTAAAGCGTACCCGTAGTCAATATTATTTCGTTATCTCAGAACACACAAAATAAAATCTAAGTTGTTAGTACTTATTAAACAAAATGATAAAAGTCATTTTGTTAGTTACAATGTATTAGTAGTAGCATACAAATAAAGAAATACGTAAAACTTATGCGTGTGGAATAAATAACGAATGCCTTGGCCGTCACGCAATTGCTTTGTTGATTAGTAGGCAATTTGATATGCGATTCAAATATAATGAGGGATATAACAATGTAAATTTAAGATTTAAAAAAAGAATAATCTGAGAAAAATGATTTCTTTATTCAAGACAAGTTATGCAATTGTCTAAGGTAGATAGTTAACTAACCTCATGAAACATAATCTGATACTAAAAACACATTCTGAATACAAATTATAATAAAAATTTACATTGCCGACATCCCATTAAATCATGCATCGTTACAGCAAAAAATGACGGAAAATTATCAGAAAAGCTTAAGCAGTAGACCAAGTGGCTTAACAAACCTGGTTTCCATATTCACCATGACAAGGCCACAGATTGACAGGTTTTCTCATATCTTCCGGTCCGGCTGCAGAATCCAAGCACATATTCAACGATGGGTTCCCGATCTAATTTCATCGATAATTTAAATAGGCGTGCCAAAGCAAGCGTGCTGGTAACATTATTACTTGGACTTGGTTAAGTTGACGTTTTAAGCAATATTTTAAGATTAAAAGTTTTAACGAATATTTATTACATATTGTCGTATAATTGAATGTCAACGTTAAATTCCGTACAAGTAACAAGGTTATAATAATGATAGTAATGATGATAGAAACAACAAAAACACTTATTCCTAATATTAGAATAAGTTTAATAATGTGCCAGTCTAAGCCCACAAACAGCGACAAAAAAACCCATTTCAACACGCATATTTGGGTACCTGATCGCCACCACCGTGATGGCACGAATGTATCATAATAACTTGGTCTTCTTGTGATTCTTCTACAGATTCACCATCGAGACAACGTTTGCCGAAAACTTCGTTACGTATCTAACAATCGATATAACGAGTGAAAAAAAAAACTAAAAAAATATTTATAACGCCAAATCGTGCAAAAACGTGCTTGAATATTATATTATAAAGTAAAGAACACTTTATACGACAAAGTTGCTTAAAATTCCATCGTGCATGAAATAATTTGAAGTGTGAATATGTAAGTGTGATTTAACACTTAAAAGTGCTCGCATGCTAGGAAATCAGAGTGCAAAAAGGGGAAACTAAACGAAATAACATTGTCTAAACAATTTTTCAACGTGGTACTGCCGAAAGGTGAGATGTAAACGACAAAACACCTGATTTCCTCCTTGACGGTGACACGGATATAGTCCGACTGGTTTGTGATGGTCAGATTTTCGTGTCGGTGAATCCAGACAAGTTTTTTCGAAGGCGATATTTCGAATCTGTACAGGTAATAATTTTGATGGGCACATTGTTAATACCATAATACAATAAACTAAAATTTGGTAATCCTTAAAACTCCTTACTCTTTAAACTTGTGATTGGTATTAGAGACAAATTACTTTTTATTTGAATCTTATAGAGACTGGATTTTAATATTAATATACAAACCTCGCCGTGCGCTACAGACTCTCCGGGTATGAATAACTCGGGATATATATTCTTCAAGTACCATTCGAATGATTTACACCCGAGGTTCTGTCTTAGGTTTCTACGACTGCTTATATCGCCATAGTCACCTTTATCGTTACCTACACGCTGATAATAGTACTTGGCGTAATCATCCAGCCACACCTAAAATAAAGGAAAATATTACAAAAATATTTTATTGTAACAACATTATTATTTTTTCTTTGATAACAATAAAATATACCTCAGCCAATCTAACAGAATTCTTTTTTAATACATTAACGCCAGTCCTCCATTTATATGGCGACCTCTTTCTAAATATATGCCCAACATGAGAACAAGGGACGATTTCCAACGTTCCACCGCACATCCAAGTCTTGAACGACAATTCCAAGTTCTCCCCACCCCAAATATCAAAACCGCTATCATAAGTGCCAAGTCTTTCAAAGAATTCCTTATCTATTGCGAAAAGTCCTCCAGCCATTGTTGGAGACCAGACTGGTTCAGCAGTATGCTTATGTCTAGCTCTCTCCCTAGCGGGTACTGGATGCCAATTAAATTGAAGATTCCAATCGAAACCGCCCACATTGACGGATGAGGAGTCTCTATAGTGATATTCTAATGTATTGTCATCTATAACATCAATAACAGGGCATACAACGGTAGTTTTGTTACGCGCTATCCTGTCTAAAAGAGGTTCAAGCCATCCTGTGAACAATATGTTATGAAATTAATTATATAATTTTATATTACGCAACCTATCGATTCATAACATTTTATTAAATCGATAATTTTGGATTTGTTTATACCAAAATGTTAATTTAAAAGACATTCTTCAAGTGTTGCTTGAAACTGCAATGATTGCATTCTTTCAAATATGATACACAAATCGAACTACGCTGTGACGGCGTTTGAATATAAATCTAATCGAGCAATATAAGACCCATTAGTTATCTGATGCTTTATGGCTTTGATAGTATTATCTGTGCCATTAAGAGTGACACACAGTAGTGCTTACATAAATGAAACAGCACGTTGTAACCAAAAAGCTTTACGCTGCTAATGTAAATAAATGTCAAATTATGTCAATAATATTTTATTGCAAAGCAAAAAAAATAAGTAAAACAAAGTTATTTAAAAACACATAGTTTTGTATAACAAGGATGACTATCATATGTTAACATTGTTGTATTGTTAATAAAGTAAAAGACATTAGTTGGCACTTACAACACAACACATATATATATTTTTATATATCTTTATATACATTATTTTCTTCTACATAACAAAACAAAAATGCAAAAATATTTGACGATATTTGAATGAGATATCATTAAAATCAATAAATCTCTCAACTCACCTTCAGTACATTCGCAATGGCTGTCCAGATACGTTAGAACAGGCGCCGTGACATATCGAGCTCCTAGCAATCTCGCTCTAATGAGGCCCTCGCGTCGAGTAGCGCGAACTATCCTAACTTTAGGCAGGGAAGACATGTAATCGTCGAGCTGTTGCATCAAATGCGCTGAAATGCAATCTCTTGATGTCAGTAACGATGAAAGTTGGAGTGCAGTTAGGATTTATGGTAAATATGTTTCGGTTTACTTCAAATATCTCGTTTAATTGAGGTTATATACGCGCATAACTATACATTATATAATACAGCTATATATATCTAATATTGGGATAATATATAAAATTTTTAAGAAAATTATCAACATAATCATAGCCCAATACACTTATAATCGTAGTAAAATCTTAGATAAAACTCTGAAATAGGCAATTTCCAGGACGTTACAATAGTCAAGTTTAATCTTACAAATGTTAGGTGGAAATGACACCTTGTAAGTGTTACATCTACGTGTTTACCCCTGTCTTAACCTGTCCTTAGAAACATGTGTGACAACCTTAAGTAATTGCAGAACAGTAATTTTGTATAATTTATTGGAAGATAGGCAATATAGATAATTATATTTAATATGTAGGAAAATTGCATTTAATAACTTATAAATATGTAATATTAAAGTAGCTATGGATTTTATGACCTTATTTTTCATTACTTGTATTCAGAAAGTCTAGCATGAAATGTATGTATATATATACGCGAAACTTAACGCCCCGCTTTATCTTATCAGACTGAGAAAATAAGCAATAAATCACCTAAGAAAGAATCGAGAAAATCATCATGAAAGTTCAAACAATATTTCACGATGGCCTAAACTATTTAATTGCTATTTATCAATAATACTAATTAATCATCATTACAAAAAGTGGTAAATAAATTTGACACGCTGTAATATTTTCAACAAGTATTTTTGATAGACTTTATTTTCAATAGAATATCTATACTTACGCATATCGGAAAAGTCATCAACTAGAATAATTTCCTTTATCAAGTGAGGCGGCGATCTGTCAATGACTGAATGAACGGTCCTAAGTAACACCGACCAAGCTTCATTGTGGAAAACATATAACAACCGACGTCTGTGGAAGATCTTCGAGATAGCGGCCAGGTTGTTTACACCTAGACACAAGTACAGCTTAACAAAAGTCATTAGTAATATTTTATACCAATACTTTAATGTTTTTGTATTAAAATAGCTTATTAGTAATATTAACCTTAGAAAAGCAATAACATTTAATTCAAAGGTTATCTTTTTGATACAAAGTATGTATATATATGTAATACTAAAATTTACCATTCGTCCCTCGGGTCGGGCAGTTTTCGCCTAATCGATATCAAGTCGCTCACGTACTGATTGAAAGCGTTCTTTTTCCATCCCTCAGAAACCGCAGATTTCGCATCGTCGCTTATATTCGTTGGTAGCACAACCGGTTTTCCCAGTTCACCCGGTGCGTTGTCAGAACCGGGGGCAGCAATTACGCCAAGCCCTGCAGGATAGAATCGATTAAGGACTTTTTATTCGTACGTGTCTAGTAAAGATGGCTTTTAGATTAATGTCGTACATCCTGTATTTGATTTAACAAAATAATACGGAAATTAAAGTAACCAATTGTAACTAAGTATTAATCATAATACAAATATACGTTACGTTTACGTTTCCAAAATATTCATAAAATAAATCAACTAACTCTAGGTTCGTAGTACTTCAAAATATTAATTCAGTAAGTTTCCTTCATCAACCTGACCTCTAAACGCTATATATTTCCGTGAAAGCACGGAGCCCAGATCTCGATCGGACGTGCGACGTTGGCACGTTACATCCGATACGTGTGAAATAGGGCTAATGTTAGCGATTAATAACATCCCTTTAGGTCGTGAGAATATTGCCCATTAATTGGCTTTCCATTATAAATTATGGGTGTCGTTTAAATAGTACTTTAAAACATATATCAGAAATTTTGGCAAATTGGTACGACTGAATGAAATCGATAAATTGTCATTCTTTTTTAATACTTACTAACTTTTTCACAATAAAAAATACATTTAAAGACATGTTGTTGGGATTACGTAACATTATGACAATACACTAGACATACAAGGACATTCACTAAACACAAAATAATATGTACATAGAAAGCAAAAGCCATTAAAATTACCTTCTTTCCCAGCGATCCGACCCATCCAGTCGACTCGCGTTGGTGCTGCGATTGATAAACGAAAATTATCATGCAATATCTACATGGACCAAACACTGCATATGCTGGATAATTGTAGAAATCTATCTACTTATATTATTTAACGTAACTTTGTCTGTTAAATATATTTATTTTAGTTTTTATTTTAGAAATTAAATAATTTATCCAGTTTATGCCAGGTATTTTAATCTTAAAAGGATGATAAATTAAATGTATACCTTAAATAACATTGAACATAGAATTCTGTTTGATATCAGTTATTGATGTAAGGGACACAAGTATAACAAGCGGTAATGAAATTTCAAAAGGCAGGATCTAGGAGAGAGATAGGACAAAGCTCTTGGGATACTTTCATTCTACATTCATTCGGCTCTGTAACGTCTTCCCTCATTACCATTTCTATTGCGTGGGCTAGCAAAGACAATTGTGACCGCGAGTTTCCAAGGAACATTGAAACAACCAATTAGAATTCTAATGGAATTGTGATTTAGGACGACTATAAAACTCGTGCGTAGGTATGGAAGAGGTAGATCCACGCAATTGAAGTTTATACTGATAATTTAAATTAGTTAAGAATTAGGTACAGAAATTAAGTTACATATAATTGAAATAACATTTAAATGTATAATATCCCACAAATTTCTTATGTAACAAATACGAAACATGCTTTACATATTAATACAATTTATGTTTAGTAACATCATTAAGGCTAACAAACGTAACAATTAGCAAACGAAGTGCGGCGGATGCATTAAAGATATCGAATAGCATCTGAACCTATTGTTACTACACCATTAAAGCGCATGCAATTTGTAATGTCTCGTAAAACATACTCACCATCAGATAAGTTGTTGCCGTAGGATTCGCTTTTCTTTTTTGTGGACGTCGGTTTCGCCATTTTTAGTGGTTTTGCTTCAGCATCATCGTATTCGATCGGTGGCGCTCCGATGGCATTTCTTGCATTTGAATTTGTAGTTAGCAAAGCGACCATAAACCACAAAGCTGTCAGAATCAGCACAGCTTTTAATATCAACGTCCTTCGTCTCAAAAAGAACATGCTGTAGTATTTCATTTTGCTTATATTTTTCTATTTCTAATTGACACAAGTTTAATATTTAATCGTCTCACTTTCTTATATTTTCCTAATATTTTACCTTCTAAAATGACTAATTTAGGATATATTATCAATTTGAGCAATGAAATACTATCTATAATCACGAAAGGTGACTAGCATTAAGTAATAGATATGTCCACGTTAGATCAATCGATATAAATCAAGATATGTATGTTTTGGAAACAGTGATAGGGTTGTTTTATTATTTACATTATTCTTAAATTCTGTTTTATTGCCGTAACACTGGCTTCATGTATCTACTGAAGCTTTTTTCTAGTCTTTTGACTCATTTCAAATATTTATTTCGTTTCATATTTTTTCTATTACTGCCGAACCTGTAATAAAAAAATATATTATGCCGATAAATTTAGTTTGTTATTCGAAATTGTTAAGTCTTGTTTTGCGAATATTCCACAGCGCATCGTTGCTTGTAGCTAGGATAAAAAATAACGATCGCTTGCAACTAAGCACGATCCGTACAAATCTACAAGTGAATATTATTAAGTCTGGTTGATCTAAAATATATGTACTTTTTTTTTACATTTAATATATATTCTATATTTTGAATATTTAATATTCAAACACGATTAATTCAATTATAATGAACCATTTAAATACATATTTTATTACATCTTTACACTACCTTGGCAAAAAAGATACTTTGCCGACAACTTTTCAGAATATATTCCTACATTTTAAAAAGACATGCTAAATCTTATTGCTGTCACTATTTTCTTGAAAATGGTTCTTTGAGATTTTGAGAATGGAATAAATTGCAATAGAACATTAGAGTATTGCACAAATATTACAATTAAATGACCATTTCTTACCATATATGAAGATTGAATATAACGATTTTTAAAATAAATAATTCTATTTCAATATCAATTCTAAATATTAGATAAAATTTACGTCTAAAATGAATAGTAAGAAAATTCTACAAAATAACATTTGTAATCTAGTAAATTTAGGCTCTTGCGTAATACAAAAGCTTATTATTACTGTCGGCCAAATAATTCTTAATATTAACAATGATAGTGAATAACTCTTTACTTAGTAAATTTATACAACCAATCGAGGCTATCGTGTCACAGTGGAAGTCTGACAGTAAACGTGATGGTTGTAATGGTTCAATTCCCACTCAGGTCAATAAAATGTTTTCATTTCACCCGCTTTGATAAGACTAAGCGAGGCGTTGAGTTCCGCAACTCACAGCACAATATCTCAATTTAGGGCAAAAAGCGGAGATTAAGTATTTCAACTCTAATTAACCTCTACATATCCTACGGGATTCAACGTTAATTGAATAAAGTATACAAAAATCAAATATAATAAGTTAAGTGTAAGTAAATGTTTTTATCAACAATGACTATTATCAAAAAGTGTTTAACTTACAATTTCCGGAACACGACCGACGATTTCACTATAGCGTCTGAAACAAAATGCAATGTTTTAAATCTTTCAAGTGGTATCACTTCAATATTCTTATATTGAACCTAAATCGAGTATCAAAATATTTTGACGGAATCTTTACGGTCTCGATTGAACGTAAATATCGGAATACCGACTTCGAATATATTCCGCCAGATCATCGTGTTGCGCCATATATTCTGGGAGCTTTAGGTTGTAGGAACAGATAAATAAAGTAATTTTATACAGTGAGTAAATCAAATTTACGAAAAGTGAAATATGTTTTGCTAAGGAAGAAATTTAAACATTAATTCGCTAAACAGAAAATCAACAAATTATTAATATAAAGTTTTTTTTAATCTTTTTTGTTCTGAACATTTTCCTGAAATATTATTAAACGCAAAAAGAAAAATTAAATCATTGCTTCGGCCTGGTAAACCGAAACCTAGCGTTAAGGCACAGGATTTCCAGCTTTCGAGGCATTGCGTGTTGTGTGACGGAACTCAACGCCGCTCTCTTTCTTGTTACTGGTAACAAGTCATGAAAATGAAAATTATTCATACTCCGGAGTGGGAATTGGACCCATAAACCGTTCTATCTACGCCACGACTAATTTATTACATTAGAATTATATTTTTTTCTCATTATTATTTTCATTTCAGTCCAAGGCAAGACGGAATCAAGCTTGCCAGTTTGAAATATCTAGGTAAGAGTTAGTGTTATTAAAATGTTTAAATGTTATTAATGTCATGGAATACAAGTAGCTTTAATCATCTTAATGGAATTTTAAACTCATTTAAGAACTTAATCAAAATCTTTAAGATAAGTCATTTTCTTAAAATTTACTTCAGGTTACATTAGTGTCTATAATTTTTTCATATCATGTGACATATAGAGGACAAAAGTTGTTGAACGTTTTTTACAACGCATATACATTTAGTGAACTGTTATGGTTAAACAATAGAAGTTAATATAATATGTATCGTTGCCAGATCGGCGGGACTTTAGTTCACAACCACTGTGTGCAATAATCATTATACGAGATATATCCTGACTGCACCACCATGGCGACGAGCCAAGATTTCACTATACTAGTTCGAGCAAGGAGTCCAATAAAAGTATTTATATAGAATATATTTTATTATATTAACGCTAAGCTCCCGTATGAATTGTGAAATTCAAACCGTACTTACGTTTGTTTTATTGAATTGGATTTATTTTGACTTAAAGGAAAATATATAAAAACTTAAACGCAGCGGGATTTGAACCTGCGCCTCTGGCAGATCGTGCAATTGCACGATTTTAGTTTCCACTGTGCTCAAATATTTGTATTTTCTTTATGTATTTTTTCCATCTTCAGTGTTAAACCACACGGTTTAATAGTTTGATATTAAGTAAAAATAGTACTTTTATAAAATAAACTCATATATTTACTTTCGGTTCACAAAATTTTCAAATAACTCAAAAATAACAATAATTTAAAGAATTACAACTTAATTATAAAAATATTAAGATTATCATCATAATAAAAAGGAAAATCTTCCAAATATTATAAATCACTACGTGAAACAAAAAGGCATGAAACTACTTAGCATTCGATAGATTCACCGTGTGGGTATCAGTCCCATCGCGTTACAGTGAGACCAGCTGAGAATAATGCCTACGATTTGCGACTCAAGTATAGCTTAAGAGGTCCCTTTTAAATGCTCATTAATACTCCACTCCACTGTCCGAGTTCCTGAACGTTGCTTAATTTGAAATGATTCTAATAGGCTAGTAGAGACTATGTATACTAGACGAAAATTTTAAGTATATTCCAGATATATAAGTAAAATATATAGCCGTGTAACCATATCCCTTACAATATTTAAATACACATTATAACTCGTCTAAGAAAAATATCAAATTGCTCTATGGGGACTTAATTTAAAATTCATTTTCAAAAGTTAATGCAGAATGAAGTTGGAATAAACTTCTGTCTCTTGGTATTATTGTCGTGAAGGAGTTCCATTACAGCTCCGAAATTGTAGTACCTAAGTAGAAATGTATTACTATTTATGAAATTCTGGCAAACTTTGCGTGCGCACAAAAGTTGTTAAATTAAATATATCACTTGTTAAGCTAGAAATGTTAAACTAAAATTAATGATAAAAATGTCTTAATTTTTAATATACAAAATTATCTATAATTATAAATTATCCTTAAATATACATAAGCATATGTTATATTCTGTTCTTATGGTACATTACATATTTAACTACAAATATTCAATTTGAGTGCAACGAACTTTCTGAATTATTGAGAGAAGTTAATAACAGTGACGCTTGTGATTGCCAATTTTACAGCAATAAAATATTCATCATCTTTGAAATGCAATCGACAAAAAATTTTGAAGTTAAATTACTCCACTATAATCAAACAAGAGAGTAAGTAGCATTTAACATAACTTCTAAAAATTATCGTATGGTGAGATATTCTTAACACAGGCTAATTCTTAAAAAAATACGTTGTGACGCAGACGCATAGCGCCTACTTGTAAACGCGACAGTTTGTGGGTTCGATTCCTACTCGGGGAAGATGGATTTTTCTATTTTCATTTTCTTGGCTATGGCAACCAGGCAAAGTGATTCGATGAGTTTCGCCACTCGACACGCAATGCCTCAAAAAAGGCGGAAAGCAGAGACAAGCAACGAAATGTCCTAATACTAGGTTCCTATGGTTCCTGCAGTTTCCTCTGCCACTCTGCCATGTGCGGAATAAAGCGTGAAGCTAAAAAAACGATATTCTTAAGAAACGCTTAAGGAAATAATAGATTTTTCCGTAACCAAAATCAACAATATAACAAATCAACCTTTCGACCTTTATTACGGACACTCAAAAACACGTCTATTACAAAAGAGTACACAAATAAGACCCTCTCGTTGGCCGGCCCCGGTAGTGGTGTAATGTCGGTCATTTATATCAGCGCACCAGTAGATCCCCAGTAATTGGGCGTGCGGCTCGGAATCGTGTAATTCCATTAGTCGTCTAACTAACAGCTATTGATTCCCTGACTTGTAATCTGATTAATTATTTAATTGTCAACTGTAGGTATACAATTTATAGTTAGTTGATGTATTAAAAGGCGAATGTATGTGTGTTTATTATTAGTATAGTTGATATTCATAGTTTGATCCATTCAATAAGATAAATTATCTTTTAAAATATACCACCATCATTCATACAAATATCTGATTATTCTGAATGACTTGTGAAATATTTTATTTAACGAATTCCTTTTATATTAAAAAATTGTAATAATAAACAATATTGTTTTTTTAGAATAAATAACTAAATAAATCTTGGAACAGAATAACAACACATGCCTGCTGGAAAGAAAGCGTCTTGAATTCAGGCAGAAAGTGGAGAAGGGAGCGACTTAACACTAAGCTCTCTCTGCCTACTCAGCCATATGTAAGACAATATTAAGCTATTAAAAATATACACATAATACTTCAAGTAACATAATTGTACATTAAAAAGAATTAAAAGAACAGTTACATATAAAAAGAATTTCCTGTAATATTTTCATGGATTTTAGCCTTAAAATTTGAACACAGCAGTATTTGAACTCACTGACTTAACAATTAATAAGTTACAAATTTTAATATGCTTATTTTTTATTACGTACATAAATATATTCATTAACATATTAACAAACACGATAAGTACTCTCCTCTACTCTATCACGATATAAAAAGTATATTTTTATAATAATCTGTGATGCATAAAATATTGCAATATGTATAATTAGATACAACATACTTACATACAAGTAACCTTAGCGTACCATAGCGATATTATATCGCATGCAACCTAGAATGCAATGTGCAAGGAAGCACGAGGAGTCACTAACCTCCCTTCTAAGAGAATACTGCTAATGACATTTGTGAGGTATTAAACCCGTCCTTGCATTGCAACGGAGGTGGTCTTTTTCCTAGTACTTTTTTTTCGCGCTCTGACACTAAAAATGGAATACAAGAAATGAAAAGACACGGATGCGCTTTTAATGCACGAGGTACATAGGCAATAAAATATCGGAAAAGAATGTACTATGCACTTTTCTACTGTATTGTAGTATAAATAATTAACCGTGTAACATCACGTAAAGTTTTTTAATATTTTTAATTTAAGGAATTCTATTATACGTTTTATTTTTTGACAATAACTTTTTTAATCTGCTATATTTCAATAATTTCAAAGCAATACTTTTCATCCAGACAACATATTTCATGTAATTACATAATTTACATTATTGTAGTATTATTTTTTTTGCATAATTTTAATAGATAATGTGATCGATTCTAGATTATAAAAAACACGCTATAGTAAAACAATGTATTGCGCAATACATACATGTCAAACAAAATCCTAAAATATCGATCGTACTGACAAACCCACGGATTGGTTTTAATAATACATAAAAATATACTTGATATCATGTTTTAAAGTATTTTTGTAATAATTTAATGACAATTTATTGGCCATAGCTGTATTAAATGAAAAGGATTAAGCATGTGTTCGCTTTATCCAAAAACATTTTTCACCTTTTAAGGACAATCAAAAATTATTATTTATTACTTAAAAGTTATCATTAGTGTATACCACACATAATAAACATATCACAATAGCAAGCGAAACCTATAATTGTAACATAACATTCGCAAGTGTATGCATAAATTGCTAGATATGAGGCCTCCCTTAATCTTGTCTAAATCAGGAAACGAGACGTAACTCATAAGTTATTTATGCTCCTTAGTAATTATCTCAATTCAAATATTCAACAATGATATAGCTAAAGCTGAATATATTACAATAAGTGACTTATTACGATAATCTGTTCTAAGCCCAATCGCAATAGTAAATTTTGAATGGAGCAATATTTTACTCGTTAGGGGATTTCAATCACACTAATGTTAATAATAAGATAATTGTAAGATTACATCGTGTAAACAAGTAACACGTAATGAATCAATAATTATTATTGTAATCTCGTGTTAAATGGCGTGAACACATGACAGCACTGTTAAGATGTTTATTAGAAAAAATGTTGTTATGAATCGTTTTAGATTTATGTTGTTTTCCACAAGCTACACGTGAGAATCTATTACTAAAACTTTTCTTTAGAATTTTAAAACATTGTGTTGAGTTGTAGAACTAAATTGATGGATTGATATATTGAATTGATTATGAGTACAAGTTGTTTCTACATACTGATATATTAATCAACAAAATAACTAATCTGATCATTTTAAGCATATTTAAAAAATTAATGCTCACAAGTGAACAATAAAGATAATAATACTCTATTTGATTATGAAAAATATATTTGTTTTAGAAGACGTGAGTTATGTGTCACAGGGTTTTTTCTAACTATCTAGTAAAACATTAAGATAAGCGAAACAAATAATACCTGTACACAAGTATGAATTAAGAGCGTCTTTACATATTAAATTACACATTAAATTATAAAATATTTAAATAAAGATTTATAATCTATAACAGTCTCCTAACACAAACTCTATTTACTTAAAAGGAGAAATATTTTTAATACATAATATTAAGCAAGTTTAACTCTTAATATACATTTGTGGACCATTATTTCATTATAGGAAACATTACTACATTAATTTTTTTCCGTCTTTTTACATAAACCTTTTTTTACTATAAAATCTACGTCTCGGTTTTTCCCTGCGATCATCGTCATAGAATAGATACACAATAACATTTCTCTATAGATCAGTAACACTTGTGAGGTAATCAAGTTTTTTGTTCAAATAATTACACACGTTACATCATGTAAATGAATACTGAGAAGTATTCATCATAAATATTATCTCATAAATAAAATTCATGCATTTCCAAACATCAGTAATTTAAATAAACGTATTGAATAAATAATATTTGTTTTTTTTTTAAATACTCTCGCTATTTAAGAGAGTTTGTAGTTTATTTTTTTCTCTTTAATAACATTCCATGTACCGAAATCCAATGCTGTATTTTGTCTTATACTACACGAAAACATAAAAAAAAATTATAGCATATGTAGAGAGAGTAAATCCACTAATCTTTGATGGATTTTGTAATTAAAAATTATAGCATGCCAGTTATAGTTAAAATCATTGTAAACAAAATTTACGGATCTCCCGATGGCAATAATTGACATTAATAAGCCCAAGCGACTTTCCGGTTTAAATAAATACAAAATATATCTTCAATCATTAACTTGGAATATAACTACAGATTTTATTAATATAGAATTTTTTCAGTAATAAATAATATATTTCTAAGCTATATCGTTAGTCCATCTATTTTCACAAAGACGCTCTGTTGGGGCGGTCATAAACTAAAATTATTACGTCGCTAATAAACGTCCTGCAGAGAAGTGGGAGTGACGGGAAGTTAAATTGCTTTTCTTGTAGCCCTCTTCATTTGCTAACTTGACAAATAACAAAAAGTCGTCGAACATTCTTTGCTTGCGGATTGAAAGAAAAACATTGAAATCATCTGCACCTATTTCAATTCATATTTTTTATCATTTTAATATTTAAAATCCATCAATTATTGGCAACCGCGTATAGCCGAGAACCAATCTCAGTGACATATTTGTAGATTAGCCTACCTAGTACCTAATGATTAATTTGAAATTTTTGCTATACTTTTATTTATAATGTTTGTAGCTTTTAATTTAAAAATAAATATAAATTTTTAAATTAAATTTTATAAAATATATAAAAAATACATCATGAAATCGAATATATACAATGAAATGTTGAAGGCTAAGTTACTTTTAATTTACTTTAGAAGATATATCCGACTGAATAGGTAAATTCTACAAAGCATAATTTCTGCTAGGTCTTAATTAACATTTTTGAGCATATCTTTCACATTTTCTTTGTTTATACGAAAGAACATGTATATTCTAGTAATAATTTTTTACTTATTTGAAATTAAGTCTTATTTAGAGGTGTCTGGTTATCTACGATCAGTTCGACAACAGACCACGGCCCGTCAAGATTTGACGTAAAAAAAATTCTATTCCTTTAAAATAACAGAAAGTAAGCAATGTAGTAGTGTCACTAGTTTTTCTCGATCTATATGATACATTATATTCTTAATAGTTTTGTTTACCGTTATATTAATGTGTACGCCGCATCTGTTAGCGGTAAATGGCGGCAGGCAGAAAATAATGTCAAGATCATCTTTTCTCAAGTTTACGCCCAATTTCTTGGTGTATTTTCAGGCGGGTTTTAACGCCACAGTTAAGAATAAGTATACCACATTATACAGTAGATACACGTTTGCTGTACATTAAACATGACGCTTGTATTGCATCAGTTTGAAAATCGAAAAATATGTGAATTCAGTGAACATTCACTATTGTACCATTTATACGAGCTGCGGTTTAGTTGAATCTATCGAATATTTTCAATAAAATAAATTCTCGGTTATTTATTCATGTTTTAATTTCCAATACACTGATCATCGTTTTATATTTTGAAACAGTTTTAATATTTTAAACATTGAATTTAGATGTGAGCATTTTAGCATGTCTATTTCACAGTATTATAATAGAACATTTTTTTCTTAATTACTCAAAAAGTTATTATATGGATAAAATATTTGGAAAGTTTATTTCATATGGATATGAAATATGAATTTTTGATTATTTTTTAGCTTCGCGCTGTATCTTGTATATAGAGGTGCGCAGGAACTTAGTATTTAGTGACTATGATCCGCATTTTCCGCCCAATTTCCGAGGCATTGTGCATAGCTGCAAAACGGGGCTTTTTATTTTACCAGAGCAAGAAGATTAAAAATAATTTATAACCTCGAGTGAAAATTGAGATAAGAAAATTTAGCCTTTGATAATGAAATTCAAAGTACCTACTTTAACTTCCTTAAGCATTTAAATAATTATACACTATTAACACTTACAATACTCAAAAAATAAACACATATTAAAAAAATAACTCATACTAAACCTGATGATATCATTTCAATTAGTGGAGCCGTAACCATGAACGATTTTTTTTTTAATTTTTAAAAGCAATAATATGGTATAGATAGATATTAAAATTAATGTGCTAAAATTCTGTACTGAGAATTGTTGTACGAATATTTATTTATATAGGTAGATTTACTATACAAATATTTATTTATTTAGCGGTATTTTTTATCTAGGCAGAGACAGCCTAGTCTTATTATGAACATTTGAAACGGTGGAACTCAACGCCGCTATTTCTCTTACTAACAGAGTGAGTAAATGAAAATATTTCATTATCCCAAATGGGAATCGAACAAACATCGCTGTTACAGTCTGACACTGTGCCGCCACGCCACAATAGTCCTTAATCTTTTAATCTTTGAATAAAAATATTCAACATAACATAAAAATTAATCTATAGCGTTATTCTAAAGGTAACGTTAGGATTATATAACAAAATGATAAATTTCGATTTACTGTGAAATTTAAATACGAAAGTATTATTGATAATTTAATAAAATACGGTAATTTACTGCGAAGATATTGTGGTACCTTATGATCAAATTTTATATTATTTATTTGTGAATAATATATTTTAAAGCTTTTATAGCGTACGGCAATCAAGTCATAGTCTTTTTCTGTGAGTGTAAGTTGTGAGTTCCTCACGGATTTTGGATAAGTACACAGCAAAAGCTAAAGATAATTCGGTGTCAGGGATATTCATTTTTCGTCAAGATTCGATACATTCTTCAGTTTTTAGTAGCAGAAATCCTCACCGCATTTTATCATACAAATAGGTAGAAACGAAAATAATTTAAATATAAGTGGTGAACCCATGGTTTTAGCGCTTACAGTCAGACACTGCGCTACTGCTTAAAGCTTATCTTGAAAACACATTATACCAGGGAAACCTGAACAATTTAAGAGAGAAGACTTGTAAGATTTAAGTTTTCACCATCTCACATTACTGTTAAGTAACACCGATATAACTTTCGCTTTCTAAGCTATATTACATTATAGTTATATTTGCTATTACGTTACTAAGCTAATTGATTATTCGAGTTGTTCCGACTGATCAGCACGACTTAAGATCGTGTTACAGGTGCTAATACTTAAAGAGCCAAGGTTGCAAGGTCTTCTTCAAATCACGATTACACATTGGAGTTTAATTGTATTTTAGTTTCAAGTTCCTTTAAGAATAACAAAAAACAAAGAGCACGATGATTGTTTTTGTATGTAATCTTAGTATTAACATTGACTGCCCCGTATGCAAAAAGAACTTAAAAACTATTGTGTACATATTACATATGATACTTTTTATTTCTTTAATATAATATCTTATTGCCTTAAGCTAAGCTTGAGATATTAAGATAGTTAATATTTTTTTGTATATTAAACGTTGGAGATGCTTTTGAACACAAAACGAAACCAAATTACAAAAATTATAAAATTCTATACTAAAATAAGAAATTATGCACTAAAAACTGAATTTACTATTCAGTTTTTCAGCATTTTCGACAGTGTATAAACAATATCGAGAAAACCGAGGCAATTTAAAATCTCCCTGAGGACCAATGTTTGGAAAATTCATGCACGAATATCCACTGACACTGCATAAGCTGACTGGTGATAGACGTATTGATATAACTTCGACTTATATTTGAAGCTCTACTCAAATGTATATTTTCATTTAGACTTATTTACATGTATTAGTAAAATGAATGTCATGAGATCGATCCCAAGTTAAATAAAATTTATTATGGTTATTTAGACAACGCTTGTGGCTTTGATATTCGTTAAAATGAATTATACTACAGGAATACCAAGAATCTACTGTAGCAAAAAATGTACTTAATTGTAAACTTATCTTATGAGAAGAAGACTAAATTCAAATATAAAAAATCATTGTTAAATTACATATTCATCAAGTTACTGTTCATAAGTTATTTGTATAAGTACATATCTGGAAATATTATGGCAGTACTAAATATAAAAAGCACTAACCTGACCGCAGCCAACGGTCCAACGCGGACCGTTGTGAGACAGCTACTATACATGTAACAGTTGTACGTTGTTTTTTGCTACATAGATACTACTCGTGAAGCAATGAGAAATTCGAAGAAATATATTTTGAGAATTCTCCGCTCATTCTTGCTGGAACTACACCACAGACGAAGAAATATTTCATATAAAATTTACTACAAACTTGTATTTTTCTTATCAATCTTCAAGTGACAAAGTTTATAAATAAATATTTCAAGTAAAGATTATTTTGTATATATATTATAAAAAAAGTCAAAAAGTTAAAAATGACTTACTCCAGAAAAGTATAATAAAGATGATATATGAAATTTGTCAAACTGAGTCAGTGATCAGACATATCATATCAAACAAAATTTAAAACTCATAAAAATATATTCCGATGTGATGGAATAAACGCTGCCATCCTGTTGAAGGCCGGTAACCTTGCACCGTTTTAACATGACTATTTTAACTTGTATATAGTATATTATTATATACGTTTAATGCTTTAAACAAATTCACAAAGTTATTATCTTAACATTACATTTATCTGTACTTTGCTTTGTTTATAAATACAAGAATCTGATTGTAATTACTTAAATTAATAATACATATATCGCATACTCATACTTAAAGTAAACTAGAACTCAAAAGTTACAGATTACAAGTTCGTACGCTAAAATAAAATTTTGAATCAGTTACATTATTTTAGCCAGATCTTATTCGAAGTACGTAACGTAGATATATAATATTAGTTTCAAATATATAATTATATTGAACTTATCAGGTAATAATAATCTGACCTATAGGAAGACAGGAAGCGTCCACATAAAAGTAATCAATCAATCAATTAAGTTATATTAATAACGGTTAAACATATGATTACATATGTACATATGTATATTTATTATTATCCTAGTATAGTTATTAGTGATTAAATAATGTCGTAGTAAATCTATTAAAAATGTTAAGCTGTACATACGATGATTTTAAGTTCGAATACTATAAGATTTTTTAATATTATCTATTAAACACTTTCAACTTAATGGTTGACAGAAATGCGGTATTAGGCTCTTTAATAATAACGTATATGCATACATCTAAAGGGTTTCAAGATTACAATACGAGTATATGTATTAAATAGACTAATCAGTAATTCTTTTATTATTCACTATATTATCCTACGGTAATAATTGTATATTGTATTTATAAAATACAACTCATATAATTACATATATATGTACAAAAATTTTCTAACCACAAAAGGAAAATGACTGATAAAGGACGAATGATTGATTAACACACATACACATAATCGTTTATAAATAAGCCTGATATTTTTGTTTTATGTGTGCTTACGCAAAGGAAAGATTTATAGCTGGGGTGCCGGTTAAATTTATCTAGCAACCAAATCATCCACATTAGACGCAACACTATCGTTAATATTGGTCAAAGTAATGATTCAGGGGCATTTCCGAGTCCTCCGTCCACCCGTGACCGGTCAATTGATTAAATCCGTACCCGATAACCCAACGTCACTAACAATAGCTGAATTAATGACTGAAAGAAATGACATAAAAAAGCCTATTGGAAAATGTTTAATGGTTTTTTGTATCGATTTTTTTTATTCTGTTTCCATTACATCGGTAATGTGTTTTCTTACGATTTCTATTTACAAAAGTCAGCGCTTACCTTTCTGTTTATCTTGCCGTCACCGAATCTGTGAACAATGAAAAACATTTATCAGTGAAATACAGTAACGATTCACGATTATATTGTCAGCGTACTATTGTCATTGTAAATTATGATGTTGGTAAATACAATGCCATAAATGAGTAGGTATCTAGTATTATAATAGTAGTAGTAGTAGTATAATAATGCCAAAACCAAAATATATATTTTAAAATTATTTGTCGTTTTTAAAATATTTTATCTAATTTACTATTTGGCGTACAATATAATATCTTAACTATATTAATATTATTTTTCCTCTTTAAACTTTTAATTTATATTTTTTTTAAATATATATAATTTATATCGATGTAATGGATAATCCATCCTTTGGTATCCAGAAGGTAAGTAGAGAAATTCTAATACACGTAATTTAATAACATAAAAGACCCAAGGCCGGCTTAACCCGATCGCTGCGAAGTCAGGTGACCGAAAATCATGGAGCATTCAAAGGATTTCGCAAGAGCCCTTGACGTACTGAACTCGTTTAGACCTAGTGGTTGAATGGTTTGCCCGTCTCGTGTTACATAGGGATGTCCGTTATTTTTTTTCTATATATAAATTCGATGTTGAGTGTAATTTCATGTGAGAATAAATTAAAACATTAAAAGATTACTAAGAATACCTTAAAATCACGATGTTACATACGTAATGATATTTCCATATAAGTAATACAAGTTATTAATTTACTGTTATAAAAATATTCATACAAAATGTAGTTTTAGGTCATATTATAAAAACGCGCACTAAGCCAAACTACGAAGTACAATATTCCAATCGAAAATTTCAAAGACAATTGCAAATTTAAGTTTTTCCCGGGACGATTGGTCGTTGGAGAGCCAGAGTTCGAGTTTCTCTTAATGAACATAGCGAATTGGGCAACCCTGTCGGCGATTTGAAGGGTGCTTGTCACCGTTCGTTACAGAGGCGCATTAGCACGCGGCTGGCCGCGATACTTCTCTATACCTCTCGAAACACTTACGGCGATCTTCTATTTGTCAGAGCAGAATTTTGGACACAGGCTGTGATTTTAAAAGTAATAGAATATATAGAAATTATTAAATGTATAATCAAAATTTGGTATTTTTTAATATACCTCTCCCAAAAGGTACTGCTAAGTTTACGTATCGACGTGCTCGAAATACTAATAACCAGTGCAACATCCACTGTATCCGGCCTTAACAAGGGATTCGACGCCTAATTGACTTAGCGTAGGATTAATAACGGTTTAAGGCTAAAATATGTTTACCGGAGGCCATTTGGAAGGTCTATTTCGAGCACATATAAATTTGTCCATTTTCAGATGATTAGGTATTAAAAGACCATTTTCTAGCTACTTTGATAATAATTTCGATATATATTATGTATTTTGATATATATTATGTTATATTATAACTTGGTCAGAAATAAAATTAACCACAATAATAAGAGAACAAAATATAGTACAAGAATCTCAATTTGGTTATACTTCAAAGGTATCGCTCAACTTATGCTCTGTCAGATATTTGTTTTAATCAAAAACTGCACAAAGCTACTGAACAAACTTTCATTTCAGAATTGGACGAGTGTTATTGAATCGTAAAGTAATAAAAGAGGACCTAGTTTATTAAAGAGCTTTCGAGATTCATTCGTCGTCTAATAAAATTGCTTTTATTTCAGTTAATATTACTTTGTTAACAGACAATGATAGTAGGCAGATATAATTATTTGTTCATCTTATTTTACAAAATAGTAAAGTATCTAGCTTAAAAACGTTTATGTAATTAAGTAAATGTCATTGTATAGGTTTGTATTAAAATTGTTTCATACCGAAGTTTCAAAATTTTGATGAGCTTTAAGCTTCATCACGACATAACACCAAATACGTTAAATTAATCTAAGTAGATTTACGTCATTATATAAAAAAAATAGGGTAAAAATAGTAAAAGCTTTATGAAGAAAGAAACAGTATGATAATTTTTTTTCCTATTATTAGTCTCCACTAGAATGTAAATAATTCAAAATACCACGGTAAAGGTCAGGCTATTGACAAAAAAACATCAATGGAATATGGCCGCATCAACGGCTATTGAAAGTTCATTTGACGCCTTAAAATCAAATGTCAAGGTATTTATAGATAATAATAGGTTACAGGCTCTTGTTATACAATTAATTACTAACAATAATAATTCAATTTTAATGGTTTTAATTCGATAGGACAGCAAGTGGTGAGTGGAGTGTCTTGACACTAAGTTAAAATATACACGTACGATAGCCCAATGGCATCGTTATCCTTAATAATAAGATATCTACTTACACAAAAAGCATAGATACACATTTTATGTGAGACAATTGTCAGAAACAGTCATTGTTGTCATAATATAAGCTAATTAGAAGCGTTCCTGTTCAACTTCTATTAATTTCACGATTTAAATTCCAAGAATGTTATGTTTAAACGAGCAAACGAGTTTATAGTGTATATTTTTAGTAGTCTTCTATATTTTTTTTAATAATATTAAAGATATCAAGACAGTAGGGGCTAGTTTGTGAGTTTAATACAATTACCTATCTGAAACATACAATTGAAGATAAAAAGATTTTTGAAAATTTTAGTACAAACCTTATATACTGACTGCCAAAACTGAATTCACCAAGTACAGTAGTTGTCGCTCTAAGGGAATCTAGTAATACTCTAGACGCTAGCAAGTAACAAATCGTGGCCTTAGCAATGCTTATATTAATAAAAGTAACTATTATTCATCTTATAATAATAATATTAATTTAACAAAAAATGACTAACTATTTAACAAATAGTATATGGTATATGTAAAAGTGAATGAGCATGGCGTTATCGCTGAGAGTAATCTTTTTCAGGCAACTATTATAATTAATATTGGGGATCTATATCAGGAACGCAGAAAGGTGCAAACAGCATTGCGTTAAAGCTATGCAATATTCAATTAATATTATTAATCATAAATAAATGTGCTTGATATGCTTACATATAAATATTTTGTACAGATATATAAATATTGTGGATAGATATATAATATTATGTTTAGTATGTAAACGTGCATATGCGCATAAAAATATAAAATCTAACGTGATGAGTGCATATTAAAATATTTTTGGGGGTTTAAATAAATCTTAATCGAATTAAAGTATTGAAATGAAATTTACAACAATATTTGTATTATAAAAACCCTAGCGACTGACGTAAGTTTTCAACAATTAACTCTTCGGGCTACTTTATAACATTTTGAAAAATATGAATTATTATAAAAATGTTTATTTTAACTCAAGATTAAACTGTTGTCTTTTCTATAAATACTATACTAATAAATCACAACACGTATGAATAACAATTTACCTGGATGGAATTCAGTAGGACACTTATAACACTAGCAAATAATAAATCGTGAATGCACTAACCAGACACTATCATACTAACTCATAAATCTCGTGCCTAGTGTCACGCACTTGATGCAAGTATTGCTCAAGGTATTGCACGGTTCACGCTTCACTCACATCCGGTTTAATAGCAATAACTTAAGGTCAACATATGTATATAACGTTTATAGATCATATATTATAATGGGAGAGGTGTAGTTTTAAGTTTAGCCATTATTTTAATAGCAAATTACATACAATAATAAAAATTTAGGTAGCGACCACTAGCTATGTCAATCACCATTCAGCGCTCGTTAAAATTCGTATACCTTATTGCTACTCTACTACTCAAAGTATTCTATATAAAGAAAGTAGATTTTTTTTAATTTATTATTAAATATGTACGTATATATGTATGTATGTATATATATATATATATATATATATATATATATATATATATATATATATATATATATATATATATATATATATATATATATATATATATATATATATATATATATATATATATATATATATATATATATATATATATATATATATATATATATATATATATATATATATATATATATATATATATATATATATATATATATATATATATATATATATATATATATATATATATATATATATATATATGTATATATATATATATTTGTGTATATATTTTTTTTATAAAATCTGGCGAAATTTCAACCAAGACCGTACCGTTATCACAGCGCTTCGAGTTAATGAGAAGCCGGGTGTGCAACGTCGGCGCCTTTTTGATAGATTACTCCGTCATTGTCCTTATTTGCATAATGCGATCCATAAAGGCGGGAGTGGCGTTAAATAAAGGCAATTCTTCTTCCTTCCCCACTTCTTTGGTATTTATTTACTTAGAGACGGTGTCACTTGTCAGATCTTTTTCATACTTGAATAGCTTTTTGATACTTTCTTTGAGAATATCATGTTTTATCGTTGAAAAAGTTTATTTTTTATATTATTGTTATATTTTTAGTTCGTTATCGGTATTGTGATTGTTAATAGCATCGAAGTTTTGTACTTATATTATTTATAGATGAGGCTTAAAACTTTTTAATAAGTTTGAGATTCTATTTATAATAAAGATGAATCTTTATATATAAAAAAAAACATTAATTATTAACATTAAAACAAATGCAACTCAAGCAATTCATAGACAACGTACACATGAATAGAAACATCGGACAGACAGTTCCAAATCGATCACAGTCATCTAATCAAGTGTTAATCTAAAGCGAACAAAAGCAAACTTGTTAGTTATTCCTTTGAAGCACTGAGTATATATAGAACACTTGAATGGGAAGTCATAATCAAGGCTGTTGGCAAATGAGATATTTGTATACATCTAATGTCTGTACAAAACAGGTATATGATGTAATCCATATATGACAACCAGTCATTTCCATAAACTATACAGTTGCACTCCTTTCCATCTCATTCAAGCGAGATTTAACCAATTAAGATATTATGAAAGACATATATTAGTATAGATTAGACATATATTGTAATATTTGTAAAAAGTGTCTATAAATAATAATATATGTGCATGAACATGTTATCAAATGTTATCATTTCATTATTTAGGAGACCTAAGACACAAGGAATCATAGTTTAGGCTCCTGTCTCTCACACTTACCGAATTGTTTATGTAATTTAGTGTGTGAATTATGTAAGTGACCACAATTTGTGTAAGCATGTTAATTATGAGAGAAAATAAAAACTTATTGTATTTTGTATTATTTGAATGTGAGTGCCAATCCTGTTAGTGGGTATAAACGTTAATATTAATTACCTGCGGCGACACCCGCAACATATAATAATATGTAATTATTAAATAAATGCAGAATATTTAAATATAATTATTAAATAATTATATTCCATTTATTAGAATTTAATTTATTTAAATATTTGTTACTATAAATATTGATATATAGATAATGTGTCTATTATAAAATCACAAAAAAGTTATTAACACAGATTTTTACAAAATAAGGATGAAATAACCTACTCAAACCTATTTACATTTTCTTTCTCACTATATTAATAGTACTTTATTAAAATTGAAGTTTAAGGGGACTTTTATTAAAATCCACGTACTCTCTCACTGTGCGCACTTAAAAACACAACGTTAAGTCCTCATTCAATAAAGTACTCAAATAACTCTTTTGTATGCAACGGTTGGGACCTTAATTATGAATGTAATTCATTTCGAATTCTTCATTTCATTTCGTATGTTCCATATAAATAGCACATTAACTTTTGAACCCACTCAAATAATAACAATTTAAGTTATTTAAATAAATGTTTATTTATGTTGAATCTCTTATTACGGTATAATTGGTATAAGTCAATTATCATTTTCTTTAAGTATACGTATAAGCATCAAACTAATACCTATACCTATACACCTCAATAAGTATTAATATTCTTAGAATTTAACACCGTAAGACGTATCCCAACAATGCTACAGCAAATATATTCTTTTACCTTAATAATATTAAATTAATTAATTTGTATTGGAAAATTCATTCACTAACGCTCCACATCAGTAGAAACATTCATTAAGCCGAGTAGCACGAATCGATATAAAAACTCAGTTTAATCAGGCCAACGAATTATTTACCTTGGCTTAGCTGTAGGTATATAAATTTAACCTCACATAAAAATTTAATAAAATATATATTAAAAATTCCTCTTGATTGAAAACTCGTAAATCGCTAAATCAAACTAGAGTTCATGTACTTCTTAGTCCTTCTAGTTCAACTTCATCGTAATATTTAGGTCAGAACGAATCACACGTTCGGGCTGATGCAATTTTTAAAATGAAACAGAAGAGGAGAGGAAATGTTCATTTGCGCCACAATTAATGTGAGGTGACTACGTCACGAGCTTCCTCTTGTTATAATGTCTGCCTGAAACTTTTATTTTTTAAAGTACCTGAGTGTTCTTTATTAAAATAATATCACTTTTTTTTAAAAAAATATAAGAAATTGTGAAAGAATTAAATCGAATTAATTTACAATATATTTTGTGTTTTCGTGTATATTTTAAAAGTAGAAATGACATTTTCGTACAATATAGGTTTATATAAATAATAAGAACAGTAGCAATATCTCGATATAAAGAAATGAGTATAAAAAAAAACAAAATCTTATAAGCCATATAGTAAAATCAGACCATAATCGTCTCTTAATGTCCACAGTGAGCAATCGAAGATCACCGCCGGCGGTTTGGCGTGGCTAATAAATCAAGACGCGACGGCGACGCCGAGTAAGCTCTTTCATTTTTGAACGGGACCATCGCGTCGATTTAAGCCAAGCACCTAAACTCTGTAGTTGCAATTTTTCTTTTCAGTGTCAAGTTATGGTTGGTTTTCTTCGCATTGTGTAAAAATAGAAATTTATCAATGAAAATCTTATAAGTTATTTTCGTGAAGACATTTATAAGATTAGACTTTTCTTGGTTAAAAACAGTTTCTACTTATTTAACTTAAAAATGACATAGTGTAAATATTCGCTTATACTATGTGTTATATAAGTTAAAAAAGTATACAGCCTGAAGGTTTTTATAAAATATTTCTATAGTCGCTTAAAATATTACAAGCCTTAAGGCAATAAAAAATGTCAAATTTCAAGCACAAATCCCACTATGAATAGAAATCTAACTGCAAACTAAAGAAAATTTCGATATAAAATTGGAAACGGCGTATAAATTCAAGTTTAAAGTCAAATTTACGAAAGAAATTCGAGCTGATTACCTGGTATCTCGCAGGTCGCAATGTTCCCACATAATTTATGCGGTTTGTCGTATCTCCTAGATAGCTTGCTCTTGGACCGTTTCCAGTCAACGCCATATGTAGTTCCTCCGGAAGTAGCCGATCTAGGTTCGCGAGGATTCAACGTTGAGATTTACTGGGCAAACCGATAGTGTTCTATTAAAAATTCGATTTCGATTCGGATCGACGATTTACGTATACCCAGCCGTGCCATACCTGATTTTGAATTGAAACCTGCAATGTATTGGAGCCGTGCTGGACATTTTTCTAACACATGTGACGTTTTAGAGAATTGTATTTTTCAAATTTCTTTTCTGGTTCTGTTATACGAATTGAACCTAATATAACACGACATAAATTATACGAAGCTTCGTTCAGGTGCGCAAGCAGAACAGACGAATAATTATTTCTATATGTTCCAGTGCGAATTAATACTCAAGTACTATAAGATAAGAAAAAACTAATGTTGTCAAACATCATAAGTCAGCGCTAAGTCAGAGACTCTCTGTTCAGAATCCATTTTTCGTTATAAAATAACAGATTCCTATCAATTAGTTTATTTTCGTGCGATAGTAAAGAAGAGCCATAAGAACCTGTCAATAACAAATTGACAAAATCTATTCATTTATAAAACTCAAGTCTTTTTATATGACAAAAATAATGTAACAACACACTGACACTTCTGCTCTATATTGGAAAATAATATGATAAAGAACTTAACATTATAAATAGGTCTTACTTATTTAAATAATTAAACATTAATTTCAATACTAAATACTTGAAGCAATAAAATATAAATACATTTATCCGAAAAATTTAGATTCCTAACCTATCCAAGTATAACAGTTGTTGTACGAGGTGACGTAATCTTGATGGTTCTTGACATGCATTTGTCTTGCAAATATGTAACACGTGCCGGAACAGTGAGCTGGAAACCATAAATCAGACCTAACGTACTTAATGTAAAGTGCAGTATACAATAAATATATCAGGAACCCGTCGACGCAGGACACCGGATACGATTGTTGTACACGAAACATTTAGTGTTTGATATGACATTTAATTGATATAATGACGTGATGGAGATATTGCATTGATGAAGATACCACATGATTTGAGAATTTAATAATATGATGATGATAAATATTAAATTGTAGATCCAAAAATGTTAAAGGAACAGTACTATGTCTAAAACCATTAAATACTGCATTGGTTTAATATAGACGAATATTATTAAAATATTTATTAATTGGCTATAATTATAAATATAAATAATTTTAATCATTATAATAAAGCATTTGCATTGCTAAAATGACAATTTGTAGCAATATCGAAATGGAATTGTTACACCATACCTTTGCCTGCATACTGGGACTTCCATGGAAACGTAAAGCATGACTGCAATTTAGAATAGGAATAATGTCATGAATGAGACAACGCTTGTAAATGTTAAACAAATAATTCCATTCATTTGTAATATACGTCTACGTATACGTTGATCTTAATTATAAAGAATTTTAATTAAAGTCATCAATTTACTAAAAGTTATTTAACAAAAAAGACCACAAACTTAATATATATAATAAATCAATACACAACGAATATGTGCTAATTTCTATGCAGCAAGAATAATATCCCAGTATTCAATGAAAGTAGTCGATGTATTTGAACCGTTGTCCTTAAACTTTCGAGGTTTCTAGGTCAAGTTACAATGCCGACTCGATGCGCCCGGTAAGATAAACCAGAGCAAGACGGTATTGTTTCCGATCTAGTATTACAATACAAACTCCAGGGAATTAAAAACGAACAATAGTTTTATATAGTAATCGTAAGCACAAATATAACACTTGTGTCTTGATTCTCTTGATCATGAGATAAATATTTATTAAATAGATATTGATTTGTTTACCTTTATTTTTAACAATTAGCAGAGTAGTCCAACTAAGTGTTGAATTCTCTAAATATATGAATCAGACTATAGCTAATATTTTTAATATCAGCAACTACAGTAACTAAGTTCTAATAATCTTCAAAAAATAACACTTCTTTTGCAGTAAAGTGTAGTTCCTTTTGGCGTCTATTATGATCATATTTTAATTAAGGTGAGAAAATAACACGTTGAAGAATTAGAGTAAAATAATAACTGTATCTCTACAAAATAGTCAACTAAATAGTAACGACAGTGGATACGCAACGGGGTAATATCGTTAGAACGAACGACTCTGTTATCGTGTAAAGTACTAGGTATACTGTAAAAAATATCGTAGTTTTTTCCGTAATGGTAGATAATCAGAGATAATTTAGTGTCAAGATTTGCATAAAATTAATAGGTAGGTAAGGATTTCTAAGGATTTATTGTTTATACAATTGTGTTTTTCCACAATGGTTATTAAATTTAATTTTGTTAAGAATCGTGATAATTAATAAAAAATATTGAATACCTATAGCTCCTTTGGAAAACTGGCGCGCTGATATGGAATTACAGTGATCCAGCTAAACAATAATAAATAATGAAATATCTGCGTGTGTGTCTTTCAAAGTTGTTCAGCGTAATTAGTACATCAATATTAGTACATCAATATTCCACTGACAAAATTTTAAGATTTGAAACACCTAATGAAACGTGTGACAATAAATATAATTAATGGAGAAGTCATTATATTTACTTTAAATTTATACGTTTTACGATAAAATCAATGAGATCTCCCTGCTTTGACTATTTTCCTTCACCAACATAAGCATTTATTGTAAAAAAAACTATTTTTTACAATTTCAAACATATTTATAATCATTTTTCTGTTAGAGTAACTTTTAAGTGAGGGGTGGTGGAATTAAAAGCGTTAAGCGTATTCTCTTACATTTAGCATATTAAATAATAAAACAAAAGCCTGTTCACGACTCTTATCGATCGTGAGAGCCGCAGCACTGAATAGTTCACAAGCCAGACTTTTTCCATCTCGTTTTGTAATAATAGTATAGAGCAAGGAAAGAAATTACGCGTCTCTTAGTAAAAATATTAACAGTTCCTATTGTAAAAATAATTTCATATTGTTTATGAAACAACTTTTTAATTTCCTTTTTTATTTATGAAAATCTTTAATAACTTTCTTAGACGTTTTTCTAACTAATGAAACATAATCTTTTACGATTTTTAAAGTGTAAATTTACACTATAGATAGAAAAATACTTAAAGAAAATATAAAAATTTGAACGCAGGGGAATTTAACCCGCGCCTCTTGCAAACTATGCAAGTGCTCTGACCACTAAGCCATGCTTTCTTCATCAGGTTGCATCGAAATTCTTATACGCTTTATACAACTTATTGCGTTGCTATGTAGGAAGATTTTTGTAAATTTTCGCTACCCAAAGAAATATTATTACAAAGAATGGCGATGAGATGGCGAAAGAGAATTCTATTTTTAATAAATATAATCTTTTACAATCTGGTGAATAAAGCTTGTATAAACTGTAATACAACTAAGCGCTTTCTTTACAAAAAGATATAAAAACAAAAGATTTAGCAAAAAAGCGCTGATGACGTCAACATATCATATATTTAAAAACGTTTTAGTATACTTTATTATTGCTTCAAATAAATTCTATGTGTTTTAGTAGAAGATCCGCACCTTTTGTTGACTAAATTTGAATATTTATATAAATTATATAAAATAAATTAAGTATAATATACCATTATAATATATCTAAAAATTCGCATTTATACGAGTATAAGAGATTGCAATACGAGTCTCGTATGTAGGAAATCAAATATTAAACTGTTCACGAGTTTAAAATTCGCAAGCAAGTAGTCTTTTCCGCAAACGTCGTAAGCCACTAGACTTCAAAGACACGCAGTCTAAGCATATTTCATGCAAACCACATTAGATTACATGTAGAGTAGCAAATTTCTCTTTGCACAGCGTCCTTTACTTTTGGAAGAAAATAAAAAGAAATAAATGTATCATAAGGGATCATAAATCAGCTGTGAACATATTCCACTTGACGACAAACACAGTTTCAGATATATTTCACTGTTGGCTTGGCGATTACGAAACGCGCAAAAAGAGTGAACACGAATCGGCTCTTAGTAACCGCATCTAAGAAACATGAACTCAGTATATAATACGTATAGACAATGAAATAAATAATAAAAAAAAATAATAATTTTTACTGTCAACATGAGAGATTCTTGACAAATTCGCGCTATAAGAGATGATTACTAAGATTATTCACTGTACGTATGAATACGTAATGAACTTCATTGATATGCTGGTCGAGTATTTCAATTAAATAACACGATATGTTTAACTTTGCCTATCATTATAGAATATAATCCAGAAATTTGTAATGATCTTTTATTTGTACTATTTGAAGCAAAAAACATATAAATTAGACTATACATACATATTTTTGTTGTGTTAACTGAACATTGCCTTGTTTTTATTTACAAAATATTTAATTTTCTAATTAATTTCGTTCAGTACTTTACTTCAAAAAAAAAACTTTAAAAGGGATATGGTGAAATGAAATCCAAATAAGAAACTACAGTCAGTTTTATTACGAGTAAGAAGTTTTTAGCTGAGACACACCTGAGTCTGAAGGGTTCGTAAATAAGAGGGAACGCTTAAACTTGTGGAAACATCTCAGCGAAGCAATAGAAGATGTTATATTCTTTATTTATATTGCACTGGAAGTAGAGATTTATTGATGAGGGCTATATAAAGGTCGGAATTCAATAGAAGTATAAGAAAACTTAAAATAATGTTCTTTTAACTGACACTAGTATTGAAAAATAAAGTATTTTATTTTGAACAAAATTAGTTTACTTATATAGAAACCTTTACAAATGTAAATCACGTAATACACTAAATAGACAGTTAACAAACTTTTCAACTGCCTCAAAATATTTAGGGATGTGTTCACCAGATATCTATTTAGATGTATGAACACTGTCAACAGCAGAACTGAATACAATCTGAAGTCTCGAGCAAAGTTACATATATATTATTTATTGTGATATCATGCGACGTTGTAGTGGGTCATATTTTCGTGCTTCAACTGAACAACACGAGTGTTGCTGTCATAGATTTATTTTCTATTTATTTTTAAAAAATAACTTTGTTTAACTCGCCTATTATGAAAATCCATTGTCCACAATACGGTAATATTATTAAGTAAAGAGTTAACTTATAATATAATATGGTTAAAGTAAAAGCTTTTAATTTATCTTTTCTGCTTATTATTTTAAAATATATATTCGTAAACGCAAAGTTTGGAGCAAATCTAGCTAGTTTTTAAAATAAAAATACTATATAATCGTTGAGAAAAGTGTGCGTCGTTCATAGCTTATTTACGACATTTGGTTTCACAATAAAATTGAAATTCTTAAAAGAAATCTGAATGTTTTATCGTTTTAATTTTCTGTTTTATAGGCAATAACTTAGGTTTAGTTTTTTGTACGTATTTTACATCTTTTTGTATTGGATCACATTAAGAACGAAAGTAAATTTATGAATCTCGATTAAAGTAATTACTAACGTAAGATGTTTAATTGTTTTAGTTTTGTCAGAATTTAAACATTACATGTTTGTAGGTTCGACCTAACGAGAGAACAAACTATTTTTATTTCCACGTTCTATTAAGAGAAAGTGCAGCGTTAAGTTTCGTAAGCAGGTGAGCGGGGAAGAGTGTTTTGGCACCAGACCGACAGACATACTGCTATATATAATATAAAAAATTTGGCATACATTTTGGTGAAAATAATTACTATATAGAACTAATATATTTAAATGAGCACAAACCATAATATATAACATTATCAATTACAAAACTATCCTTTTTAATATATACTCTTAAAGTAACCTAACCTATATCTATCCACTTAAAATGTATGTTATACAAGATCAAAAGGCTAGCTGTTGACGAGGGCCCCACTTTACCTTCATTCATCCGTTACGTAATACCGTGCATGCACGACGTTTGTATTCTTTGTGAAAATACACCCAATTTAGTGTTAGTCGGGGATATCGTCCCCGCACTGTGTGGTGACCGTACTTTTATTAACTATAGAATTTTATTCATCAAATGTTATAAATTTATTATTTTTCGTTATTAGCTAGAATTTTCTCTAAAATATCTTGTCAGAAAAACATTACCAAACTGCCTATTATGCAAATATATATATATATAACTATAAGTCATTTTTCAATGTTACAAAAAGAAACATTAAATATTTTGTTTATAGTACTAGTCTTTGCAACTACAATTACGTGATTCAATAGACCTGACGTAATGAATTTTGTGTTCACCAAAAAGAAACAACACGCGTTTGTTATACATTGTGTCAGTATGAGTGTAACGTGAGCCGTAGAGAACGTGTTGGAAACGATATTTTGTGACTTGAAACTCACTCTTTCTAACAAGACAAGTATCATTAATTTTTCATAAGACGTTACCAACTAAGAACTAAAAAGAATTTCGTAAGCGAATACCTTAAAAAGATCGAGATTCTTTTTAGTTTCTATTTAACTGCGCTATCGATTCATTTTAGCACCATTTGATTCACAGTTTGTTCAGTCACGTTGGTCTCGCAGGCGTTTCAATGATTTGTCTTGTCCCTTGAATCTCTTCTGCCCGAGCGCTCTTTTCACGGTTAATGGCGCGGGCGTTCCTCGTGTGAACTGATATTGAGAAAACAGCTCACGTATCGCCTATACTGTAGAACTGGATCTTTATTTTAGATATTCGTTTATCAGTCGAAACAGTATTAAGGTATTAAATTTTATTATTTTGGTAATACATCGTTTACAGCTTTTTAGTAACTGGGTGTAGCTTGAGGTAATGATAAATAAATTCGTTTTAACGTTTCCCCCATTACTTGATAGGTTTTGGAAACATGGTGCATAGGTACTTGCGTGTCGGAAACCGATACTGTTGATGCTCGCGTGTGTAGTTGGTTGTGTTGATTAGAATTATTCCAATTGTAGTACGATGACTTTCAATATTGAATCTTACAATGTAATAACGATAATGAAACAAGCAATATAATTAATACTTATGAAATTTTCAACATTTAAGATACAAATTTCGTATCATTAAATAATTAAAGTGGGTCGAAAGCACTGGAGTGTTCACCGATATTTCAAAATTGCTACAATATTCGAGTCCTTCAAAATTTAATATCTTTTAAAAGTGAACTTACGAGTCGTAGCAATACAAAGCTTCTTCGTATATAAGAGACTAAGGGTTACTTCGGGAGTAAAGATGTTTTAAAATTAGCATTTGATGTTGATCATAAAATAAGAAATTAAATAAGAGAAGAAAGGAAGGGTTAAACTGTATGGGGCTTATTTAGTTCTTGCGACAAGAAGCTGGGTCAGACCGCAGTGACCGCACGCTCGGTGGGCGACAAATTAAATAAATTTACAGTCCGCAACGTAGTAATATTGAAGTAAATTAATTTCAACATTAGGAGAGTGCAATGCCTAAGTCTGTGAACTTAATTTTAGTTCCGAAAACTCACATATTATTGGACATTGTATACTCTACTGACTGCATTATTCGACACAGTGAATAATTGTGATTAAAAGATGGAGAAAATATCGTTTTTTTTACTTTTAAAAACAATTTTTTGGGCACGGGTAAAATCGAAAGTACTCGTTTACCTTGCTTGTAATTATATATAAAAGGAGGAATTACATAGAGGATCGTCGTAGCGCAGAGGTGTAGCGTCTGCGTGTAAAAAATTCGCGACGGTTTGTGGGTTCGATTCCCACTCGGGAAAGATGGATTTTTCTATTTCTATTTTCTTCGCTCTGGAATCCAGGCAAAGTGTAGCGTTGAGCTCCGCCACTCAACACGCAATGCCTCGAAAACGGCGGAAGGCAGGGACGGAGAAAGCAGGGACTAAAGCAACGGAGTGCCTTAACACTAGGTTAGTGCGGTATGGTTCGTGCGGTTCCCTCTGCTTTCCCTGTCATCTGCGGGATAAAGCGTAAAGCAAAAAAAAAACAGAGGAATTTCTCTGTCTTTAAATTAGTCTAAAATTTAAAGGTTTCCGCTATTAAATACAAAGATAACAACGGATTCCTGGATAATGGAAAAACAATCACCAAATGAGCTTCAGCCTATAACGCTAGACAATTACGTGTGTGGTTCAATCACATTTAGTTTTCTTATTAGAAACTTATTTCCATTTTGTAAAATAAGGCTCCATAATCAACCAATACACGACGAAGACATTTATTGTTATTTTATTTTTCTATAAGTGCATATTTTTTTCTGCAGTACGTTGACACGTCGATGACACTCGCAATGCAGCTATTGGTTTCATTTAAAATATTCCCTACATCGCGTGAACTTTACTTTTTGCCATGACTGAACACAATTCAGATCGAACGTCGCATCGCAGGTGAGAATTTATATGTAGTTCGTAACTATAGTTTGGGTATATTACTTTTGCTTCTATTTTAAAGACTACTTTTAAATTTACATTCATACCAAAAATTTGCCAAACTGAAAACATGAATAATGTATACAAAACAATTTTAATACAATAAAAGAAAAACAGCACACCAATGAAAATTATATGACTAAAAATAAAAAAGGAACTTTTTTATCCAACCAAATATTAAAGTCTATCAAAAACGTTTCACATAACGTAGTACATAAATTACTGGCACGGTGATAAATTGGAAGGTCCTAAATCTTACATGCCAATAAACGGAAGATATGAAATATGAAGTAGCTAGAATAACTCTCAAAGATTCATGCCGCCTTTGACAAAGATTTCGTCGGGATGCAGACTTTGGTAAACTTCACGGGATATTTCCACAAACGGGTCTTTTATAGCTTCTCTACCGTAGGATTTGTAAAGTTATTACTTCATACTTCCTTTACATTACTAGCGGTAAAATTTTAGAATTTACAAAATTGTACTCTTCGGAGTTGGGAAATATTTTCTTGTAATTGTAACATCTTGCCATTTTCCTCTTGGCGCTTCTAATTACATCTATATCATATTTAATAAGATAAGAGATAAGAAAATATAGTGACATACATGTACGAAAAATATAATTCCAGGTATATCATTAGCATATAGGCTAATTTGGTTAAAGTCAACCGTCTGGCATAATATATCTTTATAAAGACTCCTCTAATCAAAAGGCCACGGGGGCTGAAAGAGCATCAAGCCGATTAACTATGAAAGGTCTGATTGAGCGGGTATGATTAGGCATGGAACTAATGACATTAACCTTACCTTGATGTTCTTTGTTCGCTATTTTGTCGTCTAAACTTTAGAAATTTAAAAACAGTTCTTGTTTTGTCAATTCCTTAAGAATAAAAGTGTATTCTTTTTAACACTTGCTTAAATCTAAACCACAGATGAACAAAGCTTTAATATAACTGGTGTAATTAATACAGAGAAGACGTAGAAGATGAAAAATACCCTTGAAGCGGCTATAACATTTAGTATGATTAAGAGGAATATTTTAACAGTAATCTCTATAATTAGTGCAATTCGATGTTTTATAATAGAACAAATTACAAAAACTTTAACAGCATTGAAGTAAACTATATGTCTGTAAAATGGATACATACATAAATACTCGAATATAATATGAAATCAAAATGTTGCCAAATATTCAGACCACCTTAATTAAAGCATCAGAAATGAAAATTAGAAAATTTAGAGAGAATCGTTAAAAAGATAGCTAGCCTCTTTATGCTAATCAAAATTAAAAATTTCACCTTTGTTACCGTTCTACTTAGCTTTGACATGTAGATCAAAATTACCATAACATTCACCAATTTCTGGCCGACGTGCCTTATTGCAAGGAGTAATGGTAGCCCCCAAGATTGTGATGTAGGTAGACGTTCCAGAAGCTCTGTTATTAAAGACACCAATCCTTTTGTGATTGATATCGTACTAACAAGCACCTTGAAAGGTATAGCACGATAAATCTACTGGTATTAAGATGGTCTAAACTTTATGCATAACTTCATCTTAGTGATATATTGGAATTAACAAAATGATCGTGACATATTTAAGCCATTTTAAGACAACGGCTTTAAAATCTTAATTAAGTGAATGTACCTATCTAAAATGAAGCTACAACAACATTTTTTAGAATAAAATTTATTACGTATACATTTACATTTATATTATATTAGCAGCTTTTCTACAGGAAACCAATATGAATTTTATACCATTCATGTTTATAAAGCTAGCTATTTTTGATACAAAAACTGTTCAAACCTTCATCGTACTATTTCACTGACAATTAAGAGATTTGATTCTATAACACCTAATATCTAAATAAAAACATTTTGTATATCTATTATCATTAACTATTACTTTATTTATACTGAATTTATATATTATTTTGTTATATGTGAACTTTAAAAAGCGTACCTATAAAAGACATACGTATAACATGGTGCTGCTACTACGATACATCACTGATACCAGAGTAGCAGTAGGAGTAGTGGTGTGTAAAAAGAGGGTAATAAAATTTAAACATAGCATATGAAAAAAACGTTGACACTTCCGTGGATGAGGAAATAAAATTCGGCACCATAGCGACATCAACGCGCGATATTGGACGCTGTTTTTGCATACGTGAACACATCGACGTTTTTTACGCAATGAAATATTTTATGAAAGAGATACCAGTTGGGACGTCGATAACTACACACGGTGGTTCTAGGTTCAAAACTAGTTGATTTTATAGATTCATAATATTTATATATATGCACATATATATTATGTGACTTTGTCATGCTGCTAGGACAAGTAATTGACGTTAGTGAATTGGATCTACATATTTACTGTGATACAATTTGTTTAATAGACAAAACTCTAAATCTGGTGAATATTTGTTCATAATTACTCACTTAAAAAGTAAAGATCCACATCAATTAGTATATACCTGTAACAAACAATTACATTAAATTACATTACTTAAAAAATGATGTACAAAATAGTCAATGCATATAGAACTATTCCTTGTATAGTGAAATAAGAATCTTATTTTTGGAGTATGTTTTCCGTCAGCCATATATTAAAGGAAAATCGAACACTGCGTTTTATAGCCCGGTCATGTATCGAAGTTTCGCAAACGCTGAATATCACAACATACTCAACATTACATACAAGATTGCTATGGAAACATCCAAAACTTTAAATTAAAACGAGAACATTTTCTATCACCTTGGAGATTAATAATAATAGGCTTTTTGTCATTATCGTCTTAAGTCTGCAAATTTGGTTCACATAAGGAATAAATTATTTAGTATGTTTCTCATAGTAGATATAGTATATATTTTTTTGTATATAGATTTGAAACTGAACAATTTAACATATTTGAACACCATTTATGTGAGATTACTATTAATATAAATGTACATCAGTAACAATAAAACATATCATTTAATTAGCAATCTGTGTTTCTAATGTAGCACTTCGGTTTCGATAATAACACCAATGTGTATTTCACATTAAATCAAAATGTTACATAAGCAATTATAATTTCAGTCCTATTTACATTTGTCTTCAATTTGATACTGTATCAGACGTTGAAAATTATCAGTACATTTGATAAAATTATATATTGTTGTGCAAATTCTGACTTTCTGTTGTTGTGCATACTTCTAAATTTAACTAACCACATAAAAATCCCCTTCCTACAGCAGCAGACTTCTGCAAGACCTTAAAGTAATGTATAATTTGCGTCATTTCGTCAAAACGTCAAAATTACTGTGCCCGAGCTGTATAATCTTTGTAAAAGTTCATTTTGCTCAAACGAACAACGAATGTCCGTCTAGATTGGATGAGCTCGGTGCGATACTTTGCCTCCGTTTAAATTTTTTTTGTGCTTTAATTTTTTAAGTTTTCATCGTCGGTTTTGTATATAATATATAAAGTAACAACACTTGCTATCATCAATTAGGCAAATGTACAATGCAGAGTATATATATATATATTAGTGTAAGCATATTAAATATAAAGTAATAAGATAATAACATAATGGCACATCATAATACAAAGCAATCTGTTCGATATTCGATAGCTTGCTCAAGATGTTATGCAGTGACAGAGCCTACTAACCGCAATGTCTATTAGGTAAATTTGATATTCAAAGCCAGAATCTCTACCGTCATTAAAATACATAGCCAAATACATATAATTCGTTGTGATCATACTATGTTTGAATATAAGCACAAAATTTCAAATATACAAAATTTAATATAATTTTGTTGGTTGTTAGGAAATTTGTTTCATTTATTTCTTTACTTATACTTCATAAGCTAATATATAAAGCTATTTATAGCTTGAGAAAGAAATAATTATTAAAATATATGTTCATACACCCAAACTATTTCATTACATAATTAAACTTATACAGCATGCATACCTTCTGTGATCTTGAATCAATTTTGTTTATAAGGGATCACTTTGAGCATCGATCTGAAAGAACAGTGGGAACAATTCAAACTATTCACTTATAAAAGGGTTAAGCTAAAAATAGTTTTCTAATTTGGGATAAGAACTTGGATGAACAGAAACCTCATATTAAAAACAAGTTAAGTCAAATACACTTTAATAAGAAACATTCCTGAAAGCTTTACTTGTAAAAGATAATAATTAGATCTTTTTATTTTCTAACGCTTTTTAAATCAAAAACTTTATGTCTAACTACATCAAATGTGACCTCAATTTAAATGGCATTACCAATATATAGCCGGTACTAGACTAACGTGAAAAGCTAGAGGTTTAAGCTGTTTAATCTCGTACGACCAGTACAGCAATGTTGGCACACTACTACTTGACAACCGTACTAACGACTCTAGGGAATCTCCAATCAGTACAGACAAGAGTTCTTTTTCCTTACTTACAGCGGTGATATAACCTTAATACTATACCTTATATAGTTTAGTTATGAAAATAAGAATAGAATCTAATTATGGATACAATATTAATCATAATTTAGAAAGTAAATACATAGAACTGACAGTATGTGAATGTATGCGCGATCATTTGGCCCCATTAAGGAAAAAAGTTTTGTTATATTTATTATAATTTCCATTTCTTTACCCTGTTAAGATTAATTAACACAAACACTATCTGAAAGTTGCGTCGAAAACATAGCAGAATATAAGAAACTGAATGTTTTTACATCTAGGGAACATCTAGGAAAAATTGTCAAGCGTAAATATATAAAAAATACCTGAAATGCAGTTTATAGGTACACATTAGTCTACAAAATGATCCAAAATCGTTAAAATAAACTACACAAAAATCTCAGGTGCAATAAGACAAATTGAAAAACTTTAAATCCTGCTAAAACTAATAGTGCAGGTTTAAGAAGAACAAATTTAGTTCTCAGAAGTAGGTAGGTATTAAGCAACGTATTTACGCTAATATAGTTAAGAAACTTATCTGAGAGTACCCTAGAGTACAGAATTACTGTGTGCTCTCATATTAAGTGGCTCGTTGAGAATGTGTGAAGACGTGTCCTTATCAAAGTATGGCTAATTGTTGCAGTCAAGATGCTGTTTCGAGATTTTTTACTTAGCATTATAAAATAATAATGCAAGTATTTATTGAGACTAAACTAAATGTATACAAACGATATCAACACAAAATATCTTATTTAATTTATTTCTATTTCATATACATTTGGGTAGTTTAATTTTCGTACATGTAACAACTAATTTAGTACGGAGGTTTTAGGACCAGAGCTATATAGTAAACAGCTTCCGTTCTATAGTTAGGTTAAAGTTTATGCTGCTAGCAATTTAGGTTTCTAGTTTTACTACTCGTATCAAGTTTTGCATTTGGGATTAGGATGATTTTTGGCATACAAATATATACCCTAATATATGGAAAAACGTGAAGGTGCTATAAGAATATCATAATGGTCACTTTAAATATAAATATTAAACAACATAATATATTTATATTTAAAGTTACCATTTTTTACTTATATATACGTACTCAAAGTTTTATATACACCAAAAAGAAAACAACTATTTACACTTTTTTTTTAAATTAACAAAATTTTTAAAAAATTAATTATAATATCTAATAAACAATATTTCTGGTGAAGGAAGTATCTGAATCATCTATACATAAAAACAAAAAAACTATCGCGTGCAATACGTTTAGTGTTAAATACGTCACGAACACGAAACTACCGTGAAGGCGTCAAAATTGAATATCTTTCAACTTCAAGTCATGTACGATAATACTTTTAACGTATATTCAAGGACGCTCACGTTAGACCATAAATATTTACGGGCAGTAACGTAAGCGCTACGCATCTTAACATTTTTGGAATAGGTATTTTGAGATAAAATCTATCTAATCAATAATCTCTGTTGTTTTTAGTTTGTTTATTATCACGTAAAAAGATTTTTTATAAATATTTGATTGTTTATTTTAATGAATATTTTTCTAGATCTGACTTTATGAGTCAGTTTTTATACTTTCTTAGAAAAGTTATAGCCTAAGTATAGTATATGTACGTTTTCAAGCTTCTGTTATATATGGTATATAAATTGTGTAACTTCATATCAGAAACTTTAAAACTCAAATGAATAATAAAAATTTACCTGGAATATTTCATATGGTAAGCAAAAGTTTTTGAAACCTGCACTTTGCTTTATATCTCAAAGCATCTAATTCGTAAAACAAAACTAAAAAGAATAAAACTTGCCGCGTTTCAACTTGCAACGATACTTTTAAAGTTTGAATTGAATCGAATGAATGGAAGTCAGTGAAACTTCTGACATTACCGTATATAAGTGGTTCGGAGATGGATAATAAATTAAACAACTCGAATTTTTATGGGCTGTAAGTAAAATATGCGTATAGGCAAAAAGTTTAATTTTTAATCATAGCAGAAATGGAAGAACAAAGAAACAATTGTTATAAAATCTCATAAATAAATAATATCACAATAGATAAGACAATATACAATAAAATACTGTCGAACGATCAAATAATATTATCTCCAATAACTGCACAGGAATTTCTTGTTAACAAAATAAAATTAGACTATAACCGGTGGCTATAAAAGTAGCTACATATAATACCAATTTATTATCATAACTGGAAAAATATGAAAAAACGACACAAAAAATAGTAGACAAGTATTATATATTCCGATATCTATCAATTTGCATTCAAATGGTCATTTCGAAAGAGAAATGGTGGCGCACGAATTCGATTGTACACCTCATAAAGGGGGTCATTCAGTGAACGAAGTCCCAAACATCACCTACACTATTATGCTAAATAGATAACGGTGTGATATCAGTTTTGGTCTTGGCATGCGCGTTAGTATGACAAAATCGGCTCTGACGTAAACGGTGAGAGACGATACTTGTATGGGCGTATAGTGCCGTGAATGTCGATCTTTGATGAGATGACACCTGAGTTTACGACCTCGCTCGCAATCCAACGAGATTCCTAGCAGGTAACAGCATTCTAGTGTTGGATATTACAGTTTTATTGCGGACAAGCCGTGGTTGAACACCATGTGTTGTGGTACTGTTATATGTTTGTATGAGTACTTACGCATTGTTATAACATAATGTGCAATTGCAATTTGTCTCTGATAAATTTTGCTACATTTTATTAAATCCTTACATTTCACACTAATCAGTTTTACAGAGACTATAAAACAAAACATAATTTTATGAAACGGAGCTTTGTTCGAATTATCCCTATGTCTATCTGTTACACGAGCTAGTCTTATATAAAAATATAAAAAGCAATATAGGCATTTTAAAACATGAATGATTAAAGAAGGCACTAGAATGAAGCAGAAGCTTCCATATGCGATGTTGTTAAAAATATTCTACTTAAAAATAAAAGGATAGATAATATTAAACGATAATGTACCACAATTAATCGGATTGTGTTAGTTTCAAAATTTCTTGATATTTTAGGATGGTTGTGAAAAAATATTTAATGTTTTAAATTATATATTAAGTATATCATATTTCTTACAACTATCTCTACAATTAACAATATATTTTCACTTTATATATAAAATACAAATGAAAATGTTTTCATTATTACTTTACAATAAGGAAATAATATCAAACAAATATAAAAATATACGTTTTTAATAATTAATCATGTTACATTCAAATATCAATAATTACTCCAAATGCACAATCCAGGTTCAGTTCGCTCTATTAAATAACACTTAATATGTCAAAGCTCGTATTAACCGAATGCTACTACAAAATTCGGAATCGATCCAACCCGCAATTGAATTACAAGCGCACGCTCTCCAACAGATATACGGTGACCGCTACGCTAATCCCATTTTTGCTAACCAAATGTTGCTATCCAATATGTATTTCGAATGTTTTTCATAAAAATATTTGCATATCACAGTACAATAGCTTTATATATTTCATATATTGAAATTACAATAGGATTTTTTATTTATTAAATAAATACAATTACACGTATAGGATACTAATACCGTTATAAAACATTTATATATTTATGATATTATCAGAGAAATAATGGAAAAATATTTTGATTTACTTCTGTAAATCTGTATACAGATGATATATCGTTCTTTTTGGCTTAACTAATTCAAAATTGAAAATAGTTCTCCAAAACGACTACTTTATCTACGCATATATATCAGAAAAAAAGAATGAAAAGAAATTAAATAATGTAAGCATAAATCATATTTCTATATAAGCTGTAAAAGAAAATTGTAATATACATAACATAAGGTTGCAAGCACCTAAAGAGTCGCACGCTCTACTTCTTGCATTTCCTGCACGTCATTTTGATCGACAAGGGTTTTTACGATTCACTGCTACCTATCCGTGGGTGGATTAGCTCATATCAAACGCTATGGCTGTGAATTTTTATGCGCATTAGCGTCATAGAGATAGAGAAGCACGCGATCGTTCAAGAAATATAAAATATTTTTAGTTTTAGAAAGGAAAAACGGTCTCTATAATGTAAAAGTGTATTTTACGACCAAGTTGGTTGATTCAACGTTGAATAATTTAGTTAATTAATTAATTGTTATTTATATATCTAGTTATTTATTTTAAATTTCATTTCATTTTCCTTTAACTTAAAATATCATTGCTAAACAAAAATAAACACAATGAAGCTGTACAAGTTCGGTCTGTTTATTTATAGTTCCCACAATCCACAAGCATTATTAGTAGCCCGATCAATATTTACTATTGAGCCCACGATATTTTACTTGGCTTTAGTGGATAGGGAGTGGGGTTCTTAATGATCACGACAGTTATGCCCAGGCCCGAGAAATCGTTTTTTGTCTCTGACAATTAATCCCTTGTTTTATATCTACAAGTTACTTATGAATATATACATTATATGAAAACATATAAATACTGTAAGCACAATTTGCTATACAAGAATTGTTATGAAATGTTGAATATTTTTTACAATGGTAAAAGTAAGATACATTATAATATAAATCATACATTATAAATTGAATATCTAGTAGATCGACATCAGGACCTTAGCGTTAAAAGATTGTATCCAATACCACGGCTCAAAACACGCAAACTTGGATTGCAGAAGTTTTATTTGCTAAATCACTTTAACCAACAAAGTTCTAGGCAAAGTACTTTTTCTCTTATACTAAATATTTAAACAAAAATTTCCATTAACTATCAAGAAGCAAGCAAATAAATAAAATAAAACAAAATTAGAATAATAATATAATACAGCTTTACGCTTCATTCCGCCTATAGCAGGATAGGCAGAGGGAAGCGCAGGAATCTTAAGAACCTAGTTTTAAGACACTGAATTCCTTGTTTACGGCCTTTTTTGAGGAGTTTCTTGTGTTGAGTGGCGGAACTCAACGCAGGGTTTGCCGGAGCGAAGTAAACGGAAATGAAAAAATCTACGCTCTTCGGGTGGGAATTAAACTCCTCAAATCGCCGCTTTTACAGGCACACGCTGTGCCTTTACGCCACTACGCTCCTCAAAACAAAATAAATACTAAATATAAATACACAACAAATAAGCTTCATATTTGTCGGATATAAAGCTTACATAATCCCACTCCGGGATTATTTATATCACATTCTTACGTTAAGCTTACGTTATCTCTAAAGTTAGTTAATTTAATTACCGCCTACCGAGGTGAGATGCATTTCGACTTGAGAACACATCGTCAAGGTAACCCACAACATTTCTCGACACTTACTTGTTCTAAACTTTGAAGTTTGATGTTAAGGTTGACGAGCGTGACCGCAACCCGCGTTAGTAAAACGTTGGAAAGTAGATTTCAAGTCCAAACTTTTGATGGAATATCCGACAAGTTTTGATGTGAAAACAAAGTCACCAAGTCTGCCCATCAACCAAATCTATTTTGTGGCTTACCTCTTCTGAAACATGCGATGAATTTAGATACGACTTTTCACTGTTATTTAGATATTATGGATTTTTATACAGCTCATTTTAATAACTTTATAAAGTATTGAAACGTAAGTATTGTGTAAAATAAAACAATATTACATAATGGTTAGACTACTAAAATTCACCAAAACTTAAAGAAAAAAATATCAATTTTGATACAAACAAAAGAACTTTCCTAATCATGATATTCTAAGCTCCTTAAAATTTGTTAAACTATAAGTAATAGTAACTGTACAAATTAATAGTAAACAAAAAAAAACGGTAGACTTGCAGTAAGACATATCAAATAAGCCACGAGGGTGTTCTTATATATACAATATTATATATTAAAGCAATAAGCAATGCTTGTACACCTTGACCCACTGAGTCATCTTCCTTACACCTGTTTTATATAATATTAATTGACATAAGATTTCTTAAGAGAGTCTTGAGGTTAAAAGCTTTCACTAAATTAGTGATTAAAATCTTGTTTTTCCCTCAAAGAAGCCATAAATATCACGATTAAAATTAAGTAATAAGAAAACCTGTGAAAAGTGAGACGAACATTAACAACACAGAGAACACAAACATGCCGGTACGTTCTTCATATGAACCAACAAATACTAAACTAGTAGTAACGTATGAAGATGTAAAGACTCTGCCTCTATTAGAACGTTCTTAGTTATTATAAATAGTTTAAAAAAACATGCACATGCAATTTTGTAGGGCGTAATAATGCGATTACTAGTGATACTGTTGTTACGCGACGGTAATGACGTCACGCTCCATTTGCCATACGATATTCAACATACATACAGGAATAAGCATATATTTGCCAGTTGAATAACAGGTACTGAAATATATTAGAAAAAGAATAACGTTGATAATATTCACAGTACGCAGTGACGTGAACACGCGTATTGTGTAATGGTAAACATGATCTACTTTCAGTTTTTTTTACAGATAAACATTGTTTTTTCCGATTGAAATTTTTACTAAGTGTATTATGTTTGTTGCGATTGCCTACGGTAATCAATTTTACATTAGAGTGTACATACAGCAAGTGGTAATATTTATTAAATATTAAAAATAGCAGAGTGATAAATCATTAATATCATTGACGTATTCCTGTGGATTTTTAAATTCTTAATACAAAAATAATACACTCTACGAGATCCTTTTACTGCATCGTAATAACTTGTAAAATATGGGTATTATGTTGCAGGAAGAGAAGCTCAAAGCTGTCCTTAGAATATGGGTAAATAAAGTAAATATAGGTTCAAAACTTTGACTTAACTCTTTCAGTTTTACCAAATTTCAACTAGTCCATCTATTGCAACCCTTGAAAATTGTAATAAAAAATTACTAACGATGGATTTGTATGTATTTTAGGAAGATTTCTCAGTTATACCTGCCTCTCTCATTTCTACCGTGTACAGTAAAACTTCAAACATACATCTGGTAAATTTGTTCATAAGTACTTATTTACTTCGTAATGATGACTTTAAAATGTTTATATTTTTTGTTTATATTTCATTAATATATATTCTAACATTCATTATGTAGTAAAGATAAACCATCAAACAAAAAGCTTTTAATACAGTTTAGTAAACAAACATAAAACAACTAACCCAACAGAAAGCACAAAGAAAATGTATATGTAAAGCATATATACATACATATATAACATAATACAAGATATAATAGATTACCTAACTATTACAATATCGTGTCGTGGGAGCGTCGCGTCGCGTCTTGAATCATCGCTAATTGTGTTTGTTGTGAACGCTCGTTCATCATGGCGTAATTAATTACTTTCCATTTTTTACTGAGAACCTTTTACGTTAAAAATGGGTCATTAAAATATTTGCTGAAAATCAATAAGTCGAAGTTGTGATAAAAAATTAATACTTACTGCATTAAAAATACGTACATTTCTAGCATCAAAATGTATAAATAATGGTACCTAATATATACAAATCGATTTACCATCTATGGAGGTAAGTACTTAAAATTTTTAAATACTAACATCCATAGATGGCAAAAGAAGAGTACCAGAGCAGGCGATCTCATTACGAAGATATCATTTAAAAAATATGTCAGCTACGTTACCAATGCAGTTGCATTACAGTTCGGAATAACTAGCTACGTGTAATTGTTGCATTCTATACTAGGTTAGAAAAACATTATACGTTTAAAATGAAAATTTAATTTTTTAAGTCTGGCTACACAAACTACCTACACACAGAAGATGTTGCAGTAACTAACTACGTAAAGTGTGACTTTTGACTTGTGCGACTTTTGTTATATACATGAAGCTAAAATTAACAATAGTTATTAATAACAAATTTCAATAAGTTCAAAATATTTTAATTAAAATTCGGTTAAATATGAAAATATTTTGATATGATGTGACAAGTGTTTCACGTTACAGTTCACTTAATAAATATATAAACATTTTATATATGTTTAAATAAATATAAATGTTTTCTCACACCCAATAAGGTGAAACAATACAATTCACTTACATAACACCATTTGTTTATTTACATGAAATTTGACCGGAGTTATGGAGTTATAAAGTCACTAATTTAAACTATTAAGCAAAGTGAACTGAAGCCAAAAGTGGGTTACGTTGTTATCTATATTTAGATCGTACCAAATGAAAATTGTGTTTGTTTCTCCATATAGATCGACATGGCGAGATATTGCGTTCTGTCACACAAAACATTTTGTATTACAATGGTGTTACTTATCAATAATTTTCCTTTCCTACTAAACTGTACAGTACAACAGTAGAAGTGTGCGTATAAATTTTAAGCATATAAACTTTATATTTTAGAATTTAAAACAAAATAATCGTGGACAAAGCCTGTATATATATATATCTCTATCAACAAACTATAAGAGCATAAGTGCACAATTATTGGTAGCGATTTGCAAAACCGATGGCTCTCATCCGAGGCCATATTGATAATACGAAACGACGCGTTCCTTACCAAATGGCATTATTATGCCATATGCGGTCGCGGCTGATGTTATTGGTCGGACGCCAAACGCCTGGGGATTGTGGTAAGAGCTCTATGTTAGCAGATCGTGTGAAATTTATAGAGTCGCAATTTACGTGGTACACAGTGACAGTGGGACAGCGCTTGGATAATCGGAGTTAAACCTGTGACAATAGTTTACTAGTAACTTATTAGTGGGCTGGGGTGGACAAGTGTACTAACTAAGCCGCAAACGTGATGTTCATCGAACAGTACTGTTCTGCCATTTTACACTATATTAATACATAGAATCAAGCTGAAATTTACAATCGCATATCATATATACCTACCCATGTTTAAGCGCTGTAATAACAACCAGTGCAATGTAACAAAAATTACAAATTGATAAAGTTGTACTACATTTTGATACTCTACATAATTATATTGTAAACATAATATGATGTGTTGTCAGTGACCGTGCCTTATCTCAATTTAACTGGAAGCAGCAAATTATATTGTGATATATATTATATTGTACAATGAATATGTATGGAACAAAAATATTTATAAACCGTAATTCATAATTTTATTAAATTGAATATGATTGAGCCTAGTAGAAAATCAATTTTATATTTATTTTGAAATAAACAAGATAAACTACCCTCTAGCTTCATGCTTTATCCTGCTCGTAACTGGGCAGGCAGAAAGAACCGCAGTGATCATTGGAATCTAGTGTTATCACACTCGGTTCACCGCTTTATATCTTTTTAGAGTACTAAATGTTGAGCATACGCTACGGCCCTGCACAACGACGGTAAAAAAATATCCTCTACTTATTTTTATACATAGATTTTTTACAATTTTTCACAAGCATCAGATTAACAAAAAAAGTAACTAGAATTTTTTTTAATAATACACATACAATTTTTTTTTTAATAAGAAAATATATTTAAAATTTCATTTTTGTCATGAATTAACGTTTAATTAAGAAAATGTTCTATTCTTACTACAGGTATCCTTCATATCAGATAATTCATTATTGTACGCTGCAGTCGTAAAATTATATCATATGTATTACCATATATGTAGGATATGTTAATATCAAATGTATGCATATTACACATATGAAAGAAGAATAAATGACTACCACTCACATAAAAAGAAATAAACTAGAACTCAATTTGAGAATCCGCACGTTGGCCATTCAACAACATTGATAGGTAACTTACTTGACCGTGTCAATGTCTGGAATAGTAAACCTTTTTCCCAATTTAGTGGGTTATATATAATGTGTATGTAAATAATGCATATCCAAACACATACAAACTGTGCACTTAATTGATCCATATTGAACACAATAAATCAAGAAATCTAATTAGATAATTTGGATGCTCTTAAAATATCGCTTAGTTAAAAGTTAGTATATTTATAGAGATAAATTTTATAGTATAGTATATGTCTATAATCTCAAAATCAAAAATCAAAATCAAAATCAAAATCAAAATCAAAAAAAGCTTTATTTAGACATACACATTTTACATATACAAAAAAAAAAAAACAATATATATATAAAAAAAAACCAAGAAAGTGATGCCTAAATTGGTAGGCCACTCAGCTTATGTTGAAAAATCATTGTACAATGAGTTTCAACGCTGGTATTCTGTGGCTGCCAGTCACTAAGCACGTCACGTCGTAGGTAGTGAGAAAATTAATAAAAAATAAAACGCCTTAGTCATAATTCGGGCGTCGAACGTTAACAAACATCGCACGACTTATTGGGAAATACAAAAAATAACTTACAATTACTAAATTGTTAATTATTTAACCAGAATTGCAGTGTATAATAGCTAAGAGCAAATGGCTTTACAAAGAATATTATTGGAAACTAAAATAAATATACCTAAGACATAAAAGCTACAGTGGGTAAGTTTAAAAAAATATAATTTCTTATTATCATTATAAAATAGTTTCATGAGCGACATTATTGTGTGTACAGAAATTGTTATTCAATGGGGTTACTGGCTTCCGTCTGTGAAAATTAAATTAGTAAATATCATATCATAAATTATAGGTGTATTTTAGAAGTGGATTTCAATAAAATAATGAAAAGGTACATCGAGCAACCATCAAAATGTGCGACAAATATTCTGAAATTACTGATAGTCATAAACAGCGCCACCTTGCCAAGAGGCCATATCAATAGGGTAATCTGTCAGCCATATACAGAAATATTCGCAATTGCGAAGCTTAAAAGACTTAAAACTACCTAGTTAAATACGTACCTCGTAAAAGCAACTATTGGTTTAAAATAAAGCCTAATTCACACATCCATTTCCTTCTCCTAATAAGTAATACAATACACCCACTGCAATTTCGAAGAAAAAAAATATCCAATCATATACCAAATGTTCGGTAGCCCAGCGAGCCAATCTCATTCCACATCACGACAAGGGGCTCAATAAAATTGTTCCGCGACCGACGAACTGTCCTCGCACACTAAACGAATAGGTATATGAATCTTTTAACACGTAACACTAAACATTGCTTATTGGATTGAGACCCTACTTTGGTATACGAGTCTCGATTCTACCTAGTATACTGCATTACGAGTATGAAGTGTTGAAAAATTTATAAGAAGAGATAAATAAATGATTTCTACAAAGGAAGCAGTATGAGAATTCCACAGATTATGAATATTTCGCTTTATACATGTTCTGATAGTAAACAAAATATATTTGTTTATGTCCATTTTTAATAGTAAATTCATAAAAACTTTTACACTAACAAAATAATTATTTTGTATGAATTTTTTTATATATATAGGTAAAGAGAATAATGGGTAGATTATATTTTATTCAAAGAAATATATGGACTAATTATCTTTTACCGAAAGTCTAAAATAAAATAATACATCAATGTGAAATGTACCGGTAATAATGTTTCTGGTCCAGAATATCTAGCTGTAAATATTTAACATTTCAGTTATTGCTGTAAACTGGAGCATTCTGTTTTCGGGTGACGTGCATCAATCATAAAATAATGATGCAATAAAACATAGAATTGTGTTTGTGTCTATTTTCACCTTTTAAGGCGGAAGTCAAAAGTCCCGCTGAGTTTCTTGCGCCGGTTCTTCTCAGGTCTGAGGCATTAACTTTAGCGAACCGGTGGTAGTGTTTTTGACGTTCAAAAAATGAATCATGTACTCTCATTTTGAATAAAATTATTTGAATTTGAATTTTGAATTTGTTAGATTGCTTATTTATTTATTTATTTGGGATAACAACAGCATAGTCTATAACTTAAACTTAAACAAATTATAGACTTAGAACGAAGTCAATAACAGTTATCCTCTGGAAGACAATAAGTTTTGTGGGGAGCAGAAAATAGGAAAAAGCATAAAAAATACTTAATAAGTTTTTATTCTTTTAAAATGCATGAATTATATATTTATTTTTCGGTAAAAGTAATGTAATAATTTATACTCCAAAAGTGTAACAAATAACTCAAAATAAAATAAAAATCTCTAAATGTAATTGTAAAGAAATATGACTGACGTATGCGCTTCAGTCATGAGATAGCGTTCAATTTAAATGTTTCGGCGATAAATACAAAATATTAAAGACTAACAACCGCTTCATGGAGACAATCAAGCAGAAAGTTGTCTAAATTAATCTAGCCCATATGCAGTTTGCATACTTCTGAGTACACGTAGAGATAACAAATTTGCAGCGGTCACCGAGATGTCTAGTTGATCCTTATCAAAATAAATTATGACTATATCCAGAAGTATGATTTTTTTTAAAAAAATGTTTTTATATATACCTACATATTTTTAAATTAAACTAATTTACTTAAACAGTAAAAATACGTTTTGTATTTAATTTAAAGTGTGTAAAAAGCCATAATAGTGTACTTTAGCAAATTAACAAGTGGTGTTTAAGAGCTCATAAAAGTATCAATAATAATAGTTGTACCTGCAAATATAAAAATTAAATACAAGTTATTATCTTGAGTTTAGCTTTAAACAGGTAACATATAAGTGTATGCCGATTACAATTTTACGATTATGACGTTCTTCGGTGCCATAGTAGCTATGCATATATTTAGCATATAGTATATTACATAAAATATATACTTGACGTTGCTATAGTAGTGTCACTTTAAATATCTATGAAAGACTAAAATATTTTATATTTTAATAAAAAAATCCTTTAGGTCCGTCGTGGCGCAGAGGCATAAGGTCTCCCTGTAAACGCAACGGTTTCGACGGGTTTGATTTCCACTTGGGGTTGATGGATTTGTCTATTTCCATTTTCTTAGTTCTGGCAAAGCTCGGTGTTTAATTCCGCTACTCAAAACACAATGCCCGAAAAAGCGAAAACCGGGGATCGTAGTGTCTTAACACTAGGTACTCACAGTTCCTCCGGTTCCCTCAGTCTACGCTGCTATGTTCGGGATAAAGCGTGAAACTAAAAAAACCCTTAAATTTAATTGAGTACAAACCCCCATACAACATCAAAATAATATTAAAATATGTTTGTAAAGAATTAAACGTAAAAAAATTTCTTAAATATACATAACCATCACATTACAATAACGACGCCATTAGAAGTATTTACATGTAGTAGTATTTATATGAATATACACAAAAATAATAACGATTAAGAATTAAAAAATAAAAATCCTAATTAACATACAATTAACGATTTAAATCACATACTGAGATAAAACAAAAATATCTTTGATAAAGTGATTTAATAACATTTATGAGATACGGACATCAGGTTTAATGTAAATCAGAAAAAATATATATAGAGTTGATTGGAATTGAACAGAATATATAAAATGTATTACCATTCAATGGAATGGAACTGGAGATCTTATCGGAAGAAAAAATCAAAAGTAATGTAAAATTCATTAATATAAGATGCACATACAAAAATTGTTTTTGGTATATTGATCAAAGCATTACTTGAAACTTGGTCTCTTCAGAATCAAGTCCCTTATAAAGTATAATAAGCTCAAACAAACAACGTCCTCATTATTTAATGGCTTTATATTTAACAAACATATACGTTTTTTCTTGCTGTATCTAAAAATTGGACGTTGTTGTTAAAAGCTATAAGTGAATACATATATCATATCTAGATATGAATGTAAAATACTATTGAGTGATTTATTAGTATTGCTGACTACGAACAAAAAATAAATCGTTTTAAAGAAATTATATTATCTCATAATAACTCACTGATTTCGTATGAAGATTACATAGCGAAATTTTATCACTACCTACATTTTTCACCTTACTAATCTCATGCATATCGTGTTCAGCTTATTCTGATAACAATAAAATATAAAAAAAGTAAAGCAAAGCTAAATTGTACGCATTTCAAAAATAGCATTTAAAAACCACCTGTTAGCGACCTCGTAAACAACATACTAATCGTTACGTTAAACTGACACGCGTTGCACTATCGATACTAAAATGTATACGTACTTATACGTATGAACTTAACACGTACTATGGGCGGTTGACCGTGCATAATTCTCTTACACCTAATCCTATTACGATAGGTGTAAACCTCGTGCAAATCTTAATCAAGGAATATTCCCAGCAAATTGAATGGCATTAGCTGCAAATTGTTGGCGTGAAATCGGAACAATACCGGAATTCGGCACCCAATTCGCAGGGTTCCAATTAAAATCTGAGTGGGACATTTCTTAGCTGGATATTACATTTCTATTGTATATAAATTAAAGATTTTGCGATTTGTGACTTGTTTCGATTTAAATTCTCTGCCAAAAATTCAGACAGATTTCTAGTATTTTATTTTTATTTTAACAAAAATAAAAGTACATTTAACTCTACTTAATGAAGAAGTCGTGTGTATAATGGAAATAGTTGTAAATCAGAAATTATTAAGAAAACATAAGACTTACTAGACGACAACTGCTAATCTTTTGAGGCTTATCGTACTATTGTTTAATAGTAAGCTTTTCGTATGTAGTTCTAATGTATGTTCAAATAAAAGTATCTGGGTCAAAGTATCATTAAAATTTCGTAAAGAATACATAATACGAGTATATATATATATATATATATATATATATATATATATATATATATATATATATATATATATATATATATATATATATATATATATATATATATATATATATATATATATATATATATATATATATATATATATATATATATATATATATATATATATAAGTATCAGTATGTAGTAAAATACGAGTACGAAAGAGTGGACCAAATTAGTTAAAAAATGATTTATCTGCACATAAGTTTCCCCGCACTGGCTTAATTTGGAATATGTCCAAAATGTTCGCGAAATTTTGGAGATAAGATGTATAAATTTATCCTCTTGTAATTTCAAAAAGTGTCAGTTTTATGCTATTCCCCGCAAATCAGATTGAAAAATGAAGAAACTAGTATCAATACAGTCTGTTTTCGCACACTTAGATATTGTCTCAGTGTACTACAAACTTCATTTTTTTTCACAATTTTGAAGTAAAATTCTGTAAATTCTACCACTCACAAGTCAAGTCGAGCAAAAAATATATATGAAACTTACATAGCCATTTACAATTCAAACAATCCAGTTGCAATGCAAATGTTTTTCCAGTTACCTGCAACAAAAGATAAAAAACGTATGTAGCAATAATATAGTAATGTTTCGCATAATCTAAAAACAAGCTTAAATCTAAGTTAACGTTGAAAGTAATTTGTCTGCAATGTGAGTGCGTCGTGTGAAATCACTTTGATCTTGGCAATTCAAATGAAAATCTCAAGCATCTAACGAAACGATGGCCAGTAAGTATATAATTATTTAAATAAAGACGTAAGTCTGATATAAAATTAGTTCACCAGTTACAGTAATAGAATAACAGCTTTGGTATAGCTTAGCCATTTGAAAATGATCGATAAAAGTTATCATAGATATACGAGTAACAACGGTTAGTAGAAAATAAATAATCTATTTAATTAAGCTAAAAGTTAGATATAAAATGTTTTAAAAATTTAAAGTCGATAGTTAAGTATTGATAATAATGTTGTATCACAAATTATGTATTCGTTACAATCAGAAGCCACAAAACACTCAAAAGCTCAGAACGGAGTGTTAACATTTGGTTTTCTAGGATAATATAAAGCGTAAAACCAGAAAAAGGTATATAAAAATACTATAATTATAAAGAGAATCATAATATAATAAAAACTTTCGTTTATAGACTTGTAACTGACTATATATTCTACAAAATATATACTGCATACAACAATATAAAGCAATATTTAGTAACAAATAGGAATTCTATTTGAGTGCTAAAAATGGATCGAAATTCGTACATTAGCAGCAACACATTAAGTGGTTGAGTAATTTTTGATTGTAAACAATTGTTCGCGATTTGAGAGTTCTTCCGGTCTTACTTAACGAGATTAGAACGTTTCAACTCTAGGAAAAGATTGAAGATTCGGTACAATCAACCAATTGCGCTATAAAAAAATATTATTAGTATTATTTTTATATTATGTACATTTTGTATTACAATAATTTTAGGTACTTTTTTATTAATTAAATGTAACATATTTAAAACTTTTTCTAAGTGTATAATTACATAGTACGATTGTAGAATAAAATAATTCTCTTCATACAGTGTTATTATTAGTATCCCTCAATTAAATAAACATTGAAGATAAAATCAATAAAAAAAATTTATTCTAATCTAAAATATATTTAAACCAAATAAATTTAAAAAATAAATAAATGTATAATTAAATTAGCAACCTTATCGTAACATTTCTATAAAAAACTTAAAGGATCGCCAAGCGTTTTGTTTAACAAACCGTGCACGGGATACGTTTATCTCTTCACGCCCACTAGCTTTGATAATGCTCGGGTTAAATTACAATTGCCACAGCATTACGCTGATGTGGTAACAAAACTATCCACGGTCATAGTGCTTGTATGAACATGTAGCTATCCCTATGGAAAACAAAACAATTGTCAAAAACCGCACAGTACTATTAAGGATGTAGCTCATTTGGCATACTGACAAAATTGTATAAAAAATAATTTTAAAAACTGATCATTAAGTATGGTATGGTATAATTGTAAGTACTAATTGCATTGGAACATTTACTAATGTCTACTTTAATTGTAAGTCTATATAAATTTTGTTTCAAATTGTGTTACGGGTCAGTGGGGCAACTCCGCCTATTCTGCTGTATTGGTACAGCGTGAAGCTGAAATTTAAAGTACTACCTACATTTAAAATAAGTCAAAATATTAAACTACCACAATTAATTCAAAATAAAATCTCTATATTACCTATCTGTTTAGTAAACCTATATGTTTTCGTATCTGGAATATCTATCTTACGTAACAGTAGCAGTATCAATTGTACGTAATTAATCTAGGTAGTCTACAGATGCGTTTGATTTATCATATCATTGAATACAAATGCGATTCCGCTCGATATACACGATTCAGATCAGATTAGACCAGCGTTCAGCCACGAAGACATCAATCAAATAACGCTTCTATAGTCATGCACGTGCCAATACCTTCACATATGTATTGTATCAAAAGCTAACGCTTCCTTTACATAATGAGGTAATATTATATGTATGACGTATAGAGAATCTCGTTTAGTAGCACATAATTAATATGTTAATTTTCTATGACATAGTAGAAAGCGGTAAAATTATTTGACATCAACGTTTTCGACTGTCCAGCGATGTTTCTAACTTGTATGTCAACTATTAAGAAAGGTTCATTAAATATTTTTATTTAGTACTACTATTGTATTGTACTGTAATTCTTACAGGTTAAATTTGTTTTAGGTGAAGGATTTTTTATTGGATCTCTTTTTTACATGCATTCTATTATTGTGTGAAGCTTATTTTCTTTTTTCACCGTACATTCTCCTTCGTGTATTCTCCAAACAACGTGACATTGGCGAAGTGAATTGTGCTCAACTGGCACGCTCGGAGCGCCATTACCGTAGAACAGAACAGAACAGAAGAAAGGTTTATATGTAAATATGTTTTATTTTTAATTTAGATACGAATTACGGCTTGCAAACACGCATCTACTTAACACGCAAAAAATCCACTCATCTCGAAATCATTTTCTGAATTTCTAACCCCTGAGTTCTCTCAGCCTAACCTATATAGCAAATAAGCATATGCATGCATATACATTGAATAAACTTCATAAAGAGAATCACACAAACATCATTCTCAACCATATAAATAATAAACACCCTACTAGTGCTCCAATATTCAAGATTAATTAATAAACGAGCTATTAATTACGTCTTAAATAGCTTTGAGAATTCAAATCAAATGTTTGCATCTATTTAATACATATCAATTAAACTATTACCCGAGGTGTAAATAAATAGCTAACGAATGTTTGCGATAATTGCCACGACACGTGGCCGTATATACATGTATAAAATCTAATACATTTTATAGAAATACTGAAATCATTCAAATATTAACTTGTAAATACTATTGTTAGGCATTGAGCCTGTAAATCTATTCGATATTACATATATTATAAAACCATTGACAATGATTAGTAAATATATAAGAAAAAATATTTTTTCTAGCCTCACGCTGCATATAGCAGGCACAGAAAATCTAGTGTAAAGACACTCCGCTCTCTGCTTTCTGTCAAAATTTCTTTTTATATTGTAACCAAAAAAAATAAAACAAAAGAGAAAAATAATGATCAAAAATTCATACATTTTCTTTCTACTTCATAATATAACGAAAGAAAATTTAGAAAATAAATTTTGGCTGAATACGTGCGCCGTAAGCGAGTTGAGAGACACTGTAACTCGTTCTTATCAAAACCAATCGTGTGCATACTCATTGAGTTGCCGAAGACCGTTCCATTGCATTGTAGAGCACCGACGCGTTACCTTTTGAATTACGTCATAATATTTTAAAGAATTTACAGAAAAGATTGTAAAAATGAATATTTTTGTTTTATTTAATATATTTTTACAACATATTTACTTAATAAATATATGTAGAATGCAAGTCATTTCTTGAATGAGTTTTCACTTGCCATAACAAACTTTTAAGCATGGATGTGAAATTCAGTCCATAATTAAGTAATACGTAAAATATATATGTATTTAAAATACACCCTAATTCCTTAAAGTTTTAATTAGACGTATAGAATTTACGGAACAGAATTCACAGAATTTACGGAGGATGTTATTAAATGCCTACTTTATCAATATTCTCTATATCGGCAGCAGATTTGCCGTGTAACGAGACGAGTCGCTGACAAAACAAATTTACATAAATCCCGACGAATCCGTAAAAATGACACGCCACGGCGATCCGATAAGCCTTGGATATCATTAGCCGGGGACATATTGTAGCGATCATTCACTTGTGGGGCCTCGTCGGTCTTTTTCTGAAAAATTCAAAAGTATCCCAATTGGTATTCTTCGAACATTCAAGATAAATTGAAAATATGTCATACATAATGTATATCACGCAGGAATATTTCAGGAGCCGTATCTTATAAATATGATTTGCAAATAATATAATAATCGATGTAAGCAGAAAAAAATATGTCAATCTATTAATTATTATTGGACGTGATGTTTTTGTGAAAAGAAAATATAATAAAAATTGAAATTATGTTATAAGATCAGAACAGTAACATTCAGTTTATTCTGACTGGAGGTCGTTTAGCTCTGATTTCATTTAACACAACGATTTGTTGAATATAAATTTATTAAGCTTATATATCACAGAAGCTGCTTAATTTAAGATAAGTAGGTCAAGTCCAAAGACTAGATTACCCAACATTTAGCTTTATATGATTCAATAATTTTATATATGAGAATATGTGAGATCTAAGTATTGTAAGTTGTATGTACACACCTGCTCGTAAGCCAAATTGCGGTTAAAATCCCCTCACGTAGATGCTCCAAAAATTATTTTCCACTTTAAAACCAAGAACTGTTAGCGATTAATAATTTAATTTCAATCCTTACAGTGCACGGCAGGAAGTTTCATAACGGTCGCCGGAGAAACTTTTTAAAATTGTACTTTCCCGTCTTTTATTTCATGAGGCAATCAAACTGAATTTCCACTTGCTTGGACTTTTGAAGCAATTTTGATTAACGAATGAAATTAAAGAATTATCAAATATATGTTTTTTTTTAAATAATCGCTTCAATCAAATTGTAATATTCGATTTTAAATATGTCGAATTCAAAATCAAGTTTGATGCCGCCCGCCGACAACCAGAAGTACATTACATTTCCGGCCTTAAATATAGAGGCAGACGTAGTTTTTTGTAATCAAGTAATTAAGTCGTATCGACCCGTAAACACTACCGTCAGTAGACTGTTCCACAGTCGTGTGTGATGTACAAATTTCCTACAAATCCCACCACAAGTGGTGTGGGTGATATAAGCTTGTGTATTCTGGAATATCCAAAGCCAGATATGCCAAATTTCAGTCAGACAAACAGTAACAGAAATAGTAGTTTAATTTTAATTGTTTTGTATTAAATTTTGTCTTTTATGTATTATTGTAGTAAAATTATACTTTATGTTAAATGTACATAAATAAAGCAAAATACAATTATAGGTAAGAGTACTTTGAGACATAATATTCTTATGTAAAGTAGGTACACCATGTAAATCAATGAAGAAGTCTTTGAAAGCCAAATGCTAGTCTTTAACTTTGATACAAAGGAAACGTTCGTAGCCTGTATGATAATTTCCAATTTCAATAAAATATTGCTTGCTGAATAGCTTTTTGATCTAAATTGTGAATAACTCAACATAAAGGAAGCTCTTTACGTATCTGAAAATTGTATTTTTTTTGTTCCAGTCAATCAAAAGAATTAGTAAGTATACTGATCGTTCTCAATCCCCTCCGAATAACTAATGTCTAAGTTAGGCACACGGAAACCTAAAATTTAGTCGTTTCACATGTTCCTTGTGATTTTCAAGATATAGCATGTCAAATATAAAATAAAATCAATATAATAGCAGGGATTTTTATAATCAGATCAAGTAATGTATACAAATGTCGCCTTGGTTCCAACACCCACATAATAAATCTAAATGAGCAGAAAGGATAAGAGTTTAAAGTGAAACTCAACAATAATATTTGGCAAATACTAATACAAGTTGACTCATTGAGGTCAAAGATGTATTTTAAATTATTCAATTGTGCAAACACTGCAATGAGAGTGCTCGTATACACATCCTAGTCTTCAGTCCTGCGTATATTTATATAATGCTGTGATTATTCAAAATAACATCATAAGCCTTGTCAAGCCTATGGCTACATAATGATAATATAAGTTATATTTTAAATATTAAATTCAATATACAATTGACACATACATGTCTTATGGAACTGATATGTAAAAACCAAAATGAATCATAATCAACTGAAATCCTTATTAATATTTAACTATAATAGAATTATCTTTCACTTTGCTGGAGGTTATTTTATAGTCAACAATAAGCAACATTTTACAATTATTTTTGTATTACAACTGTTATTGAGAGTAGGCTTTAGACCTCGCATAGGATATTATTTACAATATCTTCTCCAAAACAATGAAAATTGGGTATCATATCAAAACAAAAACAAAATATTTTTTTTTTCATCAAATAGTAAAATATGTTTAATGTCCTCACAAGAACACTCAATTTTTCGTTATAGTGCACTATGTCTAATACACACTTCTCGAATCAAGAGTAAAAAATAAATCGAAAAAGGCGAAAATAAATAAAGGAAAGAATCTAAAAAAGTATAATAATTTACCTGTAATATAATTACCTAACGCTAACGAATTTAGCTGTAATATATTTTAATCAACAATAAATACGTATATATATATATATATATATATATATATATATATATATATATATATATATATATATATATATATATATATATATATATATATATATATATATATATATATATATATATATATATATATATATATATATATATATATATATATATATATATATATATATATATATATATATATATATATATATATATATATATATATATATATATATATATATATATATATATATATATATATATATATATATATATATATATATATATATATATATATATATATACGTATTTATTGTTGATTAAAATATATTACAGCTAAATTCGTTAGCGTTAGGTAATTATATTACAGGTAAACTACACTATAAAATAACCTCCAGCAAAGTGAAAGATAATTCTATTATAGTTAAATATTAATAAGGATTTCAGTTGATTATGATTCATTTTGGTTTTTACATATCAGTTCCATAAGACATGTATGTGTCAATTGTATATTGAATTTAATATTTAAAATATAACTTATATTATCATTATGTAGCCATAGGCTTGACAAGGCTTATGATGTTATTTTGAATAATCACAGCATTATATAAATATACGCAGGACTGAAGACTAGGATGTGTATACGAGCACTCTCATTGCAGTGTTTGCACAATTGAATAATTTAAAATACATCTTTGACCTCAATGAGTCAACTTGTATTAGTATTTGCCAAATATTATTGTTGAGTTTCACTTTAAACTCTTATCCTTTCTGCTCATTTAGATTTATTATGTGGGTGTTGGAACCAAGGCGACATTTGTATACATTACTTGATCTGATTATAAAAATCCCTGCTATTATATTGATTTTATTTTATATTTGACATGCTATATCTTGAAAATCACAAGGAACATGTGAAACGACTAAATTTTAGGTTTCCGTGTGCCTAACTTAGACATTAGTTATTCGGAGGGGATTGAGAACGATCAGTATACTTACTAATTCTTTTGATTGACTGGAACAAAAAAAATACAATTTTCAGATACGTAAAGAGCTTCCTTTATGTTGAGTTATTCACAATTTAGATCAAAAAGCTATTCAGCAAGCAATATTTTATTGAAATTGGAAATTATCATACAGGCTACGAACGTTTCCTTTGTATCAAAGTTAAAGACTAGCATTTGGCTTTCAAAGACTTCTTCATTGATTTACATGGTGTACCTACTTTACATAAGAATATTATGTCTCAAAGTACTCTTACCTATAATTGTATTTTGCTTTATTTATGTACATTTAACATAAAGTATAATTTTACTACAATAATACATAAAAGACAAAATTTAATACAAAACAATTAAAATTAAACTACTATTTCTGTTACTGTTTGTCTGACTGAAATTTGGCATATCTGGCTTTGGATATTCCAGAATACACAAGCTTATATCACCCACACCACTTGTGGTGGGATTTGTAGGAAATTTGTACATCACACACGACTGTGGAACAGTCTACTGACGGTAGTGTTTACGGGTCGATACGACTTAATTACTTGATTACAAAAAACTACGTCTGCCTCTATATTTAAGGCCGGAAATGTAATGTACTTCTGGTTGTCGGCGGGCGGCATCAAACTTGATTTTGAATTCGACATATTTAAAATCGAATATTACAATTTGATTGAAGCGATTATTTAAAAAAAACATATATTTGATAATTCTTTAATTTCATTCGTTAATCAAAATTGCTTCAAAAGTCCAAGCAAGTGGAAATTCAGTTTGATTGCCTCATGAAATAAAAGACGGGAAAGTACAATTTTAAAAAGTTTCTCCGGCGACCGTTATGAAACTTCCTGCCGTGCACTGTAAGGATTGAAATTAAATTATTAATCGCTAACAGTTCTTGGTTTTAAAGTGGAAAATAATTTTTGGAGCATCTACGTGAGGGGATTTTAACCGCAATTTGGCTTACGAGCAGGTGTGTACATACAACTTACAATACTTAGATCTCACATATTCTCATATATAAAATTATTGAATCATATAAAGCTAAATGTTGGGTAATCTAGTCTTTGGACTTGACCTACTTATCTTAAATTAAGCAGCTTCTGTGATATATAAGCAGCTTCTGTGATATATATTAAAATATATTACAGCTAAATTCGTTAGCGTTAGGTAATTATATTACAGGTAAATTATTATACTTTTTTAGATTCTTTCCTTTATTTATTTTCGCCTTTTTCGATTTATTTTTTACTCTTGATTCGAGAAGTGTGTATTAGACATAGTGCACTATAACGAAAAATTGATATATATATATATATATATATATATATATATATATATATATATATATATATATATATATATATATATATATATATATATATATATATATATATATATATATATATATATATATATATATATATATATATATATATATATATATATATATATATATATATATATATATATATATATATATGCTGGTATTGCTATATATCTAGAGGATTTCAATGCGGCCGCGTGATTTGATGTTTAAATTACACTAGGTTAATAAAGAATAAGCCAAGAAAAGGTGAGTCGTTAGTATCAAAAAATCTTACGTGAAACCAACATATCTGCTAATAAATAGACAAGGTCATTAAAGTGTACAGTAATTACAATACATTCGTAAAGTTCAACGCATTTTGCTTTACGAGTATTGCACATGCATATTTCATTGACGGGTACACGACCTTTCGCTCCTCTTCGAGCACGTAGCTTGAATACGTACATAGGTATATTTAGGTGCAGTCAAGCTAGTAATATTAAATGTATCTTTATATTAAAATTTCAGATTTATTGCTTTAAAATTCCTCTAAATCAACTTTTATTAATTATAAATAGATTCCGATTGTGGTTTGTAAATTCTATATCTAAAATTATTTAATTAAGTATATAAATACAGTTAGGCTGTAAGTTTGATTGCAAACAAAATGCCCTATCAGCTTTAACTTTTATTCAGAATATAGCAGGATTAAGAACATAGTGTCCGTTTGCTGCAGCGAAATGTTGCATATTAAGTGGAGGAAGGTTTCGTACAATAAAAATAAGATGGCTTATTATCTCAGTGGAATTGAATGCAAAATGATACCTTAACATGCCTTAACAGTCAGATAATATGTCGTAAGAAGACTTTAATCTATGAAAAAAATCTTGTCTATACGAGCTATAAGAATATCGTAAAGAAGATTAAATATAAAATAATAATATGCTAATATCGAAGACGAGGATGCCATTTAAAATACATCTTTTGTAATCAGTTGCTTTCATTTTTATCTGTGAATTATGCCACTACGATGGAAATATATGTATATTGATTTGAAGAAGCGATTCCAATTTACGAAATGTTTAGTTTGACCTCGCTCTAGATAATTTCTAGTTGATGACTTTTTATTAATTTATTGGACCAGCTTGTACTGATAGTATCCAATAAAATAAAGAAACCGGCATACTTAATGATGTCCATAGCTAAATAGTCGTTTCATTAAAAAAGTACCGTTTCATTCATTTCCTGCATTTATTTTCATTCATACTAGGTAGGTTTAAAAAATTCTATTTTTACGTAACATATGTAAAAATGCTAATCATACACTAGAACGAATTGTGTATACAGAAGAGGTGCAAATAATTGTAGATCGTAAAAGTTAACATTTCGTGTCCAAACAGTGATGCAAACACCCTGACACCATTTAAATATTTTATTTTGTAATTAGGAATCATTTAAATACATATGTATTTTTGATTTTGAAATCGAAACTCTTTGTTGGAATTAGATAAACTTATAAATTTAAAGTAATCTTCAAAAGTCCTCATCCTCCTCCTCCTCCTCTTCATCCTCCTCCTCCTTCTCCTCCTCCTTGTCACAGGAAATTGCAATTTATTTAGGTTTTTTTCATTTAATAATATTTTATGAAACATTGACCTGTTTGCGTATATCCAATATTATAAATAAGCACATATATATTTTAAAACATTCCAAGGTCAATTTCAAAAATATAGAAATAGACGACTTTGTTTTAATATTACTTAATTAAAACGCAATTACATATTGTAACAAAAACTAACATTAACAATTAAAATATTAAAATCCCAATAACCACTTAAATAATACTATAAAAATATCTTCTTAGCTCTATAGAGATGTATTGCACAACTTTAGCATAAAACATCATTCATAAGTCATTACGCATGAGGTCAAATTTTGACATTTACAAAACTTTAAATATCATATACATATACATACATATATATACTAAACGTTTTAGTTGGTAAGCTAATTTTACTACTTAGTAACATTAATGAATGAGTAACTCCTTCTTATCTCGACCATTTCGTCGTCTCAGTCAAGTATTAAAACAATAAAACGCTTCATTTAAATAAATATATCACATGAGCGCACAGGAAACAGTGTACTAAAATATTAACTTGGCTTTAGTACGTATTAAGATGCCAAGGTACATGATTATTCTCGTAAGACTTACCTATACAGGAAATTCAAGTCAAGAATGAAATATATATATATATATATATATATATATATATATATATATATATATATATATATATATATATATATATATATATATATATATATATATATATATATATATATATATATATATATATATATATATATATATATATATATATATATATATATATATATATATATATATATATATAGGAATAATAAGTCATTTAAAAAACTGTTTGATGGCAACGTTGTAAATTGTTGATTGGTTTGTACGAGAATTAGGGGTTCGATACCCGGTCTTTTAAGAAAAAGAACAGCGCTAGAATGGATCGTCAATCTTTAAAATACGCGGTTGAAGTTGAAATTAAAAATTAATAGTATCTAAGGCTAGATTATTGCTATGCTATTTTATAATCAATAAATAATACATCTAATAAATGAATTATAACATACTGAAATTATAATAAAAAACAAATAATTTATTTAAGTATATATATATATATATATATATATATATATATATATATATATATATATATATATATATATATATATATATATATATATATATATATATATATATATATAATATATATATATATATATATATATATATATATATATATATATATATATATATATATATATATATATATATATATATATATATATATATATATATATATATATATATATATATATATATATATATATATATATATATATATATATATATATATATATATATATGTATATATATATTATACGATAATATAAATATTAAAATATTTGTATACCATTGATCATAACTTAGTTATTTTTATTATTCTTTATGAAGCTTGCATAAAACGTGTGAAACGAGATGCTTCTGATTGCAAAAGCGTTACATCACTAAGCTCGGGTGTGACGATGCACCGACCTTTAGCAGCGCGTGCCTTCACATCCGGGACGAATTAGATATTACTAAAGCTACCTTTCGAACGCTAACTTACATTCCATATAATATGTTACAATAATGTAGTCTCTAGACTATTACTCTAGTTAATCACAGTAATTTGTAACTAACAACCAAAAAGAAAATTGAAAAACACATCTTTGTTAACTCACAGACAATCATCATCCAAGTAAAACTAAAAGCTGTGTTACATTTAAAATGGTAAATGAAATACTGACTTGAATATTATGGAGACTATTTGTAAAACTATGCAAGGATAATTTTCGATATTTAGTTTAGTATACACTAAAATGTGAAATATTGTTAATATTTTATTACGCGGTAACACCTCATAATGAATATTGACGTAAGAATAAAAAAATACAACTTCGAGAAATCGTTATTCCTTAAAAATAAAAAGTAATACATCCGGTTACAAAACATACAAAAGTAATATATGCATTAAATGATGAAATCTGTATTATAGCAACAATAGTTAAATAATAATACCATTTTTATTACTAAAAAAAAGAAAAAAAGAACCTTGTAGCAAATATTTCTAACGAATACGTGCCTATTAATAAAATATTCATTACGTTATATATATACAGAAAAACATGCAAAAAAAGGTAAAGGAACGCAAATAGCAATAACGATTTCAACATCCGGTAATTTCTTCAATATTTCAATATACTTATAATAAATACTATAACGGTTATTATAATAAGATAGTATTTAACATAAAATGAAAAAAATCGACTATTTTAAAAAATATTAGGTTATTCAATTATCTGTGGTATTTATATATTATACCTTTTTAATCTAATATTTCTTCGATTTCGTAGAATTTGAAATAGATTGGTTTATTATGTAGAGAAAATATAAATTGTCAATATATTCGATAACACGTTGATTTTAATGTGCCAACGTGATTTATGAGTCTACAGTGGATTTCACAATACGTTATTTGCTTAGAAAGTGGCATAAAAGGTGTAAATAATATACATATATGAGAATCTTTAGTTCACATGCGGTCAGATGAGCAGTTATACAAGTTGTTACGCAACACCTTTCACCAGAAATGGAACCTAGACTAGTTAGATAAAAATAAACATAATTTATTGTACTTATTAAGCTAATTCATTTAATTATTTAAAAACAAAGAACAAAGGACTACCTGAGTTATCCACAATTAGTCATGAGAATATACAACATTTAAGGATTTTCATCTTCATTATATGTATTGTAATTAAAAATTATTACATTAAAATAAACTTTGTTTTTTGAATATCGCAATGGTCATATTGTTTTATTAATTTCTGTATATTCCCTAAATCATTACGATTTTCAATAAATTTTTTTGTAATATATCTAATTCTGAAAGTATTTTTTTCAATACACACAAGGTATTTTGATATATAGCAAACTTTGTTAAAATAAAAACATTATTCTATAGTATTTATCACATATGTCATGTCGTTCACTATATATGTCATGTCGTTCACTATATATTTCTAATATCTTCAATTTTTACATTTATAATACGTTATTATGAACTCGCTCATTAACAGTATAAGTAAATTTAATACGTACGTACGTATAGAGTTCTTTGTACTTTAAAGAACAAATAATTCAAGTAAGATTCTAATATAGTATATCAAATTAAATTATATATTAATTTCTAATTATTTTCCACGATAAAACTTTGTACATAGCGAATACTTTTTTTAATATTAATAACAAATTTAAAGCCTATTTTATAACATATGCTTTAACTTTTATATCTACAAGGCTACAATTACGTAATAATACAGAAGACACTTACCTTAATTGGTTCTTACTTTGTGCTTTTTTCTTATTATTATTAATAATATACAACTAAAATATATAGTAATAATGCTGATAATTTTTTTTTTATTTTCATATGAATTATATATGGCTTTAAATCAAGGTGACGCAAGTTAAGGTCAAAGCAACTTTTTACAATTTTGTAATTCTTATTACTCTACTACTACTACACTATACATTATACATAGTTTACATATATCGTAAATTAATATGTAATACATAAATTTAATAGCAATAAAATACTAAAATATAATATATTCTATTTTTAAACTTTCTGTAATATATAAAGTAACTATATGTATATTAAAATACAAATAGCACACATAGTATATAGCCTAACCTAATATAATCACATCGTTCTAACAACAACTCAACGACCTCGGTCGATATAAGCCGACACATTTCGGTAGCGGAACGTCTTTAATTACACAAACATCCTGACATCAGCGAGTCAACGGAGGTAAGTTGATTTTCTACATAATGGGCATAATTTACAAATGTGATCATATAATGCACGAGCGAAAGCTTAATATTTTGGCCATACATATATAAACTATGGCATTAGTAATTAGACGCTTTTAAATGAAATAAAATAAAATATAAACACTCTACACTTTCTATGTGTATATTCTAAATCGCAAATTTTGCAGTTCCCATCGCTGCATAATTTTGGCTGTCAGTCGGATCAGTTACTGTAAGAATGTGTTTTACTGATCAAGCATAAAAAATATATAAAATATCAAATAATAGGTAGAATCAAATTTAATTGTTATGAAAAAGTATTTATTACAATATAGATACAGGAACTTCTTATCATATGATAAGAAGTTTCTGTATCCATATTTTAATAAATGAGCATATGCTCATGCACAATATTTTTAGTATCAGGTACGTACTCTAATGCATACTACACCAACAATACAACAACAACAAATAATTAATTAATTTTACATGGAATTAAAAATCCCGAGTAGGTGTAGTATGAAAGTTTAGCTAACAAGCCATTTGCAGTTTCAATACTCGTATAAATATTGATAAGTAAATATAATATCTGAGTGAAGTAACGGTCAGAAGCTGACAATGTAATCGGTGTTTGTAATAAAATATGAATAAAATATTTAATAGTACATTAGGGCAATTACAGCTTAACTGTAATTGCAGTAATTACAGAGAAAACCGGAAAGAGAGTATTATTTATGTACTGCGACACTCTCTCCGTGATGCGTGAATTTTTTTGTAGCTACACACGTACACTGTCCCTCAATTTCTGAATACCTACTCTCTTCTATTTGTAATTAATTTGCATCACTCTGTCGATTCCAATGATCTGATAACAGAATCAATTTGATACAAGATTCGATCAAAGACTCAGTATTTATTCAACGGCTTGGAGTAATTGAACAAATATCGAAGTGTTATGAGGCTTTTTAATTTAAATATATAACATGTATTTTAAAATAAAAACCTTTATTTTATCACTTCATTGGTTGAGGATTTTTGTACCCATATAATGAACACATTAATATACAATGTATTAATAAATAAAGCGTATTATTCGTTCAGCGTTCAGTTTCGTGCTGACTCTTTTCAATAGAAGCCTTCTAAGCCGGTGGTAGTCGTAAACTAGTGGCATTTAAAAATTATGATAAAGGTATATTTTAAACTTTCAAATAAATAAATTAACGATTTAAAAGTGCTTAATGGTGTAATTGAATAAAAGTATATTTTTTCGATTTTACAACACCATACTCGACCATGTTCACCCTTTCAAATGTATAATAACGAAAATGTAAAAAAAGGCAATGTCTAGTATTGGTAATATAAAATACGTATGAACAAATAAATTATTGTAAAGTTAATGAATATTTCCTTTATACGTTTTTACTTATTCAGATAGGAATAAAATCACACGGAAATAACTATTTATTATAGTGGTTGAAGCATAAAATATTTTGTTATTAAATTTTATTTTATTCCAACACATAGCAAATTATTACGAACTCAAATTATATAATAAATATGTTTCTCACTAAAAAAGAAGGAACTATAAGAGTAATTAAACAATGATCAAGCACAACAAGGTGACATTGACCTTCTGTCACAGATATATATATATATATATATATATATATATATATATATATATATATATATATATATATATATATATATATATATATATATATATATATATATATATATATATATATATATATATATATATATATATATATATATATATATATATATATATATATATATATATATATATATATATATATATATATATATATATATATATATATATATATATAGCAAAACATATAGCAAAACTTGCACAAAGCGAACTTAATGTTACATATACCTAAAGTCAACATTACTTGATTTAGCAATTGCCTTTAAAAACAATCAACTTAGATCGAATAACATCAAAACAAGTGAACAATGAGTTGGTGATATCTCTACATCACAAGCGCATCAGATTTCAGAAAACAACGCTACAGTATATTTGCCGCACGAAATCTTCACTGCACTGTGATTCTGACCAATCATCTGTAATTGAATACTATCGATGGCAGAAAGGTCAGCGTGTTCCCATAAGATCCAGTTACGAACAAAATGTAGATGGACTCATTTCAAATTGTGAATTAAAAAAATCCATGACATTTAATAAAAAAATATAAGTTTATAATTTAAGTTAAGGAAAAGCGCGGCGCTGAGTTCCGTCACTCAACACGCAATGCCTCTAAAAAAGCGGAAAGCAGGAACTAAACAACGGAGTGTCTTAACACTAGGTTCCTATGGTTCCTGCAGTTCCCTTTGCCTACCATGTGCGAAATGAAACGTAAAGACAAAAAAAGTTTAAATATATGCAAATTTACCTATAGATATATAATTTATATTAAAAGAAATATTATTTAAACTACATTAAATTATTTAATATAGAACATAGGTGTACCTGTTTAAAAATTGTTATTAAATACAACTGCATCACATATACTATATATATACTATACGGACGTGTAAGTGTGAAAAATACTAATCGTTATTAGTTTTTTTTTTAAGTAATATCTTATACAATAAAATAATAACTTCGCGCTTTATCCCAAGCAGGGTGGCTAGAGAAAATGGAGCGTCAAATGCTGTGGTCTATGCATGCCACTTTTTCTTCAGACACGTTCTCCGGGAAGTCCTTATGCTTTTAACGTGACCTTCCTCCAGTAGCTTCAACATTATGTTTTCGAAAGTCAACCGAGGTCTCCCCTTACATCTCATGCGAAAAATATATTTAATATTTATATTTACAAGGCGTATTGTTTTACCTTATGTGGAACATGATAAATCCGAACCAAGATACAGTACAATGACGTATTTATTTACCTGTAAAGAGAAAAGATACATAAATTATAAAGTAATTAATAAATTATTCACATATCATTATTTATGTAATTAAATGAATTACGTAACAACATATTTTTTACTACATGTTTGCTTGTCAACATGTTTTTGACTTTAACTTTATATAAAACTATTATTATTAATTCTCATTGCAATGCAATCAAGAAATCGTACAAGTGCGAGTCTCTAAATTTAAGATAAAATTAAAAAACCCCAAGAAGCTTAAAATTGTGAAATTAAAGGGTAATAAAAATTTTGAACTTAATTATTTTTGCAGCTTTTGCTAGAAGGGTTCAGCTTTATAGCCAATTTCGTTTCTCTTAATTTTACTTCTTAAATCATTTTCACCATTCAAAATTCATGGTTAGACCCGCTGAAATTCCTACAATGATATTATTCCCAGTTCAGTATTGCATAATGCATTCAAAAGTTAATGCCACAAATAAAAAAAAATTCAAATATTTGAAAAAAATATCAGTAAGTGATGAAAATAATACAAAAATCAACTTCACATTCAAAGAATTGTGAAAACAATACAAACGATAAAAATAAAGTATATACAATAAAAATTCTATTTGAAAATGAGAAACCGATTGTAGAGCAAGCAATACTATTGCATATTTTTATTGAATATAAACATTGTGCCGCTGGGTATAAAGATAATCCGATTCACAAAAGAAAAACCACATTTCCCCGACCGCTGTGTAATTTTAACTCTAGCGTGGCATGAATAACGCAGATTGTATCAATTAAGGTTACAAATTAATATCGTTTATCGAATTTAATAATTAAGTATCATGAATCATCTCAATTTACTACCGGAGATGGGTATATACTATTAATTAAAACGATATATTGCAGCGAATTCACCAATTCTAGAGCCAGCGTAAATGGATGTAACGTTATTATCAAAATAGCGAAATTTTGGTAGGCAAAATAAACGCGCAGTAAATATAACAAGGAAATGTATATATTTCATTTAGGTCATGCATATTAAGGATGTTGTAAAACATATAATATGTTTCATCGAGATAAACAATTTAGTGATGTTTTTGTAGCATTCCTAGTAACTATATAAATTAATACGCGATATATAATTTTAATACCATTTCAGCATATTGGGTCGTATTTTAAACAGAAAATATTTAATCAAAATAGCTATTATTGTACAATACTATTAATATAAATTCACAGCAAAAACATCGAATTCGGAATACGACAAACAAGGACACTTCATACGAGTAGAGAAAATGTATTTCTGCAATATTCTTGCCAGGAACATTCCCCAAAACAAACACATGTTACACACAGTGGTATATTGTCTTACATAATATGTAAACGTATGTACTCCGTCGGAATGTACGTGATCTCACGCCCCAAGGGATTTATAGCTAAGTCGGAAAAAATATTGCCTACATTACAATGGACGCAGTGCGTATGTTGTATACTTATTTAGGCACTTGTCAGACACTGTTAACACTATCACTTAATTAATGGCTAGCAATTCATAATTACTTGTGATTTTTTTTATGTTTAGTACTTACAATATCGATGAAAATATACTAATAATAATCAATATTCCATTTAAAGTTAAGTAAGCTAATTTTTATAATTGCACATACCAGTTTTATTCCACATAACATGGTACGCAAAGTAAAATTCAGTTCCTAATTTTTTTACTAAGGCTCAAGTATTGTGTTTTGAGTAATACAAACATGTACGTACGATAAATTCCCATAAAATGATGCCAATCCTACAGTATAAATACAATCTTACTTTGACATCTTATTTATTTCAATTTGTAAAGTTGTAAATCCAAAGCGGGTTTGAGATCTACGTCCATATCCATTTACAGTTGAAGATGACATCTGATTTTGCGTACATAAAACGTAAACCCATCGCAGTGAAACCAAATAAGCTTTATACTATAGTCCTTTTTAATTGTGAATCTATTTGAGTACATTTTGTGTATATTATGCATATTTAAAAATTCAACCGATATGATATATCATTATGTAATATTGTATAATTTTTACAGAGAGATATTCTGAGAAAAGTTCAAAAACAATAGCATATTCTTATGATAAAAAAAGTGATTAATTGTACAAATTACTAAAAAAATATGTTCCAAGCTGAAGCATTATAATTTCAATTTGAATAAAAATGGTACACAATTAAATTCTTCCAAAATTATTGAGCGCAACAAAAAACGTAAACATACACATTAAAAAGCAATATGAAAATGACCCAAGCGACAGGTCACAAGTAAAATGTAGGTCAAACCGTAGGCTACGACAAAAACAGCCAACTAGCAGGTACCGGCCTGTGGTTAATGGTTTGTTTAAGATTATTAAATTGTCCACTGTCCAGTAAATATTTACATGAAACTAAAATAAATGATAATTGCAAAACATAGGAGCTGTAAACGTGGCTTATTTTAATTAATTATAAATAGAAGGTTGTATTTTGATGGTGCAGCTAAATAATAAAGGTCATGTATTTTTTACATATACATATAAGTCTAAGTACCTTATAAACTACATTACTACCACAACTTTTCATCTGAAATGGAAACGAAGTAATTTCTCCGAATGATGATTGAAGCCTGTCACATAAATTTTCATTCAATCCATACGCCCATACATATACCTCGGCGTCAATAGCTGTCATGATTACTATCTACTATAATTTTCAGCATTAACAGAAGATTTTAGTTTAGAAGAAGTTTATAAATATAAAAACCTTATTACAACTACATATGTATATCTAAAGCTAGTTAAAAATTTTTGTTTCTTAAATAGTCAATTTATTTTTAAGTTTTACTTTGAGGCACTTTCTCATATTTCAAAATTATCATCAAGCATTTTTAAGTAGATATTAAAGAAAGAAACAAAAAAAGAGAGAAGAGAAAGTTCAAAATTTACCTTGATAGTAAAACATAATATATGCATATAACAAAAAACCAACTAATAACTAGCTATTACCATATCGGTCATAATCAATAAATAATTCTCACTAGAGACATTATTATGTAGAGTGTACAGTCACAGCTCTGCCGATTCGCATCAAAGGTCATCTGTGAAAGTTGAAAAGATGTGCTTTCGCTTTACACTATTCATTTACCCGGATTCTGGCTGTGTTGTTAAAATGATAATATAATAAAAATTTTATGTTTTTTTGTATTTTCAATGCTACTATTACAATTGCTTGTCAATTATTAATAAAGTACCATTTCCTAATCTTATTTTAAATATGTTTTTTAATTTACTTTGCCAAATAAATAAAATCAAGTGACATAAACAACATTATGTTAATATTGAAGCAAAATAAAAAATATCTATCAGAAGCACATTATTAATTATGAACCTGGCCTTCCAATCCACTTAATAATAAATTTATATCGAAAATAATTACAACAACAAATTTTATCAAATTAATATAATAATATCTTCTGTAAAGAGGAAATAATAAAGATACAATACTAAAATAGCAAAATAATTATTTATTAATAATTCTATATAATCAAGGGACCATTTAGTGTTATCTAAATTCGTCGTAATCTAATAATATTATCCACATTTGTGAATATACGATAAATGAATTTAAACGTCGTCGGCAATGCTACTGATATTAAGAGATAATGTCCAATCAACTTAAAAGCGATGTGTCGCAATTGCGTTAAATATTTATGCGATCTCTGGTAAAACCAATTGGGGTAAAAATGTCAAACCAACAGCTTTGTGCACTTTGTAAATTAATAAATTTCTCGGTATAGAATAAACAGCGCCTACGCAATTAAGATAGAGAAATGCAGTTATTTTAGTCATTACAAGCACTATCTAACAGTCTTTTTATTTAATACAAAAAAATATTTTTGCATTTAAATGTATGTACACTTGGAACTATTAATATATTCTTCAAGTGTGTTTCCCTCGTATAAGCATTGAAATAAGCACACCTATAGCAACTAAAATTGCCAAGGTTTAGTACCATATAAATCAAGATAACGACTACATTTTAAAGTTACACATTTACACTCCATTTGTATTTTCGCACTGCAAACTACAATAGCTTAGTAAAACGTACGAGTATACTAACATCAAGCTCATCTTGTTCATTAAGCTTCAGTGCTTTTATTTTAAATTATAAGATAAAATAACAATAAAATAATAAACGTATCTTAATAGTCTAAAATATTGTTAATATTTAACAAAAGAAAATTACTATATGTACGTTAACATAAATTTTCTATGAATTTATAACACAGCATAACCGGAACACAATAAATATGATACATACACATGAAAGTCAATTATGGACAATTATATAAATCGCTTTTCACGATTAAATCTGTTCAAACACGCCTTCACACTAGTAAAATCACAATATATTTGCAATAATAAATACAATTGCACTTACGCAATGCCTACAATAATTTTGCCGAACAAAAGATCAAATGTAGCACACAATGAATGTATTCATCATAATTCAACCGCAATGAGAACATCCAGCCTGTTCACTATTCGATTATTCAATTGAAGATGATTGCAGATATAAATCTATGCATGACGATAAATATGAAATACATGTCAACCATTATAGGACAGGATAGCTGCCCCATGACCACCTCACAAAAGAACTGGCACCCGATGGCTGCTTACACTTAGTAATATATAATATGACAAAAAAATTATACCCATTTTTAGATGTAAACAGACTAAATATTTTCTTAACAAACTTTAAAGTTTGACAGTTATATAAGTTAATATAAAAATGAAAAGTCTCATACACGTAGAATATTACTTGATTCCAAAACTGTTAAATAAAGCAACATGGCAAGCCCAAGAATGACAAGAATGTCAAACCAATATCAAAAGAACTAGAAAGATCAATAAACGTATCGAGAAGATTAAATATTAGAAAACAAAAACTAGTTTCCAAAACCATAAGCATATCCTAAGACGATACAATTGTAAACGCCTACAACACTAGGCGCCCTTTAAAAGTGTGTCATCAACAGTGTGTGTTCGGTACAATAGGAATATAAAAGTCAATGTCCGTAGAGCGTTATCCAATAAAAGCAACATTATAGTGTTGCTACTAATATAAAGAACTCCGCTAACGGTATGTATTTAACAGGTTTCCTAATACTCTGTAGGCAAAAGAATAATTTTTGAAAACATCACGATTTTTAATTAATCATTTAATTGATCTGTTAACTTGTTACTGTTGCTGATAATAACAACAATTTCTCCTTGAAATCGTCCGTGAAGATTGAAATAATAAAAAATAAGAAAATATTAATTAAAATAAATAATAATCAAAATATTCCACTTTATAAAATTTAAGGTTTATACGTATAATATCTGCGATTTCGTCAGAGTGACATTGGAAAGCCACAGTATCCAATTCAATTAATTTCCAAGTATCAATAATAAACAAGTGTAAAATACTTTATACCCCATTAGTAATGTTATTGTTTTACTGTGCTTGCAACTACCATACAAAAAAAACAATTTAGGCAGAAGTTACAACGATCCCCACACGGTTCACACTCGCGTGTCCCACAGCGGCACGATATGAATATTCAATTTATCACTTAATATCTTCTATCTTACATATTCTGAGAACTTTGTAATTAAATAACATCTAATTTGAAACTTTTGTTTTGTAATTTTGTGTACTTAATAAGCTTGTATGATGTATCGTGTGTACCTACTCGTTACTTAAACATAGGAGAACATATATATTATTGCACAATAAATATAAAAATTATATATGATAAAAAAGTGAAAAGTACTACAATACGGCCTTATCGCTTAAAGCGATCTTTTTCAGTATACCTTTGGATATTGCATATTGTATACAAAGTGTATAAATATTTTACTTTGATCAGCTTTACCTTATAAATAGAATTAATAATTAAGTTGTAATATTAATAATCAACTCAAAAACTTAGGCACTAGAAAAGACACAAAATTAAATTAAATTGCTAATCTTGAAAAAATTATTCAATTTGTGTAGTATATAGAAGATACTACATAAACTAATTAAAATATAAAATTTTAATAATTTATGTAGATTTAATATTACATCGTTAATCTAAAATCGTCCTATGTAATATAGTATCTAACGTAAAGTTGTACAATAAATATATATATGTATACCTATTACCAATTAAAAAGGCACTATATAAGACGATAATATAAAATGTTCTAAGCGATAAACGAATCGATAGAATTTCCTAATATTTGTACAAAAAAGTGCTAATTTGACTTAGTGTACGGTTAAACATATCTGATGATACAGGTGCCTGGGGCCCTGCTGGGATCACCCGCATTCATTTTTACCTAATGGACCAAAATGACACTTAACCTTTAATATTTAGTGCTGAATATTGTTTAACGAAAACATTTATAACAGGTATGCAGTATGCAACTATTGATTTGTAATTTGAATATTAAATATAACTAACAAGACATTACCGTAACAGATATTTCCTAATCATATGGAATTTGTCATGGCATTAAGCTTCAAACATGTATGTACATAAAAAAGCAATTTTTATTTTGCAGGGATTATCAGAAAATAAAATTAACTTATTTTTACTCCACTCATTATTTTTCATATATTGAAAGATATTGTGACACTATTTATAAATGGAACAATTTGTTGCAATAAGATTAAGAAATCAGATACATATATTATGAATACAACATCTCTGGGTGTAGTCTGAAGCCTCAACTACTTTGTTTATTGAAACGCGTTTTACCTAAACTATAGTTAACCTAAATAACGTAAGCTCACTTTAAAACTAAAAGTTACAAAACGTAATCCATAAAGTCTAGAATTTCACAAATATTGAACAAGTGGTAGTAACATCCTTAAGTAATTGAGCTATAACAATAAGTCAAAGCTTGAAATAATATCTATTGCGTACTACTATAAATAAGGCGGCGCGGTCATTGCCACTGACCTTGTGAGAGCCTAAGGCATAGAATCCATTACAATAACTAGACAAGTAATAATTGCATAACTTGATTATTGTACGGTCTGTATTATTTTCATCGTTTGAGTTCGCTATAAGATTCGATACAAGCTGGTTAACATTTAATACAACAAATGCTTATTTTTACAATAATATCTTTGACGAAAATTGTATTTACATACATACATACATACATACATACATAGCTTCACGCTCTATCCCTAGCGGGGTAGTCAGAGAGAACGGAGCGCCAAACGCTGCGGTCCCTGCATACCTCTTTCGCCTCGTCCACTGTCATTAACCTCTTCATGCATGCTCTCCGGGGAGTCCTCATGCTTTTTACGTGACCTTCCTCCAGTATCTTCGATACTGTGTTTTCGAAAGTCAACCGAGGTCTCCCCTTACCTCTCTTACCACTCACTTTTCCATCATATATCTTTTTTACCATTCTTTCGTCACTCATTCTTTCGACGTGCCCAAACCATCTGAGCACGTTCTTCTTCATTCTTACTGTGACATCCTCGCTGGTACCTACCATCCTGTGTACCTCTTCGTTGCGGATTCGGTCAGCTAAGCTGACTCCGCATATCCTTCGAAGAGATCGCATCTCCACAGCATTCATCTTTCTTTCATTCTTCTTCTGTAATACCCACGTTTCACTGCCATATAACAGCGTCGGAACCAAAACTGCATTGTGTACGGCCAAACGTGCAGCGACGCTGACGTTCTGCCGTCTCAACAACGCAGCTAAGGCACCGCTCGTTCTGTTACCGGCAGCAACACGTCTTTCCACATCCATTTCGTATCTACCATCTCTACTTAACATACTTCCCAAGTATACTACTTCGTTCACTTGTTCCAATAATTTTCCATTCACGAAAATCTTGCATTCCGTCCTTTCCTCGTCTCTTTCAAATACCAGAACCTTTGTCTTACTTGCACTCAGGTTTAGACCATTAGTTTCACACCCGTCTTTCAGAATGGTGACCAATGCCTGCAACTCGCTTTCTGATGATGCAATAAGCACCGCATCATCTGCGTACAGCAAGCAATTTACCTTCAAGTCACCCACTTTTACACCCATATCACTTTCTTTCAGTCCTTGGAGACAGCTATCCAAATACAAATTGAACAACCAAGCCGACATGGCACAACCCTGTTTGACACCCGATTGGATGCCAAACCGAGGTGACATGTCGGCTCCTACTCGCACACAGGCTGAGTGATCTCTATAAAGAGATTTTACAGCCTGCAGCAAGGGTCCGTTCACATTGTACCGGGGTAGTATCTCCCACAACTTCTTTCTCACAACCCTGTCAAACGCCTTCTCCAAGTCCACAAAAGCACAGAAAACCTTTTGGTTTACAGCCAAAAACTTCTCTGTGATCATACGGATGGAAAAGATCTGATCCATGCATCCTCTTCCAGGTCTAAAACCTCCTTGGGCCTCCCACAGTAGCCTTTCGGATCTGTCTTGCATTCTTCTCGCTAAAATTTTTGCATATACCACCTAAGCTAATCAAACTGATTGCCCTATAGCTTGCACAGTCTATCTGTGAACCTTTGCCTTTATACAAAGGCACGATGACTGCACCTTGCCAATCATCTGGGACCTCCCCCGATTTCCAGCACAAATTGCACAGAAACCAGAACAAGTCCAAGATGCGAGGTCCACCATATTTGATCATCTCGGCAGTAACTCCATCCGCTCCCGCTGACTTACCACATTTCAAGCTTCTTATTGCACTCTCAACTTCTTTTATACTGATTTCGCCATCTGCTACATCAAGACTCAGCTTGTCGCTGTCACTTGAGGCAGAAGCGTCATCACATTCATACATCTCCTTATAGAATTCCGCCCATCGCTGCAAAACGTGTGATCTGCTTGTAAGTATCTCACCGTCCTTCGAAAGCACCCCTTTCATTTTAAAGGTTGACGAACAACTCCGTGAATCACTAACTTCTCGCCAGAAAAGCTTCGTATTATCCCGGAAGTTGCTCGTCAACCTTTCATCTCTTTTACTCTCGGTTCTTTCACGCTTCATCTTTATCAGTGCTTTCGTTTGGTGCTTTTGCAGCTTATACTCTTTCTTTTTAATCTCTCTCATACTTTTATTCTTACTCGAGGCTTTATAATCCTGCCATGCCTTCTTCTTTCTTTCTACAGCATCTTTCACTTCATCATCCCACCATTCGTCACGCTTTTTACTAAAGCCTCTTTTCCTTGTACCACATACCTCTGTCGCAGCTTCCACCATGCAGCTCCTAAGGTTCTGCCAGCATACTTCAACACTTTCATTTCCTATTTCACAACTGTCAAGCTTTTCGGAAACCCTTTCTATATATTCCTCTCTGATCGGTGGATCTTGAAGCTTCCAGCTTCTTATGCGATATTTCGATTCCAAGTATGAACACCTCGTGCGGTTACGCCATCCTACGAACAAACCCCTAAATCTAGCAATTACTAGATAGTGGTCCGTTCCCAAGTCGGCACCCCTAAACACACGTGTGTCCATCACTTGTCTTCGAATCCGCTGATCCACTAGGAATAAGTCAATCATACTTTTCTCTCCCATGCGCTCCCACGTATATATGTGAATTTGTTTGTGGTCAAACATCGTGTTTGCCACAAACAAATTCCTTTCCTTGCAAAGTTCCAAAATGAGCTTTCCAGCCTCATTCACTCTTCTGTCACCATAATGACCTAACACACCTTCGTAACCACTTCTCGCGGTTCCGACCCATCCATTCATGTCTCCACATAATATTAATTTTTCATTTCCTCTAACACTGCTTAGAACATCCCTGACACTCTCCCAAAACCCCTCAAGTTCGCTCAATGAAGCTGAGGATACCGGCGCATATGCTACCAACAAGAATATTCTTGTAATCCCCAGCTTGAAGCGAACCCAAAGCAGTCTAGGGTTGATCGCCTCGTACTCTACCACTGCACTAACCAATCGAGAGGACAATAACACACCTACACCTTGACAACCGCGTTCGCTCTCTGGAACGCCGGCCCAGAGAGCGACGTGGCTGCCCGGCAAATCGTTTGCATTATTACCCTTTCGCTTGGTCTCAGTCATACAAATGACATCCAAATCTCGCTCATCCATCACATCTAATAGCTCATTCATCTTCTGGTCCATCCCTCCTCTTACATTCCACGCAGCTATTTGTAGCTCCGTCCTCCACTTCCCGCCGTTCCGGACATGGCGTGCTGGGTGGCGGTCCCCAACGCCGCATTCGTCTCCACTTTTCACACCAGCGGGGACGCACTGGTGCGCGTCGCCTCGGGGGGACGCCCTAGCATTGTGCTCCCGTATGGTGCTCGTGGCTGATGGAATGTTGCAGCCCTAGGTAGGGCTGGCAGGGATCGCTGCGTGCAAGCCTTCCATCTTCGAGTATTTCAAAATATAAGAAACATAAATATACTTTAATTTCAATATACTAACTCGGCTTACGCTGACTAAATGTAATGAGAAGTGGTGAACTATTCTATAAAATACATTTACGAATAAGCTTCTACGAAGCTTAAGCATAATAACTAACAATAATTCTATGTAAAATTAACGGAAAAAATTGTAGTTATATTTTCGTCATCTGCGCTAGAACATAATGAAGAGCGGTTCAATATCGTAAAATAATCCAAACAATATATACACTACTTTTATATAGCCTTTAATTTGTCTTTTGGACAAATAGAAATAACTAAGAGTTGTATAGGCATGTCTTCATATTTTATCCCGTACACAGCAGGTTAGGCAGAGAGAACCGCAAGAACCGTGGGGACCGAGTGTTAAGACACTCTGTTCCCTGCTTCCCGCCTTTTTTTTTGAGGCAATGCGTGTTGAGTGGCGCCCAGCTTTGATGCGCTGTAGGCAGACACAAGGCAAATTTTGTGCACATAGCCACCTCGGGTATTGGCTGACGTATAACTTGGCCGCAGGGTCAGTGAGTTAAATCAAATAAACTGTTCAAAAATCAAATTTGTATTAGTACTTTCTGAGTATAACGTGTTTAAAGAATATTTCTACTTTTCCAAATAGTTCTTATTGTATGAAGTTCTCGATCCCTTTACACAAAGGCATATTCCACCATTAATGATGAAAGTACGATGATAGTATTTTACTCAAACTTGGAATTTATACTAAATAATCAAAACTACTACTAAGGATTTAATATAACAAAGATTTAGTTTAATAAATAAAAAAAATATATTTAATAAAATATCATTCAATGGCTTTCTGTGTTATCAATGGACGTTGAATCGTGTTAAATTCACCACCGTCACTTGAAATCCATTCAAACTAAATAAATTGAACAATGGTTTAAAAAAACAGTTCTCAAGACAAGCAATAACGGTCCTCATTACAAGTATTTATTGTGTCATCATTTTCAACGTAATTAAGTAACTAATTCAAAAAATCATAATTTTAAGAGTTTTTATTTCCTTGTTAAGTCTACTAACTGATATAAATATAATTAAATAAAACTCATCATTGTTAATACATAAAATATTTAATATCATTTCTATCTAAATTGACTTAATCCTTGCTTTCTTAAAGTTCGCAGGATACAATTAAACATTTTGTTAGTTTCTTAATTATTTTTAAATTTGCATATTGTGCTAAAAACATGGGTGAAATATAAATAATGTCATTTTAATTTCTATAGATTGGCCTGACACGCACATTCACGCCGCTCGCACTCGATTCAAGAACAATACAGTATGAATGGTCAAGCACTCTAACGGTACGAATGCCGCGGTCAAAGCTGGAGATTCTACATATTCTGCGGTTATAACGGTGTATAAATGTTTTGTTAAAACTCGCATAGAAAGTCTCGTCTGGTTCATTTGACTTAGATAAGATTTCACAAAGACGTGACAACTAGAAACTAAGCATCATTAATTTACATTTTTATTGGTAGTATATAAAAATGAATAATTATAATTAAATAAATATGAAACATATATAAATTCACATTTAAAATATTAAATAAAATAAATAAAATTTGAACATAGTTTGCTATGAAACGAACCCGTCCAGGCGCAGTCACTATAGGTTTTTTAAATAAACTAGATTTACAAAGGAATTGTATAAATATTTTGAGTATCTCAAAAGAGATTTAGGACATAAGGAGAATGTGACAACAATACAAGTGTGGTGATCAAGAACGCATCAGAAAGTAAACACCATTAAATATATAGTCAGTTTAAACCGCCGCATCGTTGGATGGAAGCGAGAGCATTCGGCTTCCATTTATCAATTGTTGAAACTGGATGGAGCGCAATAAAGCGTTCTATTCACAGAAAGAACGGTAAGCATGCTTGTAGTTAAACAGAAGTTTTTGAAGATTTAAAAATAAATTTGAATTTACTAGAGTAACAAAAATATTGTGTTTAAATAAAATGACACGAAAAAAATATTCACACACATTTACTTTCTAACAACGATTAAAATTAATAGTTCACTACAACTTTCTAACGTTTATATTCAATTTTTAACACATAACTGCGACTAAAGCGATACCTAAATGTTTTGATGAGTCCCATATAAATTTAGTCAACCATATCTCACATTGTGTTCCACGCATTTACTACGCCGCGTGTGATGCAGCACAATAACTTCAAATTAATAGCTAATTCGCACAATGAATGAGACGTTCCACGATGAATACAAGTGACTCATTATTACCCAACAGATTTTGATAGCATATAGGAAAACAATGGAGAGGGTATACTGAGATGAGTCATAACAATAAATAATAGTCTTATCCAGAAGCGAGATGGATGAAACGTGACCCCTGAACTTCCGCGTGGCATCACGAGAGCATTTGAAAGTAACGAAAGTATAGATGATTGCTTGAAATTTTTAGTTGAAGAACCCGCTATAATAGCTATACAAAACAAATTTAATGATTTCTCCCCATTAAGTGATGATTGGCATGTTATTTTTAGTGATAATATTACTATACACTATTAACGTCAACACAGATTTGAACGTACATCATCAATAATCGTTTTCTGTGTCCAAAATAAGCTCACCCAATGCGTAATATTATTGTATGTGAGATGATTAATGAAATACAAAGTATTCAAGCTATTTAGCCTGAAACCATAATATAATAAAGTTACAGTAAGCTAATATAATTACTAACTTTTCACATAAAAATAAATGTCCCCAAACTTACAAAAAGTTAAATTAACTTCCTTTTTTTATAGCTATTACATTTTTTATCCCAAAACCAACAACTGCCAAGGAATGAGCATTTTGTTAAACCAAGTAGGATATTTAAGATCTTAACTAAATTAATAGTATGGAGACTAATATAAACGCAGTTGAATTAATTTAGATTACCTTCCTTCAGGCGATTACTACGAAGGAATACAGCTTCATTTAGTAGATCGTTGTCAGTGTTGGACCCATATCCTTAATGTTCAAAGATGGTTTCTCGGCTGAAATGGGTCACTAATGGCATTTGAGAGTCAATATTTCAATGAAACGAGTCCTGTGGTTGGTACGAAATGTCTGTAATTGTTGTCTAGGCGTATAGCCCTAAGTCTACGATGTTGGCAACTTCACTTAAAAATTTATGAGGCTAATTTATGTTTTAGGGTCAAATTGAGATTTATAGGTAACGTAAACATGTCTTAAATGCAAGTTATTTAAATAGCTGAATTAAAAATTACGTTAATAGATGTTTATTATAGTAGTTTTTTTAAATAAAATTTATTATTATAAATACGACAATTGTGGGTTCGATTTCACTCCAGCAGAATATATTAATATTTTTTCATTTAGTTTATAAGACAAAACGAGGCGTTGTGTGTGGCGTTGCGTGTCCGCCACGGAACGGGATTTCTTAACACTGTTCCCTCGGCCTACACTGCAATGTGCGGGATACGGAGTAAAGCTATAAAATTCTTTATTTATTTAGTTAGCTATAAAACATTAATAACTCTTAATATCGTAAAGATATATATATATATATATATATATATATATATATATATATATATATATATATATATATATATATATATATATATATATATATATATATATATATATATATATATATATATATATATATATATATATATATATATATATATATATATATATATATATATATATATATATATATATATATATATATATATATATATATATATATATATATATATATATATATATATATATATATATATATATATATATATATATATATATATATATATATATATATATATATATATATATATATATATATATATATATATATATATATATATACATACCCAAAACACAGTACAAACACCATTATGTTAAACGTATTTCAAATAAGACAGCTTAACCTGCAACCATGGAGATCAGCACAAAGGCAGGCATACAGCTATTTGAAGATTTACTAAATTATTTATTAGTAACACAAACATTTGGAGATAGTTCACGTGACATAAATATATATTTACGTAGTCGAGTACGCAATGAAGTTACTTATGTTTGCATTAGGAGATTAGATGGGACTTTCGAAGTTTGGCGTCCCTTTAGTGTGAAGTTTGAATCCCTCGAGACACCATTTCACGGGAAACGAACATGGATTATTAGACAAAGATGGCCACTTACACGATAAGATGATAGATTATACTTATCATGTAGGTAAGTATTCATTTTTTTTTCTTACTGGTGTTTAATATTTAAAGCTTTTCGATATTATTATCGAAGCGTCTAGATACTTAAGAATAAAATGAAGTGATAAATGTTACATTACTTTTAATTTAATTACCATTAAAACAAGTTATTATAGAAGATATCGTCAACAATAATAAAACTTTCAAGTTTAAAATTTAATATAAAAGTAAGAAACAAGTTAATTAATAACTTTTACATATTCAATATTTAATGCCACGGACTTAACTCTTATTGTTTTAAGGTCGTTTTTTAAATTATTATTTAATATATATTATCATTAATATAAGATATATATTTTAAATATTAATTGATTTCTTAAGTAATTGTAATAAATTGTACACTTAAATCATGGCAATCGTGACATTCAGTAAACTTTTGGATATTTTTCTTTTGTTTTTACACGATTTTTACACTACTGTTTTAAATTTATTTGGATGAATAAACAAGTCATTCTACCATAATAAGAAAATAGATGAGTTTTTATAAAAACTAACATTTACTCACCAACTGAGACGATGAACATGTGTTCGTAATTCTTACAGTTACTAATGAACTAACGACCCCACCCTTACTTCGCGCGCGTATAAATTATTTATTTAGTCAGCTACCAATTTTTGGTGGACAAATTAGAGGAGACCAAGTAATAACTCTTTAAGACATTCCCAGAAATGCAATGTACTGTAATCCAAAACTTTACCATATCATAATATTAGTCAAGCTTATAAGTTAATACTGTGCTTATATTATTTTCATTATATTACAACGTTGGCTTTAAAAAACTCTAATGACGTAATTATTAGATTTCATCCAAAAGGTGAAAATGACAAAACTATTATAAGTAGTACTTTCTAAAAATAATAGAAAGTGACATAAATGGTATAGAATTATTTTTTTAAACATTCTTATTCCTGGTACGGTTACAAGCGTACTGTTGCGTGACGTTGCATCAGAATCGAACTAAGCACTAGTAACATAATGTAATAGCTTTTACAAATTATACATAACTTATATACTTTAGACAGGATTATATAAAAAAAATTGGTTTATAGTTAAATGTATTTTTTTTGTCTTCACGCTTTATTTCCTTTTTCGAGGCATTGCGTGTTGAGTGACGGAAGTCAACGCCGCGCTTTACCTAGTTTCCAGAGCGAAGAAAAAGAAAAATCCAAAATCATCTTCCCCGAGAAAGAATCGACGCCACGAACCGTCGCGTTTACAGGTAGACGCTACGCATCTGCGCCACAACGTACGTATTTGTACTAACTCTATATATAATTTATATTTAATATTTTCTTTATATATCACAATATGAGTCATGTTGTAAACGTACGTATACATATAACGGATAGAGTTAAAACACCTGCAGCCTATATCTCCCATAAAGAAAAACTTAAGAATATATATAGTACATAAAATTTATTACGACAAGTGATAGTAAATTATTATACATTACATCGAAGTAAATTACTGTTGTCATATCGTATTTTATAATCAGTACCTGAAACAAAAATATTTCGATTTTGATTAATTTGCAACAAATAAAATGATAGTGGTATTTTTTTATTATCTTTTACACAATTAAGTACACCAACTAAGCACCTTAAGTATTTTATGATCGCAAGTGCATACCATATTTAGGGTATTACCGTGGCATAAAAGTATCTTTATGGATTTATACAATTGATAAACAAAATATATGCGTCCTGCTAATCTAATAATATTTATTGTTACCTCATTATTTATAATAAAGTATATAAAATTTAAAAAAACACATATTAGTATACAAAAGAAATAGTTTAATTCCCACTAAATATTTGGTAACGAGGATAAATGTTTGCAAAACAACGCTTGGCCGTTCCATTCAGAGATTACAGACACAAATGATCTCATATATAACCACTGTTCTAGCTATTACAATTCAGCGCACCTTGTACACATATAAATGTTTATTTCATATATATGTAATAACATATTTTTGTTACAATACTTTTACTTTGGGGTTGCAATAAGTAGTCACTCTACCTATAGTGTTATAGTTTGTGCTTAAATTCTATATCGATTATATCAAAATTAAACAAATATTGAAAGTGTGAATTTGCTTTAAAAGTTATTAAATCTATTTTGTGACTATAATTTAAATTAATTTTAATTTTTTATTTTATATTTGCCGCTAAAACTCATATTTATATTAATTTTTACTATTACCTATTTGTACATACTGGTATAACTATTATATAGCACTTAGTTAAATTTAAAATAAATCATAATTTTACAATAACTAAATAAAATACGGAAGTGACAATCTTACATAATAATAAGAAGCCATTAAAGAATCAAGTCCACGAATCGAAGATGCATACAATGACCTCATATCAACATTGCAAACTTTTTCATAACATTTCATGGTAGTATAATGTTATGTCTCTATTGTCACGAACGTGGTTTCATAAAGGTATCATAATAGTATAAATATTAAATGTAATTTCGAGTTTGAAGATATGTAGTTGTATTTTTTTCTTAATTTCAAACGTAACTGTAAAATAAAAACATTTCTAGTTCAAAAGTCACCTCCGTCTAAAAGTCATCAAGGCGTAGTAGTAAAATCGAGTCATGAAACAGATTATAATGCGAAGTCTCTAGAAGTTTTCTATTTAATGTACCAGATAATGTGTACTGAGAAAACAAATCGATTTTCTATCTCCATTAGAGTGGATGCTGCTGCATTCGACTCTATCACGTACGCAAATTACTAAATGCCACTTCACGCTTTTTACTTATTTTAACATCAAATCAAGACTGTATAATCGAAATGGCTACTGATAAGACCGGCATTGTTGAAGGCGTACACGATAACCGCTTGTGAAAGCATACTTCGTTTATTTATGGGACAAGGATCATATTTTACAGGTTTTTTGAATTGTTTTTTTATTTTTCATCTGTATAAAATAAATTGGAAGCTTTTTTAAAAAAAGATGTCAATGATTTTGTAAACTAATATGAGATGTTTGTTATAAACGACATACACTCTATAGTATAAATTGTACAAAATCTGTTAATAATTTGCGTAATAAAAACATATATTTTGTAATATGTAATTTATTAAATACTTCATGTACCTTTTCACAAATTAAAAAAAATTCAAACATACACTGATCCTAGTGAGAAAAATAGGTTACCATTATCATTTTTATAATAATATAATAAATAACTTCAAATTATTTCCATCATACAGCAGGGTAGACAGAGGAAACCTAGTGTTACGACACTCCGATCTTCACTTTCCGCTCAATTTTGAGACATCAAATACTGAATAGCGTAACTTGACGAGAAAATGAAAATAATTAGAAATAATTAAATTTAACAAAGTGAGAATCGAACCTAAAAATGCCGCGTTAAATCTGACCCTGTGTCGCTGGGCCTGGATGGTCTCAAACGACGAGGGCCCATTTTAATCTAAGGAAGAATTTCTGAACTGCACAGTAATAACATCAAATTTAATAAATTTACGTATATAAATTTAACGTGCCACATTACATTTTATATTCCAAACGAAACCGAACGTGTATGTACATAAAATAAAATATAGCTTCAGCGTGAATACGCGCCTGTACATAAAAAGAAGTTAATGATATCCTGTGACTGTACAAGATGATCTTTTAACCATATGCCTGGCATACTTAACTAATTTAGGACACGAGAGGAATGCTAATAATATAACTTGTACTATAATATAATTTTAATATGAAGTCCATATCGGTCTGACCGTTTTTTTTTACTTCCGATGTTTTATCATATATTTATACCGTACCGTATAAACCTACTTTTTTAAGCTTCACGCTTTTATCCCGCACATGGCAGGGTAGGCAGAGGGAACTGCAGGAACCATAGGAACCTAGTGTAGAGAGACTCCATTCTTAGTCCCTGCTCTCGCCGTCCCAGCTTTCATTTTTTCATTTTATTGCTTGTTGAGTGGCGGAACTCAACGCCGCGCCTTGCCTAGGTTCCAGAAAGAAGGATATTGAAAAAGAAAAATCCATCTTCCCCGACTAGGGATCAAACCCAGAAACTTTGCGCTACGACGGCCCCCTAAATAAACCTACTACATATGAATTTTTAAATATATATGACATTAGCTAATTTAGAGACTTGTCTTGTTTAGAAGTTTTATACTTATAATTCAGTAAATGTTATTTCATAATTATGTACCTATAATATTGCCAAATATAATACCTTAATGCAATAATCAACAATTAGTAACAGTTTATAAAAATCGTAGTAGAAAATAGCGTGCAATTTTCAATAACCAAGTGTAAATTTATTAAAATGTAGCTGATTTGATAAGGAAATTGCTTTTAGCTAGAAATTAACAGAAAACGTGAAATTAGTTCTGTAAGTAAAAAGACTAAAACCGATATTTTTTTCTCAATTTCACAGTAACAGTGAACAATAATATGTAATAATATGCTGACTCTTTATTTTTAGTTAAAATTCCAATTTACACAAAATTTAATGTCATACAAATATATCAATCAAAATAATCGTATTCGATAATTATAATTTTCGATTATTATTATAATTATAATTATTGTGGAGCAGAGGCGAAGCGTCTACCTGTAAACGCGAAAGCTTGAGGGTTTAATTCCCACTTAGGAAGAATAGATTATGTCATTTCCATTTTCTTCGCTCTGGCAACTAGGCAAAGCGCGGCGTTGAGTTCCGCCACTCAACACGCGTTAAAAGCAGAAAACAGAGAACGGAGTATCTAAATACTAGGTTTCCACGGTTCCTGCGATTCTTTCTGCCTACCCTGCTATAAGTAGGATAAAGTGTGAAGCTAAATAAATACATTAATTTAATTTATTTCAAATCAATATCTATTACCAATGTTACTCTATTTATTGTGCACTTCCAAGTAAGTATGTTTAGCTATGACTAACTTAATCAGTGCTCATCAATATGCTGAATCGTAATACAGAATAAATATTAATTCTTTTGCGCATTACAAGGAAATAGTAGTATTTTTTATTTTATCCTTTGTTTCGATATGTTGTGAAATATGGTTGCCTACTATTATTCTATTATTTTTAGAGACATTAAATGGTGAAAATATTTAATGTCTAAAAAAAGAGAATAATATGAAAAAGGTTTAATTTTATAGCATTCACTACAATATGCTACTGATTAATACATAACTAATATGTATAGTTTATAATATACCAATAAATTCTACAAATGTATCGCTAAATCTATCATGAGCAGAGAAGTCCTTTATTCCTAGTAATAAAATCAAATGTGGCATTTGGTCATTGTTAAATATTGTTACTTGATCTTATAGTGATGATGATAAGTAAATCTAGTCAATATATGTATATGTATAACAACGCTAATAAACGTATAAAACTTAGCCTTAACTTAGTCACGATTCACGCAGATATCAACTATTTTATTGTAGCAAATTCAATTAAACCTTAACTTCTTAAAGTAATTACGATACAAACAAAAGGATAAAGTCAGATTACATTACTACATCTATAAATAGATGTTTATAAAGTTTTAAAATGAATCCTTGATCTTTTAAAATTTCATATCAAAATAGATACGGAAATCATGTGTTTTGTTTTTTTAATTTTCATCCTTGATATGCACACTTTCGCTTCATAACAATTTATTTATCTTAAAAACATATCCGCATTTACCCAAACTTTTTAATTTAATTTTAACGTTTATTGCGTAAGTACACATTTTAAGAATAATAACCAATTATATTTAAGAAATTTACATCCGAGTATATTCACTAACAATTTTATATTTAAAACTTTATTTAACAAGGTTGCATTTAAATAATTACTTATTAAAAGAATCGAATTTATCTAAAAATCGTTTCATCGCTTTAGGAGGTATTCCGCTACGGACAAACATACCTACTTACAAAGACTGACAAGTCAAATTTATAATATTCTTATATTTCACATGAACTTTGAACCATCGACCACTGCTGAACCTACACTAGCTACACCATTCAGAAACAGCTACCTGCCGAGTTTAATAGTCTACTAACATATAATCAATATGCAGACATCATGTATGAGTATGTTAATCAATTTTAATATTTCTTACGTTATATCATAATTACTAGTCTACATGTAGGGCAATTTAGCACGTAATGTGTGGCACAAGTTGCGTCCACTATTAGAAACAATTGAATGGCCATAATAATTTTAATACATTAGCGAGATAGGATCGTGTTTCAACTCGTCTAGCATTGTGCCTAATGCACTTATTAGAATGAACGATGCGGTTGGATTTGCATGCAATAGCTTCATGTTGAAATTAAATGTGTCAATGCTGATGTGTTATATTCTTTATTTTTTTGTCATTTGTCTTTCGTTTTATATCGTATTATCAAACCGGTATACATAAAGCTAGTTCAAATTTGTTGAGATCTAGACGAATGCATATAAGAAGGATAGTAAATTTTACAATATTTCTGTTATATTAAAATCTTTTATAACGGAAATAATAAGTATAATATTTATAGTTTTTATTAATATATAATATTTGCTAATTAATAAATTTCAAACATAAAATAAACTTTTGAAGCTATAGTTATAGTTAAATATACAAATACTCGTACCTTAGTTCACACAGTACCAGCACCTAACTCTCTCACGGTCTAAGATCACTAACCGCATTTGAGCCTGCGGGCTAGTGCAAGCTGTCTAACGCGATAAGTTTACTTGAAATATAGCACTGATTACAATAAATCTGTTAGATTGTACAATTTTATTACTCTATCAATGCATCTAATGGTAGTACGAATTTTCTTACGAGAACCGCTAAGGATTTTCTAATTGTACTTTCTTTTCATATATTATTACATGTTTTTTTTTTTTAATTATATGCCCTTAAACTAAAACTATTAAATTCTCGAACCCGTATTTACTTATTTGACATGTGCGTTTCTTCACGAAAAAATTATAAAATGGTTTCTTAAAAGTCGAGAGAATAGGCAGAGAAATATATTAACACGCTAGTATTAATTAAATAAAACAATGTTTCAAAACGGTCTTCTCTGATAAGAAAAATTACTATTTTATTAAATTGAGTATGTAAACTACGCCTCATAGATAGAAATGGCATATGAACGATCAACCTTAGTGTGAAACTTGTACACTTGACCGACGAATGGCCTCTGGTGACATCGTCAAGTTACACAGGCCACAGTAGGTATAATATACATGTCGACTCACAACTGGTTTTTATTAAAAGCTTATTATTCACTCTCAAAAAACATAAAAATATTTACTATATTACTTTATATATTTTGTTGTTTCAATAACATTACTTTCAAAAATATGGTTTCGCGGATTTAATTACAATATTAATTTTTCTCAAAAAATAGTGCCCAAAATGTAAAATGAAATATAAAGGCCTTGATTGTTACTATAAAGAATATAACCTTACTTTACACAAAAACATGAATTAAAAAAATCGGACCCCAAATTACATTACCTTTAATTTGTACGATTGATTACTACTTATGACATAATGAATAAGTCAGTAATTCGATTTAGAAGCAACAAGGTTGCTGCCAGTACGATAATCGGATTTTACTTTGTTAGCGGAACAAAATATCGTGTAAGACAAAAAAAAACATCAAATAAAAATGTTGCTTCAGTGGCGCGGCTCCAAAATAGTATCGTTAATTATGTTAGATGCAGTTTTTAAAATAGCTATTGGATTGTAGTCATAGTGTCTTTGGAATACTAATGAGCTCATAAGAGATGTTTACCCAAAATTTATATAACTATAGGTGTCTGTATATTTGTTATATATATTAATATACGAATATAAAATACTACTATACCCTATACTACATATTTCAAGAAATTATAAAGAATTAATTAATATATTTGAATAAAACAAAGTAGTGAAGATAAAATTACAAGTCAAAAATCATACATACGTAACAAATTAATGTAGGTATATATACTTTATTTTAGCTTCACGATTTATGCCATATGAACCTAGTGTTAAGACACTCGTTGCTATAGTCCTCGCTTTCTCCGTCCCCGCTTTCCGCCTTATTCGAGGCATTGCGTGCTGAGTGGCGGAACTCAACGCCGCGTTTTGCCTAAATTCCAGAGCGAAGAAAATGGAAATAGAAAAATCCATTTTCCCCGAGTGGGAATCGAACTTTCAAACTGTCGCGTTTACAGGCAGACGCTTACGTCTCTGCGTGACGACGGTCCTCATATATACATAATATGTTTAATCCTTAAGAAACGATTTCCGATACACCCAAATTCTTACATTATAAAATCTTTAAATATTATACGAAAAGTAGGTACAAGTAGGAAAGTAAACATTTAATATAGTAGCAAAGTTCTTCCTTCCTTACATATTTGATTTGATGAGCTCGCCTAAGTTTAGAGAAAGAATTCTTTAGAAATATATTTATTTAAGCTTTATAGAAAATGCAATGCTGTGTTTAAGAGCTTTATTTTTTATATTGTGTAATAGATTCAGCCATATAATACTTATTTTAATATGCTGTTACTTAAAAACAAGTTTTGTAATCAAAAATCATTTTGCACTACTATTACACTGCTAGTATAAAAGCACACGTATACTTAGAAAGAATAAACCTTAGATAACATTCATTTATTTAACGGCCTCGCTTGATTGATCAGGTCAATACGAAACCTGTTTCAAGTGCAGTCGCATAAGAACATGGTACTATCCGGTTCACTTACATTGAGTAAGAGTGCTTGCACACTCTTTATATTACTAAAATAATGTAAGTACACTATAATTACAATATCTTGTGTTACGTTTGGTTTTCTTATAATATATACAAATATGTTAAACTTATATATATTTTTAATAAATTAAAAAAAAACTGTTTAAAGTAATAGCATACTAAATACTCACTATTCTTACTGTTATACTTATTCGTATTCATTATAAAACGCATAATATATCAATCTCTCTTACACATTTATTATCCACACTTAAAAAATGACAATCGACTTTCAAAGCAAAAAGTCGTCCAACATAAAGTCGATCTAATCTCATTAAAATTAAAAGGGCTGCAATTTAAGAGGTATAGTGAAAAGAGACCCTTAGATAGAATCTGCCGTAATGAGCACTCATGCATCTGGGCTCGGTATAAATAAAGGCATTCAAGGCGCTGAACGTTGAATGTATTATATTGATTTTTGTTTATTTTATGCATCTAGTAATTTCTTTAGTGCAGTTGGAAACAGGGTATTTTTATTGCGAAATACTTGTTGTTGTGTTGTTTTTATATGATGTTATTTCAAGCCTGACAGTAAATTCGATAGAACTTGATGTTGTAGAAGTAATAGTAAGAAGTGAAAACATAAAATTTTATGGCTCAGCTGTTACAGGAAATATCTACAATGCGTCTACGTATTTTCAACTCGTTAACATCAAATTCGAGTACAAACAAACTTTAAGCTCGCCGTCGAAAGAATTAAGCTTCAAAAACAAAAGATCGCATCTAAACAAGAAAATTTACCCCAACGAAAACTTTTACATAGTAACAACTGAGATAGTACCAATTCTTATCAAACTTTAATATTATAAGCTCATAACTAAACTACTACTATTTTATATTTCTATTAAAACTTTCCTTTTGACATAAGACTACAAATCCTCTGAACACCTCACCTCTTACTTACTTAGCTTAGTTTATTATACACAGTTAAGTACATCTTAACAACTGGTGTTACGTTAAGTGCAATAATTGTGGAAATTAAAATAGAAATGACTATAATTTCCGCACTTAAAGTGAGTAGTATTGATCATTTATTTATTAGCCACATATGCAAACCACGTTATAGTTTAGGTTAGATAGTTTTAGTACTTTGAATTCTTTTAGCAAATACTTGTTTTTGTCTTAAAAATAAATATTAAAATTTAATTATAAATTAAGAAACAAGTATAAAATGTTAAAAAAAGAACAATTAGATACTTATAATTAGATTAAAACGAAAAAAAATATGTTTCATACCGGTGTATGTAATTTGATTATTAATTTTTAATATCATACAGCAGAATATTATATATAGTTAATTTTTATATGTTGCAACTGTTGCATTGTAATTGTCCAAACGGCATTTTAATAGCATTTAAATTTACATTAAAAAAACTTAATTAGTCTAGAGCAAAAATGCACATATTTGCTTAAAATCGAAAGGCTCACGAATGCATGTTATGAGGATTTTATTTATTTTATTTTAAATGTCAGCCACAATTTTCAACCTAATTCCTTGTGACTTACGGTGCATCTAACGTAAATACTTTTAACCGATTAAGTAAATGAATAAATTGAGCCAAGGTAGTAAGCGGGCAAAGTAAACAGATTTGTTTTAATTGTATTGTAAAAAACATAAGTAAATATCTTTACATGGAACGACTACAACGAAATAAGAAAATATGAACCGCCATATAAACATTTACTTACCTCATATATTTTTAATTTCAATTTTAAATAAACTCATAGTAAATCACTTAAAAAGGGTAGATGCGACATTTATGGGTGGGCCAGATAATTAACTGCCGCACACCTAAAGTTATCAATATGATATCAGGCAGTTTCCGTGTTCCCCTTAACATCAGAGTCATAAAGAAAATACAATAGAAATTTCATTGCACACTTTCACAAAAAAACCATATAGAGCTGTTGAAAAAATTTAAAATTTCGCGCCCGTATATTTAATATGCAAAACACGAGTGCGGTTTACAATTTTGGTCCCTCGACAGTTGTTTTACAATGTACATTGGCTTATATCAGTCACAATGATGTGGGACAATTTCCCTTTCAACTAACATCAATCTACTTCGGAAGTTAGGCTCGTGATTACGAGTGACTGTTATTGTTCAACGATAACTGTTTGTTCTATTCAATTAACTTCTGAATATTTCTTACACTAAAAAAATAAATTGAACAGGTTTTCTGGTTTATAATATACATATTAATTTTAGCATTACCGATTATTTAACTTGCAAATGTACCTACGTAACCTACATATTACTATATATTTATATATGCTATATACTTATATATATTCCAACATTGACTAAAAAGTGATATATCGATTTATATGTTACTTTTAAATACACTAAAAGCTTCGGAGGGTCAACATCTTTTCGACTATAAAGCTAGAGAAACACAATTATTAATATTAGACCAAAAAGTAGTCTAAACTTTGCTTCGAACCAATTTACCAGCACACGTAACATCCTCCAGTACATTCTTTTTAAAAAAAAAAACAAACAAAAGAACTTATATTATCTAACAAATATCGTACTTAATATTACAATTGCAATATTATTCACTTTCATAAACCAATTTCTTATACTAATGAAAAATTCATGACTTACTTTCCGGTACTAATAAAAAGTAATTAAAATGAATGGATAAAATTAAATTCAGAAATTATGATAGGAAACGCTAGCGGTGTAGTTTAACTAATGATTTAAAATTTGAACCATTTTTTGGTCTATTGTGAAACCCTTTAATATTTTGCGATATACATTATATTATAATTAAAAATTAGACATAATATGAAGGTGAATTCAGTCGAGCCTGACTTACTATTCCTAGTTTCCTCGACACCACTTATCATTGACCAAATGCATCACATACAAGGAGGATACGCGTTATCAACGAATTTTGATAGCGGGGCATTATTTGTATCTAACAAAATTATCGTAATTAATGTCTATATTTATTATATGGTGTTAAATATTTATTAGTTTATCATTTACCTTTTTTATTGTTTTATAATATTCTAAATGATAAATAAATATATTGCTTATTTTAAGAAGAACAAAGCAGTTTTTATTACAAAATTGTAATTTAGAATAGTTTCAAATTCGTTAATATATATCAATATAAAACTGTTAAAACAGACGGAAAATAGGACACGGTGACATGCCAGTACGTTACAGTTATCACTAATATATGGGAAAATTGACAAACTAGAAATATTTCAACTGGTAATATAAATCCAACCATACAATCAGATAAACTTGGATGTTATATGATAACATCTAATAAAGAAACATGAAAATTATATTATTACTACAAGTCATATGCTCTAATCACTAAAATTTACGAAACAGATTGAATAAAACTAAGTAGAACAAATAAGTGGCAACAATTTAAGTTAAGCGCGATTGCACTACAAAAACTTAATAAGCTCATTATCCAGAACGTTCCCACGTACATCGTTCCGGAATGCGCGGAAATGTTCAAAATAATTACCCTAGCACGAAGCAAGGCGTTATGTCACATAACCATTCATATAAGAGGGTAACCAAAGCAAAAATGGCTCAACCTATTATAAAAATTAAAATAAATATTTTAACCTGTATTGTTACTGGAACATAATTTACTTAACGTTTAATTTTTAGTATGGGTATCAAAAAAACATATTATGTTATATATAATATTTTGTATAGATACATTCGATTTTAGGTAATTTTTATACAAAAATTTTAAGGCGAACGACGTGTAGTACAATCTAAGTGACAAAAAAATTAAAAACTGAAATATAAAGCAGAGTAAGATCTCTTGCAAGAGTAAATTTATATTTCTTTAGACTTGGACCATTTTAACTCAGGCGGCTTGATAATTAGACTCTTCCCATATCTTAATTTAAGGCTAGTGATGGTTCTGCAGAGCTGGTATGATTGCAGTTTATGATATTACTTACTGTAAAACATAAATTGCAATCACACAACGGCTTGGAAACCGTTATGAAAAATATGAAAGTAACACGATATGTTCTCTTTATTTATGATGGGGATTTTTAATTTTATTATTTTTAGTGTTAATAAATTACCAAATATACATATATTGTTTTATTTTTGGCATACTAAGCGAGTATGTATATATGTATGTAGGTATATGTGTAAATATATAATAAAAATAATATTATCTCATGTACCTCTAATCAAAATCTTAAATAAATAAATATACAAATTCAACAACAATAGATTAACCGTACAATATTAGTCAGCTCTGAAGTGTTGTGCAAACAAAACCATAAATAGCCGACTAATTCACGCGGTGACAGAACACTACTTGTCATGGGGCATTAAACTTTTGTTCGTTGTACTGCAATGCAGATTTGTGACATGTGTGATGCGTGTGGTCCAATCAGAAGGCATCAATTACGCACGGCCATTTCGTTTTTCAAATCGTATTTATTTCTGAATATTTGTAAAAGAACTTTTGTTTACTTAGAACGAGAACAATGTTATTCTAAAACAAACTGTAAACATTAAAAAATATATATTCGACGCAATTCAATTAAGCAAAAAGATGAATTGAAACGTAAGTAAAGTATAAAAGTATATTTTATTATAATTAAAAAAAGTGTGACTAGTTGAAGATATCTACAATTGACAAAACTTTATCAAAACCATCGAACCACATAGATGTATATATGCGTAAATAAGCCAAAATTTTCCATAAACTTTCACATCCCACGAATGAATTTTCAAATTAAATCTTTTAAGCAATATAAATGTGTCTTTGAAAACAATAATCCCTACTCGGATGGATAAAATTATCCTATCACATAAATAGCTGCCATCTTAAATGCGTACGCACGGAGAGCTTTTAAGATGCATTGCTTAGTATAATTAAACATTCTCAACGGGTGTTGAGGCTTTAAGATTTTTGTGAGATAGCAATAAAGCTTACAACTGCTCGAGTATGACGAATCCATTTCCGTGGAGTCATATACATATTTTATTATTAAATATCAAAATTAGTGCTGCAATATATATATATATATATATATATATATATATATATATATATATATATATATATATATATATATATATATATATATATATATATATATATATATATATATATATATATATATATATATATATATATATATATATATATATATATATATATATATATATATATATATATATATATATATATATATATATATATATAAACATAGAAATCGAATAATTACACTAATTATAGGTAATTAAATATATATACTGCTATATACTTACTTTACTACTATAATGATAGACAAAGGCTGGCATTGGCAAGAGCCTTCAAAGTTGGCAATTTGAAAACATCCGACGGAAACTCATTGACACAAATGCTTATGTAATCGGGTTTTACCTAGAGGCCCTATATCTGATTCTTCAGGGCCTTGATTTTTACAGAACAAGATTTTAACGATAAAATTTTCAACTTCCAAGTACTAAAAATGTATATAGTATTAAATTATTTTTTTATAGCTTCACGCTTTATCCCGCACATGGCAGGGTAGGCGAGGGAGCCAAAATTTCATCAAAACGTTACATTTTTAGTTCACTTAATATAAAATGTGTGGCACTGTATAAGATATATTATATTATTTTTCAAATCATTAAATCCTATATGGATTATTTACAAACACCTATACAGTAGGAAATGTTAAAATAATTTTAAAAAAGCTTTAACTTAGGTTTATCAAGCTTAAAAAATTAGTTTTATCGTGAACTTACTACAATGAAATTGATAATAGAATAATAACTGTGCGAAGACAACTTGCATATGTAGTCTATTAATTTGTTTCAATTATTTACAATATTATGATATAATTTTAACATCAATATATTATTTAAAAACACATTTTAAAACAAATTTAATTAAATATCCTAACATAAGCCCACCCACATACTTATTTTAGATAATAATTATATTAATATCTATCATATTAATTAGCATCCTATAATATATTCGTACAACTCGGTTTAAATTTCTTCTTTACTTGCTATATAGACACTAATTGTAATTGGATAATGTAATATAATCCTAAGACAATAACCAAATTAATGATTAAACATATCAATTGCACATCAGTGTCAAATTGCTGTTACGATATGTATGAAAACGTCTTAATATCTTTTGTTTGGGAACTAAAAGCTGGTGAAAACGAGAATACTATAAAGAAGAAACCAAATAAAATTTGCCAAATAAAAGTATTATTATCGTTATAGTACTTAGACATTGTAGCAAAGTTAAAAAGTACCTAACGAAACCGACCTGTTCAACATTTTAAGTGCAAATGTCTGTCTATGTTCTATAATTATAATATCTTGAAATATCCTTGGATAGAATAGATAAAATGAAACTTTAGGTAAGTATTAAGTTTCTGCTTACTTCAAAACTTCTTTATATATAAATATAGCGGTAATAAAAAAAATCTTCTTCTTATATTTAGGGAATCATCACTAATATGATCACCACAAACAAATACCTTTTACATGATTGTAAGCTCTCCTTGACATGTCGGCGACCTTAGTACGCCTCACCGTGCGCCAACGCATCACATCTACAGCTTTATAATTTAGTATGTATCTAAACAATAATTCTTAGTTGTATGTGCTCCGTACATCCCACCGCAAAACCGGCTTAAGTTATAAGTAAACTTGTCAAGTGGAAATATAAAAAAGTGTAAGAAATATTGTATACAACAGTCTATTTCGAAATTGTAAGTGGAAAAATCAATCTTTAAAAATTACAAAAAAATACCGACAACTGTAAATAATATTTAATTGAAATTTTGATATGACAATTGATAAGAATTATGATAAGACAAGGATAAAGAAATAATCTAAACGAAAAATTTATGTACCCATTATCAATTACATTTATACAGCAAAGTTAAATTCAAGATAATACTGTATAATTATTGTTCACGTATCACCTTAGTGAGATCTGTGATAATTTCCTTATCTGTTTATACGTAAAGGCGCTCGTGGCCGACTGCGGCTGGACGGTCGAGACGAAACCGAAAGCAAATGTGTTGTTATAATAATTAGAAAGAAGTGAACATACGTAATACGAAAGTTAATCATATCATTCTGCTGTTTTACTAATGAATATAAAATATGTTAGAGATAGTCTTATTTGAATATTATTCATAGTCTCCAAACTTTTTCTTATTCAAATTTTGAACTACCAACGTATAGTCGTAGAAGAGATAGCTTTAAAATAAAGATAATGTTATATAAACTCTACCAGAATTAGGTCTGTAGATGCATTTAGTTTTCTTTATTAAAATAATATAAAAGTAATAAAAACTTAATAACTAAATATTGTACTTTTAATTTCTTATCCATGACAAATTTTATGTGACGAATTCAATTAATAGGCAGTAAAAGTACCTGGCAATCTATACGCAGGTGTTAGAAAAAAAGAAAGAAAGAAACAACGCAAGATCAAAATGTCAACGAACGCGCTAATTCGAGAACTTATAAAAAAAATTCGGATATAACCTCAGTAATCATTTATTAAGTCGAAGTGTCCATTATAAAGACCGGACAAGTGACATTCCGAATGCATCCAAGAGCATTACTATTCGCAAAGCATAAGCACCGACCTTGAACAAAGTTGGATATTCCCGGGGTTGTTTTCTCTAACCAGATCGCTCCGAGATAGTAGATGATATTTTTTTTATTTACAGCACATGCCACATAAAATCCACAGGTAAAATCCGAAAGCTCGTACGTAACTCGCGCAAGGTGAGCGCACGTCTGTCCGTGACGGCGCGCTGAGTACGACTGAGGAGGATCGAGGTATGGAGGTCCGTTTGGTCGGAGGTCGCAGACGATTGGTTGAGGACGGTGAAACGGGATGCGGCAGCGAGATGCGCGCATCGCTCCCGGCTTCCGTTCGTCGTGTATGATAAAATTCGCACTGGAAAACTTGAGTAATTGCTATCGCTACTGTACTAAATCTAAAATTAATATTGCCATGTGTTATTAAACTTTTATTAGAACTAAAACTAATAAATCGAATAATCTTTTATTAAAAGCAATTTTATTAAAAGCCTTGACTCTCGGGATCTTTTCTTGAAAGTTTTCAAGATTGCTTATTACTCATTCAACAATTTGTGTTTATTTGTGAGTCATAATACCTTTACATTAACTTACCTATATATTCTTAAAGCGTATGCAATCAAAAATATTAGTATCAAAAAGAACTAATGACACTTTGCCACATATTAATATTCAATGACTTCTAACAGGTGGGTAACTTTTTTGTGTCTATTTATATTTCCTGTAATAACAGTATAGCGAGTAATGCAAATTTATTCATTTATTAAAGTGAAAAAAAATACAACGTTACATTGGCGACGTGAACTATGCTTCAATGGCACGCTCGAAACGCCATTACTTAAGATCAACAACAAAGTAGAAAAGAATCTGTTTATTGATTTGAATTTTAAAATCCTTTAATGATACTAGTAACTTGATAAACGGTATGTTATTTTTTATTCAGAGTCATGCTAGTTTACTTATTATTAAATTTTACGTACCGAGATGGGACAATAATGTTCACTTAAAAATATAATATTATAAACTCGTATTATCAACTAACTCCTACGTTACAGAGACAAAAAAAATATCTGTCTGTATGTCTTTCAGTTAGCCCAGGCTTATCTCTAAAAGTGCTGAGCCGATTTTTATACAACTTTCACTGAAAAATAAAGGAGGTTGTACAACGCGTTTACTATGAGCAAGTACTTCTTACCCAGGTTCACGTTTCACATTTCTCAATATTTTTCTTAACTAGAAACAAAATAATATCAACAACATATTAGCTTATTATATTAGGATTAATCCGAAAACATTAATCAAGCGGGCCAAGCCGCGAATGGGACGCTATAGAAATATGTGATAGAAATCTATTCCAATTGTATATACAAATATCGCTTGTTATTTATGTGAGGGATGAACAAAAAATTAAAAAAAAATTACAATAGCTCAAAATTAACACATCACTCGTGAAGGTAACAATATCTAAATAAATAAGTAGAATGCATAATAAGAATGCATAATTAATAATAATGCATAAAATAAGAATGCATAATTCTATTCTATCGAAATTTAAGCAATACGTCATAATCAGACGTGCCTATTATATTTTATATGTTATTGTGCTTGCGTGCTTATTATATTTTATAGGCACAACTACAAACAAAAAACAAAATATAAACAAGAAAACATTTTATACCTCAACATTACACTAATATGGATCGTAATGTTGTGCTCGACTCAAGAAACAAAACAATGGTTGCTTAAAAGCCAGAGCATATACTTATGGTGCACTTGCTCAAAGTAGCAATTTCATTACGTTAACATGGACTAATTCCATATAAGGAGCAAAAAAGGATTTCAGTTGTCTCTATGCACCCTGAATTAGATATCGTGAATATACGTACATAGTTATACAAAACATGTATTGTTAGTATGTGTACATAGTTTAATAAAAATGTTGTATTTTGGAAACTCGTTTTAAAACTTCACTCTACAATGATAAATTTTTACAATATCTCTAATTTTGTTAAATTTGTAAATAAAATTACTAGCTAGAAACTCATTGTTACTGGACGTGTCCACAACAGCAATTATGGTGATACGTATAATTTACGTAACGCCAATTATGAAATAGAAATTATGAACCCTTAATCTCCCATTGATTTTTATATTTCAATGTTTGTCAGAACCTAAAAAAATTATATATATAATAATATGAGTCAATTATTTTAATGTAGTATTGATTTGCCTGACATATGTGTAGGTGTAGAAAAATAATATAAACCCATGGTAGCACTTGAAGTGTGAAAAGCAATAGAATAATTGTTTACTAATTTGATAGACTTCAAGTGATTGCAAACATTGGCACAAATATATCTAAAGAATATTTTAGGCTTAAAAAACATTTAAAAAACCATAATAGTATAAAAATTATAACAATGTTTCAATGTGCTAAACACAGGAACAACCAGTTCGATTTGAAAGATTATTTTTATTTTATTAGGGACGTTGTAGGCTGTATAAGATGATATTGAAACTCTTGACCATGGAGAAGAAACTTTCCATCCATGGAACCTTCTGATATATTTTAAAGCATCTATCGCTTTTAAGGATATATACTTAAAAAATGTTTCAGAATCATAAAACAAAGCGCTTTCAAGAGTAAATAAAGCTACAGAGGAGGCTTATGTAAAAGACAAACAAGGTAAATAAACATCGGAACATCATTTTACTGTTTTATGGCATTAATAAAATACGGTACACGTGAATAAATTTTCAGCATATCGTATAAGTGAATTAAAGGTAGGCAGTGGTTTGTAATTGAATAAAACTCGGACGACCTAGATGTGAGCGTTAGAATGCGCGGATCCGTTTATCAAGTGCTCACTTCCCTTATCGCTCGCCACTCACTGCGCTTTGTTTGTTGCACACGTTTTATTGAGTGATAAAAAACTGCAATAAAATTTTGAAAACAGAAGATTTACTAGTTGTTTACAAGGATATTTTTACCTATAGCCATATTTCGTGAGATATATAATAGACTCTCCTGTGCATTGTGATATTTATAAAGTCAAATTCATAAGTAAGTAATTAATACTTTTAATTTAATTAGTATTGTGTTATTTTAACATAATTCTTACAAAAACTTTCTTTAATAAATCCGTCAATACTAATTATACTACAAAACGACTGCTAATAAAATTAATTCCAACTTAACAAAAATATATACATAATCTAAGTTCATATAACTATCTTTCATTCAAGTGTCTGTATACACAATGTATGCACAACTTCCGAATGCAGCTCTGCACCCGATAAGCTATCAGCGGGTCAGCTAGAGGGTTCATTATCGTGTCGTATTTACAGAGCAAATTGACTTAGGTCGGCGACCGATGCTTGTAAAAATAGCAAATTATTTGTTTAGGTTAAAAGGGCGGAAACTGGAAAATATGAGGTATTTAAAATAAGTTATATGAATTATTATAAACACAAGGTCTAGTTCGCTAGGAATTATTTAGAAATAATTATGCCGTTTCTTAAAATAAGGGACAACTTAAGTATTTAAAATGGTTTATGGCACTAGCCATTAGGTAACCATTTTAATGCATTTTGTGAGGTTTTCAAGGGCAAAATCTTGATTTTCTCTCCTATTCACAAAGCTTGTTACAGAATAACAAAATGATGGTATCCAAAAACAATGCTTAACCAGAAATTAAACCAAAACATATTTTAATATTCTAAAATATAAATATTACATCATGTTTTATAAAATCATATAAAAATATGACATAATATTAAGTAAAACAAAATGTGTCCCACAACATCTATATAATGTGCTTTAAAATAACCTCAATAAAGTTATAAATCGACCGTAGAAATTGGCCCGATAGTATAACAGTACACATAACAGTTCGAAATCCGGCAATTAGATGGCACTCCGTCGATCGCAGCTTCTCCCATTGCGGTTAATTTCGTTCAATTAGAGCAATTCGCGTAACCACCTCTAGCTCGCTTGATTAAAATTAAATCTGGCACCATATTTTTAGAACTTGTAAAGTTGGGTGTACTTTAAATAAATTATCTCTAACGTTTAATTAAATTACACAAGTTATAAAGTCATTTTCATGTGCCTTTATTATTTTAAGCCTCCGCTTTCTATTTCCACTTTATAGATAAATAGAATAGAATAGAATACAAAGAGGAAGGTAAATGTTACATTATTTTCTCGCAATAATTTAGATTTTAGTTTTGGGACTTTTTACTATGGGTCCTTGCATGGTCACGATCATAAAATCCATAGAGACGAGCGGACGGAAAATATAGCTAATATCTACTTTACCTACTAAAAATACAGTGCTACTCCAGTCGAAATGAAAAAATCTTTTGTACAATATTATCGTTATATTAGTCTATATTATAGCATGACATGAGTAGCAAAATGACAGTAAAAAAATGTCGCAAAAACTTGAAAGCTTCCGTTGCGTGCGCTGTGTTAGCAGTTAAAGTTATGCAAAAATCGTGTATGACTGAATTATTTTTATTAAGGGGACTAAATAAAAATCTGCGACAGCAAATATCTACATACTATGGAAAAACCTACAGCTTTTGTTTAACAATTTATAAAATTTAGAGGTTATGTATTTTTTTAACAACAGTATTTTACCTTGTCTTATCAGCTACATTAGATATATAATTTGTACATTAAATGAAAATAGATCAAAACTATTGTAATGCATATTATTAAAATTAATTATTTTATAAATATGAGAAATTTAAAATGCAATGTCAAAGTCATCACCAAAATTATTATTTTTAATTATATATAATAAATTTAAGCATTTTGTGTAAATCATATAGATATCCTGAAGTATTATTTTATCAATTACTAGCAGCATGGCCCGGCTTTGAACGAGTGTGTGCGTGCACAGGCGTGCATACTAATGTGGCGTTAGTGTGTTAGCCTTTACCTTCTTCCATGTATATGAAGGTAACTTTAACTAACTCATTTGACTCACTCAACATATTCTTAAAATTAACTGACTCACTTTTATTGATATAAAGCTACATAAAATTAGAGGGTAACTTAAAGTAAATAAATTTATTAGGCGTAAAAAATAAACTAAATAGTAATAATGATGTCGATAATTGTACAAAAAGACTAAAAAATGTCTTAAAATATCACCGCTTTTCATCTCAACTTTTATACATAAATAAAATAGAATACAAAAATGAAGAAAAATTTGTTATTACTTGATATATTTTTGGTGACATTATTAAAAGAAAATCATTATTTACACACAATAATTAGAGTTTAGTTTTGAGACACTTTTAAAACATGTTATCTCCACGTGTACATAATTTATTATCAATTATCAAACTTACATTGTGAAAGCAGACGGAAGTACTCACCTTCCTATTAATCGCTATTTAGACAAATTATTTTTTTAACTAATCAATGGATGGACCCAATTCAGAAAGAATTGAAGCGTAGTTTATGCGAACAAAGCCGAAGATGGGCCGCTGATATATAATAAAAAGTAAATAATAAATGATGCAAGTGTCGTAGCACAGGCACCTGTCTATTAAAGATAACTAATAAATTCAAATACGACTCTGTTCTATTTTTGCAAAGGACATCAGATACCGTAAGCTCAGTAAAAAATCTTTCAAATTTGTAAAAACGGAAGCAGCGACAAATGCTAAATATGCGGATTTAAAAAGTTTTATATACATAGGTATGTTTTAAATTAGTAATATGACATATTGATGTAAATGCGAATGATTATATATATATAGAAGGTAGAAGGGTAGGCCAAGGGCCTAGTGTTAGGACACACAGTTATTTTTCGAAATATTGCGCGTGTTGATTTAAGAGGAAATCAATTGTCTTGTTACCAAAGCGGGAAAAGTGAAAATAGTGAATAATTATTTCCGAGTTAGACTCGAATTCACAAACTTAGCCTTTACAGTCACAGGCTATGTCACTGTGCTACGATGGTTATCAATAATAAATACTAAAATGGTAATGTCAATAATAACCTATTTCTACTAGAAGTAAGTGGATGTTAATGTAGGTAGTACTGTATTTCAACAAAAAAAGAATCATGCTAATTAGATATGCTTGAAATATAAAATATTAGGTCCGCAATAAAACTTTTACATAAATAAAAATAAATGGATCAAACAAGCGTTTGAAATAATTCCAGCTTATTTAAAGAACGTTTTGTCGTGACAATGAATAACTAAAAGAGTTTGAAGCGTTGATTATAAAAAGAACAATACAAATATAAATATATTTTTATATATCAATATATATTAGATAATATAATAATTTTGTATATAGTTCTCGAAAAATTATTTCGAATACTAACACTCCGTTCTCCGCTTTCTATCCGACTTTACAATATTATATGTTAAGTGGTAGAAATTAAAACAGCACTCTAAATATTATAAATTAATGGAAACAGAACAATTTTGAACATTTTAACTATTCATAATTAAGGTTTTAGAATAACATTTTGTATAGAGATGAAATTTTCACAAATACGACACTTAATTATGTGATTTTATCTCGTGTTGTTGTTTAACAAACACCTACGTTTCCTGTAATGTAAATATGGTATAGCCTGAACATACAATTTAACGACAGTATCATTTCATGACATAAACCAATACACACAGTGTTTGGTTGAAGATACTCACTTACCACTGATGAGATATTGAGTAATATATTTTTTAAGTTACAGTGCAAATTACCTACACTTTAATTCAAGCAGCAATTCTATAGTCATTACTTAACACAGAGCTTCATCAAACAAATAGGTTCGAACCCCTTGACTAAGTTTTATAGACTTAAAAATCCGCTGAAAAACCTATTTAAACAATTTTTCACCTTTCTCTTATAAAACGACCTTTTATATAAAAACGTATCTATTTATGTCGTAGTTATTTCACTAATGTGGCAAAAAACAATAAAAAGCAATTTGAATTGAAGGATGAATTAATTCCATCTATGCCTATTACGCTATTGATATTCTCTTGTGTGTGGGTTGAGCAACCAATACGAATACTTTATCGTACTCAATATTTAAAGAAATTAGATAAATTTTGACAATTTTATTCAATTCTGTATGCAAAATAAAATTAAATAATTTTCGTAAGTATTTTCTTCGTAAGAATCTTAAGTCACTACTATAAATATTAACAAATATCTAAGTTATTAATAGCAAATTAGTTATAAACATCTATTATGTATAAGCGATACAAAAATATACATACATAAAAGTAACTTATAGTAAAGTAAATAAGAACAAATCGCTTTACAGTATCAAAAAACAATAAACGGAAACAAAAATATTAAATTCATAAAAGACCAACAATCTACTAAGTAGAAGAAACAATACAGTTCAATCAAGCCAATAAATTCGGGCCAAAGGAAATTTCAAACACGATCAAACACCAGCTGGAAAGGGACAGTCAACAAGTGACATATAAAAGAAAGAGACAAATAAACAATTTGAGAAAAGTTTGCAATAGAACGATGTAAACAATAAAAGTTCTTACGTACTTCACGCTTATTCGAAAGGGGTAGGGCAATGAATAATATTGATAAATTATTCAGGAAGCAATCGCATTACTGTCGAATCCATAATGAAATTTTACGACTTTAATTGTAAAGTTTATCGGATTTATAGTAAAATTGAATACGTTAACACTCGTCAGTTATTATTTCGCAAGCTATATACAAATTTAACATACCAACGTGTATCTTAGTACCCAAAATTGATATTTCTCCGTATCTGAAATTCAAGATAAAGCTGTCTCTTATATAAACTGTGTAAATATTCAACAAAAGCTTAACCGAATAAAACACACCACTAGTTTTCATTATTTGTCACCCCGAAATGGCAGCAAATTGTCTTCCATAAAAGCTAATATCCGAAGCACTACGGCGTATCTATTATGATTATCTCAAAATGGAGTCACTGCGGCACGTCACATAATAAAGGTACGAACGAGCCTCATTGTTGGCTAACGCGACCCTTTAAATCAAGAGGCAATGGCGACACCATTGGCACCTAACGACATTTAGAAATAACCCTATCGCTTTACTACGGCATCTTCACTTATAACCTTTGAACAAAGGAAAGTTTAGTCCAGTCATTGGTCGATAGTTTTATATTTTACTTATTTTTTTAAGTATAGTTCACGTTTTTATTCGTTCCGATTTATACCAGCTTGATTAGCGTCACTATTTTTATAATCTTCTTATAAATAGTGTTTATTTTATTTTATTTTTATTTTAATAATAATATACAAAAAAATCTAAAAAATATTTCTTTTAATGATAATGCCCGTTATAAATCTAAGAATAATTAAACATTCAAAATTTAATAATATGTGATTAATGCAATATATATTTTTACCTTAGCCTTCACCAATTTACTACATATAAAATTAAATGATAACAGTATCAAGATTTTCATAATTATTATGTTATTTGTAATCGTTAAGTGCATACATTAGTAGATAATATTTTCCTTAGTGGCACATTTCAGATAAGCCTAACCGAACCTTACTTCCACGATGTTTATAGTAATAGATAAATATTTATAATTTAAATACAAGAGACAATCGTTTTTACTTGGTTTTAAATAACTTATGATTTGTACAGGTTAGTAAGATGCAGAAAAAAATCCAGCTGTCATGATTTTCCGTACATTCTTCAAAATATATTTAAATAAATGTTATTACTTTCTTAAACATAATACAAAAGTTCATAGAGAAAATTCATTGTTTAAAATATTTTATAGCTTTACACTTTATGTCGCATATAGCAGGGTAAGCAGGTGGAACCGCAGAAACCGTGAGAAAATAGTGTTAAGACACTCTTTTTTCTGCTTTCGGCATTCTTACAAAGCATTGTGTGATGATAGACCGAAGTCAACGAAATGAAAAAATCTATTCTCCCCGAGTGGGAATCGAACCCACAAACTGTCGCACTTACAAGCAGACAATACCTCTGCGCCGCGATGACTTAAATTAAATCTTTTACTTAAAGATAATTAAAGAATAGATAGATACCAGGTGTCATTAATAGAGATAATTCAAGAAAAAATACTCACTGAGCAATATTCTTCGGAGCACCGACCATAAAGTGCAAGATGATAATTGAATCGAGCTCCAAGTCGATTTTTCCCATTTTAATAATATCATACTGAGCCGATATCCAATCGGTTTTTATCGCGGAAAAAGTCAAAGAATCAGGAGGCGAAATTGAATTCTCGACGGAGACAACGATTTCGTTTAGTAAGACCTTTACAATGGATTTGAAGGCAAGTAATTAATTATATAACTCACAGAGTGTTCTACACAACGGAGATGCAATTAATTCAGCGTCTAAAGGTGTAGAAAAAAGTTTTCAATATACTTATTTATTTGTTTCTTGCAAATGTAATTATATAGAAATGTAATCCACAGTAAAATTATCGAAATCTTTAGTATTTATTGAACTGACTCAATATTTTTAACAATTTTATCCATACTAAGCTAACGACGCTACAATAAAAAGAAAGATAACATTAACAGGAAAAAAACGTACTCGAAATTTATAAAATTAATAAAAAATAGTTTCTAACAACACTTTCTCTAAACATTATCATAACAGATTAGTTGCATAGTAACATACATACATACATACATACACATATGTACATAAACGAACATTGTTTTCTGCAACGTAACGTTAGTACCATTTCTTATCTGGCATTCGATCTCACATTAATGTTCTGTGACTAAGAACAATTAAAATTTACAAAAGCAAACCAAATTAATTTTGGCCATGGTTCGGTTAAACGTTTTCTATGTTAATTATACAGTGATGATAATTTTAACATCTGTAAGATTCATGAATTTCCTTTCTCCTAAAACATCATATAAAGATTTTATATATCTTTTATGACATACATATGTGCAATAACTTTCAGTTCATAAAATGAAGAGTTCCAAGAAATTTAAACAGTTGCACAAAAAGTCTAATAATATATATTAACACTCTGCAGTCTATCATAATGCATATTTTACAATCATATTCGAATTACGGAGTAGCCCGCTATCCAAAACTCAATGATCTATAAATATATAAAATAAACTAAATTAATGTCGTGCTCACATTATTTTTTCTATATGCATAAGTACCATACTATTAAGCGTCTTATACTGCTCGAAACAAATAATATACGTACAACCTACCCCATACTGGATCGAAATACTTAAATCATAAAAATAAGTATTGAAGAATAAGTGATACATTATTTCTCCATTAAGTAAATCTTGAATAAATACATTATGTGAACAAATACAAATCTTCACTTTATCCACGCAAATAAAGATTAGACAATACTTGTAACACATTGTAAAATGAATATCCTGTTAATTTTGCGCGATTTTGTTAAACGGTTATAGTCATCATATTGTTTGTTACAAAAAGGAATCCTAAGTGGTGGTCAAATTAACTCAATTCGAAGAAAGGTCCTTTAATATTTATTTTGTGTTTTAGGTAGGTTTGTTGAAGACTTATTAAAAATATGAAATATATTTTTTATTAATCTAATTTACTGTTTATTACAAAATTCATGCATAATATATTAATCATGTATATATATATCACACAATTTACCAAAGTGTTTGTAACTAACGAAAATAAATTTCAAAGGAAGATAACGCATGTGACACGTAGCAAAATAGGGGTTGGTCACAAATCATAATAGGAGGACAGTGAAAATAGAGCATCTTTCCGACCCGTGGGGATGCAGGGGCTACTCTATATTAACCCGAATTTATGTGAGATCCACGGCGAACCAAGCAAGACGAAGTGTTCCGAAATTATTAATTTAATATATCTACGCCGATAACTCACTACTTTACGGCAAAAAAATAAACACGTAACGCTTAACAGTGTTGTTTCTATTTTTTAATGTATACATACATACTTACATACATTTTCATATATAATAATTTACATTTACATTAACATTCTCGTTTCAAAAACAATATTAAGAACACTTTTATATTCACATACTAAAAAGTATTATTTTATATGAAATATTATGATAGAAATTTCCTATATATACTAATGCATAGCTTACACAAATCTGGCCTAAACATCATAATTAACAATATTTGAACTAAAATAAAATCAATAAGAGAAAACGCCAATAAATAAAAGTAATGTTTAACGCATAAATATTACAGCCTGGATAATTATAATAGCAATATAACAAACACGCACCTTCTAGTATATATTATGACATGGTACTAAACAATAAAAATTATAGTAAATCACCCTATTCTAGTCTCTTTGTTTATATAAGATTGCGTGTATGTCTGATGGGTAAAGAAACGCAACTTCTATAATTGTGTTACTATTCCACGCACTATACTCGTATCTATGTACATAAATGGAGTATAGTCTATACCAGAGTATAATAAAAATCCTCATTGAAATACTTTAATAAATATAAAAGTAAAAGTTAATTGTTGAGTAAAATATTATTGCTTCATCCTCAATATCTCTTAAAGTTATATAATATTTTGAAATTTAACTTAAGTTTTAAATTAGCATAATGATTTGGAATCTGCTTCTCTTTTATCGTATAAAGCTAAGTCTTATAAAGCTAATATGCAGCTTTTTTTTAAGCTTCACACTTTATCGCGCACATGGCAGGGTAGGCAGAGGGAACAGCAGGAGCCATACGAACCTAGTGTAAAGACACTCCGTTGCTTTAGTCCCTGCTTTCTCTGTCCCCGCTTTCCGCCGTTTTCCAGGCATGTTGGTGTGTTGAGTGGCGGAACTCAACGCCGCTTTTGCCTAGTTGCCAGAGCAAAGAAAATGGAAATAGAAAAATCTATCATCTCTGACTGGGAAACGAACCCAGAAACCGTCGCGTTACAGGCGGACGTTGCGCCTCTGCGCCACGACGGTCCTCAAGTATTAGCTTCTTCTCTACAAACACATACAAGATTCTAGTACATAGATTCACATATCGCCATGGCCAAACTTTTACACGGTTTTAACAACTTTTGTTGTTAACAAGTTTGCAGTAAGATTTTTACAAATCTTATCTCTGCTAAAAGACTTTACACTTACGCCACCAAAGGATAGCAAGCAGTGATAGCATAAACGAGGATTAACGAGGACTCTATACTTTAAAAAATATTTTTTATTTAATTTTGTTTTAGCTCAGGCCATATGGCCTGAAGAATATAGAAGAGTAGAGAAGCCCTAGTGCTCAGACACACTCTTCTCTTAATTTTAGAACCCACAACCACCACGCTATACACAAATTCAAATACTCCCAAGAACACGATACATCCAAAGATAAAAAACGTACGTTTCATGTATTCTACGTTTTATATTTAACATTCTAAGAACAAAAGATTACAAATCTTAGAAGTTGATTATTCAACGAAATGTCCAAACATTACGGTTCTTGTTACATTTAACAATACAGTATAGTGCCATAATAACGCACAACCGAGACCGGAAAGCGTCGCCATCAACAGCATTTACTTTGGTCTCTGACAAGCACCTCGCTTGGAAACTGCCACTTTGTTTGCGGACATACATCAGTACTCCGGATATTGTTGATTGGATTTTAAAGGATCTGAGAATAGGAAGACATTTGTTGACCAAAATTCGACGTAGTTAATTCATTATTGAATATTAATTCTCACGTTAACAATCTGGGTGGTTATAAAAAATATTTTACTGTCTTATCTCTGTTTATCTAATGTATAGCATTAGCTTGGAGCTTTTTCTATTTTGACGCATTCTTGCAGTATTTGGAACATGTTTAACTTAGAATAGCTTACATGAAACTCATAAGCTTATATATGCAGTAATAATTAGTATTAAAATAAAGTAATATAAGAAGTTTTAAGTGAAATTTGGCTAGAATTCAAGCTCGTGAAAATTAATTACTTCTACTAAGCAAAACTAACATCTTATTTTAATCCTGAATATATTTCAAGAACCGTAAAATTCAGTCTACGCAAGCGGTTAAAGTTTCGCATCCTAGTTAATCCTCTACAAGCTACTACACGAAATTCGAGTTCAATAACTAGAAACTTCGTAAACGGAAACACACCTGTTTACTGCTCCATTCATTACAACTTAGCCGTCTTCTGCTTAGAATTGCAGAAGATATAGGTACGTTAGAAATGGCAAAAAGGGTATATGAAAATGTCCAATTATAAACATTATGCATTATTTTTATATGCATAAATGATATTTTATTAAAAGAATATTTTCTGGATATTTTCAACATATATAATTCGTTTAATATATGAATTATCTCCTTTCTATATTCCATAGCCTAAGGTTATTAAAATAACATATAATATTTGCTATTAGTAATACACAGTAGGATTACATAACTTCATTAGATTCAAACTTCTGGATCAGAGGAAACTAGAACAACGTAGGAACATCGCTTTCAGGTAGGGTTGCCATTGTATGTATAAAGTTTTGTCAACTTAAATCTAGTTTGTTAGAATGTAACATTGTCTTGATTTAGCATTTAGATTCAGACATTAATATTGTCCTTGTATTATATTAGACAATTCCAATATACAATGAGCAATTCTATAGATGTGTAGTTACTTCATTATTTTAATAACTTTCTGGCCATTGCCATAATTAGAGAATATTTATCAGGTCGGAGTCTGCTCCCCCTTGGTTATGATATATGTATTGTCTTATTAAAAATACTATTTAGAAATAGACTAAAAAACCAAATACTGTCTCTCATTGTAAATTTATCTAAATTTTCGACAAGTAAACAATATTATTTAAATAAACTTCGCCAAACAATTCCCTGTACAATGTTTTTATTAATTATATATTTATACATCATACGATTGTTTTTTAAATCAGGTACATAGGTATATTTGTCAGTGCTACAGGACTTTCCTGTCAAAATCGGTTCAGATCGTTTTAGAAATTATCCAAATAAACACACAGACATACATAAGTTGTAGAAAAAGTTATTTTGGCACAGCACCAAATGTAATCCAATTTTTACGCGTGAAAAACAACATTTTAGCCCCATATGTCGTAAAATTTTTTGATGATTACTTTTACTTTAAACAGTTAAATAATTTTAAACCACCACTAAATTACAAATGATTTATAAAATTAGACTTATGAAAGAATAGCTTACAGTTGCACAGTTTCAAAAATAAATAAAGCTTCATGCTTTATCCCTAGCGGGGTAGCCAGAGAGAAAGAAACGTCAAATGCTACGGTCCCTAAATATCTTTTTCGCCTCGCCCACTGTCATAAACCTCTTCATACACGCCCTCGAGGGGGTCATACTTGACTTCCATTTAGTATCTTTGATACTGTTTTCCGAAAGGTCCATCAAGGCCTCCCCCTATCGCTCAATTTTCTATAAATTAATAAAATTTTACGTAATTTAAAACATAACAACTACTTAAACATATAAACTACAACATCATACCATAAAATTATATGATTCGACAAACTAAGTACTAACTCCAGTGTAATATTCACTATTTACCTTCCGTGCAATGACAAGAGATAAGGTTTTATTTAGCAAACAGAGAATGTTTACAAAGCCAGTGAGTTTTGACCTCATTTTACTACTTTTTTATTACAAATATGAGACTGAATTTTCTTACATAAAGGATTCAAATTATAGTGTAGTTTCACAGAAAATAATAAGTACGTACGTCTCGTACGTTACTATATTATAAATATATGATCGTAGCGTACTTCATAAATATTGGAGGCATTACGGTATCATATACGTGAATAGTTGGACTGTATGTAAACATGGTTTTCAGTTCAATCTCACTCATGCATACAATTGTAGTAAAAAAAATACAAAACATTACTAAATTTTCATCTGTTTTCACTTCCGGTAAAATAACGAATTATTTTATATTAAATAAAGCTATGAGGACCGACGTAGTGCATTTAGGATATGTCTGACAGCACGCAATACCTCTACGACCAAACTCTAAATTGCATTTGAAAATATTACCTTTTTGTAACGTAAATCCACCACCATCTCAAATAAAAATAGCAATCTAATTCAATAGCAAATTGGAAACAAAACACACTAGGTTCCTTCCCCTGAGTCAATGTGGTCACAGCGCAAATATATGACGTGTACAATAAAATATTGTACATAAATTAAATATATGTAAAATTAGATAGTGAATTATAAAAAATAAATACAATAATAGAGCTTTGTTGTATTTGCGAATGTATAATAAAAATCTTATTCTTTGAATATATTTTAAAACGTACTATGGAGTCATTCTTAAATATTTCAACCAACATCTTAAGCAGATTAGTCGTGTGGTTCTAATGTAAGCACTCAGGCTTACCTTTGAAAATATTAATATTTATATGGACATTTAGGGATAAGAACATGTATGAGCCGATTATTTTCCGGCCCTTGTTGTTTAAATTTAACATATATATGTTAAATTTATATATATGAAGTGTACATATACTATGTGTATAGATAAAATATAAATACCTACACATATGTATATATAAAGTCCAGTTTAAACAAATAAAATATGTACGTCTTGTAAAGTATCGTAAATTCTCTTTAAATTTAGTTTTTAAATTTAAAGTAAAGGCATCAAAGGTAGACATTATAAGGAAACCACAACATATTAACAATAATATTTTTTATTGGAAAATAAAATAAAATAAAAATTTTAATTGTACTTTGACTTATACAAAACTATATTTTAAAATAAAAACTCACTGAATCAACGTAAAATAAATCAAAAGTTCCATTTCTATTAATTTGATTAAATGACTCTAAAGATGACAAATTCAAAAATGAAAACACCAATAATTGATACTTTTTTTTTTTTTTTTTTTTTTTTTTTTTTTTTTTTTTTTTTTTAGCTTCACGCTTTATCCCGCACATGGCAGGGTAGGCAGAGGGAACTGCAGGGACCGTGGGAACCTAGTGTTAAGACACTCCGTTGCTCAGTTCCTGCTTTCTCCGTCCCCGCTTTCCGCCGTTTTCGAGGCATTGCGTGTTGAGTGGCGGAACTCAACGCCGCGCTTTGCCTAGTTTACCAGAGCGAAGAAAATGGAAATAGAAAAATCCATCTTCTCCGACTGGGGATCGAACCCAGTAACCGTCGCGTTACAGGCAGACGTTGCGCCTCTGCGCCACGACGGTCCTCATTATAATTGATAACTTCCTTCCTTCCTTCCTCATAATTGATACTTATTTTCACCAATAGTTGACACGCAAGGCTGAATATGACAAACATGAAATATATAATAAAATAAGCTTAAAATGACATAACTGAATATTATAGTCTCCTTATTTAATAGAATCAACTGAAATCCTTGACTAAGTATCAAAAATTTTATAAGAATAAAATTTTACTCATGTTCCAGTTCCTTTGATTTTGAACTTCTGGCCTTTAATAGTAGCATCTTGAAAAATCCGTCCATCAAAAAACATACCCCAAAAGTTGACACCCTGTTTACTTTTGGAGTGTTTTAATATTGTCGTAAATTTAACAGTACTTATATTATTAAAAATAGTGTTGATTGATAATTGCATAAGCCTACGCTTAGGAATATATTTCGTTACTGCACCAAAAGTAGACGTGCATTTCATCTTTAGGGTATTCTGACTATTTTCGCAACCAATAATGAATTGTTCTAATCTTTAGAAAATATAACTATCAATACAACACATAACAGATAACAAAACAATATCTTTATAAAATTAATTAAAATCACTTGTACCGCTGCGGCGTCCTTATCTAAATTCACGAGAAATGGCTACAAACGTGTGACATCGTCACATTGCTCGCAATAATTGATGCTATTTTAAATTTTTAAGCAAAAGACTGTTGTTATGGTTTTGCTATTTGATTAACAGGTGAAACGACCATTTTCCGGTACTAATAATGCTGACATGCAAGTAAAAATATTCAAGTATAATATTGAACTTAATTGTTGAAAGTGTCATCTTTTGGTTCACTGTCTACCATTGGTGCTTTTACCTTAATTAAAAATTTAAACAATGGTTAATATGAAACATATTTCAAAAAAAATGTGATTCATGAATTAAAGTAAGTATTGATTCATTGCACGGAATAAAAATCTACCCAAAATATAAATTGTGTATTACTTGTAGTAAAAAATATTAAATCAATTTGTACATTAATTGATTTATTAAAAAAAAAATAGCAGTGGTGTGGCTTTTGATATTACAATTCTAAGCAGGTCGTTTATAATTGAGTGAGGCTGTTCGGAAACTTTAACAAAGCTCCAGTAGCAGTTTATACAGATTACCAGTACATGGATACGGCTAAAGTTCATTAGAAATAGAGTCCAATTGGACAGCAAAGCTAATTTATATTGTTAGCCGAATATAATAAGCTTAACTAAAACTAAGAGGTTGCAGGCAATTCAAATGATTTTAATCACGTTAAAAATTATATTACAAATATGTGTTTACAACTGCGAATTATAAAAACTTACCTCGAAGACAAAAAATCTAATTATAAAGTTTCCAGGACTTGTTAAGTCACATTTTTACTAGTTTCATTAAAAAAATATTCCAAAAGTTTAATTTTATAGTAATATTAAAAGTAAAATATAACCATACTGTTATTTTTTCTTTGTTTACTCCGCAAACTGTTAGTAAATACGCAATTGCCAATATTTAACAAAAAATCAGTAAATAGTCTATGTAAATAGTTCTGGGCTAATTGATTTCCGCGCATAATTGGAGTACATTTCGTAAATCAGTCACATACTTCGGAGCGCCTGTTAGGAAAGTTCCACAATGCACTAGTTCCACAGTTTGCATGAATCGCCGTTCAATAGCGTAGAGCAACTTCGTCTAGCCGAGGGCCGATAGAGGCGTGTATGCAGCAAAATTCCATGATTATCTTTTGTTAGCTAGCTTGTAGTACACATAACTTTAAAACTCGCTTTTCACACTCGTAGTGCTGATTGAAAAAGTTTCTATAAATGCTTAGAAAAAATAACAACACATTGGAAACTTAGCTGCTAAAGTGAAGTGTACGAATTGGATATTGGTTTTGATTTGTTTTAAGAAATATTTTTTAATAATGCACTAAAGAAAGTATTTCATCGTACTTATATTTTAATTACATTTCTTGATAGTATAATAATAAAGCTTTAAAATTTTCTTTTTCTTAATTAATACATGATTATGACATATACAAATCGATCTACAGTATACATATGACAGCAAATAAACAACAGTAGCCATACACAAACACGATCTACTATTACGAGATAACAATTGCAATTTGCAGGGAAATTAACAGGTAATCTGTATTGAGACCGTTTGCAATACAATTTCAAATCCAGACGAGGGTTAATTTGTTTGAGCTGTCTGCCCTAACTAGCGGAGCAATTAGAGTTTTGGCTCATAAATTTCGTAAAATTACATTTCATTGGTCTGTTTCGTATTGAAAATTCAGACTTTGGGGAATGGCCTCTTTTTGTTTATCATATTTGCTCGAAAAATATGCTTCACTAACGAATAATATACCAACAGGAATGTCTGCGACTACATTTTCTTTTTGTATATGAAAATATGGATTCTCAGTTTTTGAGAGTCAGATAAACTGTTGTCTATTATGTATATATGTATATAGTTGAATTTCTATTTCCATTGGTCATCGCATCACGCATAATTTGTTTTCGATACATGCTTTATCCAACTCATAGCAGAATAGACAGAGGAAAACACAGGAACGAAATGAGAACCTAGTGTCAAAACATGGAGTGTTTTAACACTAGGTTCTCACCGTTTCTGTTCCGTTCCTTTTTATTGTAGGTTTTTCCGCTTTCACCCTTTCAAAGTATTGCATATTTAGTAGTTTCACTACTCAATGTCGTACTTGCGTATGTGCCAGAGCAAAGAAAATGGAAGTGAAATAATCCATCCTCCCCGTGTAGGAATCGAACCCACAAGCCGTCATATCTAGAAAGACTTTTGTCTGTCTATCACGCATATATTTCGGGTCCACTGGATGGATGAGTGAAACTTTTTTTGTTGTATTGCTGTTGAATCTGTGCAGGTTCTAGGTTATTCGTTTTGAAACTGGCCCATTGTAACTATCACAGTATTGCTGAACTATGAGAAATAATGAAAAAAGTAAAATAATTAAAAAATTACAAGTATTATTATCCTTTGATATAAAAATCAAGGATAATCTTATATAGAACCGAAATAAATCGGAAAAATTACATAAACAAAAATCACTCTTTACTAAAAATGAGATCGGCCAAATCCAATGATGTAAAATGCCTCACGATAAACTATATAATCTAGCTACACTATATATAGTACGGAAATTATGCTTTAATAAAAGCATTAGCTTAGTTTAGCACGATATACATTTTTCATTGATATTTTTATATATAAAAAACAAACATCTGGAACACGTGACATTATATGGGCGTATATTAGATAAAAAAATAATTATCTAACTAATCTCATATTACTTAATAAATAAAAAAACATGCAAACTTTATATTATTTTAACATAGGTCCAAACAAATACGAGTGCTGTTAAAAATTTAACTGATTTTTAATACATTAGGTAAATTAATAAATATTTAATTAATTTTATCGCTTGACTAAAAAGAGTCTAATTTTTTAATCTAGGAAATTAATTTAACAAAATTCGTCTAGACAAATGAATTAAATTAGTTGATGTGACCTTAAACTACTATTTTTGTGCTGCTATATTTTTCTCTCTACATATACAAGTTCACTTCAAAAATCCAATAGTTGTCAGAGTACCTAGTGTTTTGTTCTATAAATATACTCAATCTTTGGTCTTAAAAACTATTAATGACCTGATTTACAATTTGTATATATTAATAAACAAAATATATATTTCATTATGCTAATAACAATTTTTTATATAATTTACCTATAATTAATTTAAATGTCACAAAATATCTTTGCATTATTTTAAACAAACTCTTTACGACATATTAATTATTGAAATTTAAATTAAATAAATAAATGAATACACATAAAATAATAATGTCATATATATTAAATATCAATGTGACGCAAGGTGTTGGATATCTCTAACAATATTATCAACTTCTCATCGCTCGCCTAAATAACTTAATTTAAACATTTTGAATCAATATGTGATTCTTATAATATATGCATTCTGTTTTTATTTTACGAAATATCTACACCAGTCAGAGTGAACGGAAAAATATTAATGACTTGCCAGCAAACTTAATAAGTGATTCTTAAGTAAAATTCTGTCGTGGCAACATCTGCGGTAACCCACCACATATATACACACATATATAATACTCGTATTACTTTATGGCTTAATTAATATGACATAGTCAGCTTGTGTATAAATTTATTTCGTCCCATTTAAAAGTTGGCCATATTATAAAAACCGCAGCGTTCATTATTTTAAATATTCACATACATACTTAATACAATGAAGCTACTTTGTTTTATTTTTACTAGGCTTTGTTAAATACTTATGAGCATTAAAAGTAAAAAGTATAATATATAAATTAAAATCGTATTTCAAATTACTTTGCAAGTTCTTTTGTTTAACATTAACTTTGTAGTTAACGCACTACTATCTGTTAATTAATATATTATATTAATACGAAAAACATGTACAGAAAATATAGTTGAAGTCGGGGCAGGTTAATTCTGAAACGTATATTACATTTAAGAATTAACTTGCCCCGACTTTTGCGTAGATTACGACCCTTTCAAGGCTGTTTTGTGTGTTCAATCGTCATCCGTTGTTATTGAATTTACTTTAAGTAGAGTACCTCAATTACTCGTTAGTTTGAATAGGATGGAGAAATTAAAAGAAATTCAATATTCCTCCATACAGAATAAACTATCAATTTTTACGTATACAGTTGCCATGACGGCCTCACTTTTTACAAATTTTTATTTATCAAGCGAAACTGCCCACCGTAATGACGAATTTTTCTTAAAGCCATATAGAATAAATTAGACGATTTTAGTTCTTATTTTGTTAGTAATCTCTTATTTTTCTCTTATTTTTTTTATCTCTCATTTTTGTCAGTAAAAGACCTTCGAACTCAATTGTCACCTATGATTATTATAGTTTCGAAGAAGTGTGTGGACAAGCTGATAGAAAAAAAATTACATTTGGGGAAACATATTATTTAACAAGTATAAATCACTAAAAACTTTTTATTAAATTATTATATTATAGTAAGTATATAGGAAAACAACAATACGTAAAAAATATAAAAATCATATAAAAAGCTTCCATTAGAAAGTTTAAAACAAACGCAATACAAATGATCAAGCTGTAGTGTATCTAGCAAAAGCGCCTGTTTTCAGTAATTTCACAAACTATGAACAATGCCCTTTATAATGAAACATATGTATAATATACAATGAGATCATGACTGAGTTATGATTAAAGATCATCTCTGTTAACCAGAAGATTAATATGTTATAATATTTAATATTTTTAAAACATTTTACTACGTGCTCATAAAACAAAAAGTGATATGATATTTCTGAAATTAATACTATGGAGTAAGCAGGGACTAAGTAACGGAGTGTCTTAACACTAGGTTCTTATGGTTCCTGCAATTCCCTCTGCCTACCCTGCCATGTGCGGGATAAAGCGTGAAGCTAAAAAAAAATAATATTCCATAGAAGAAATTTCAGTAAAAATCAACAGTTTCGTCAAATCAATCGATGAACTAAAACAATATACCCGAATGAATCGCCAATAGTTTTTACATACGTAGATAAGCCTACCATACGTGATCGATACGACCACCTCCACCTTAAAGGCCCACAATGCACCCATATCACCTCTGATGTTACACGAAGTCGTGTTTGTTGGTGATCTCTTACCATAAAGTGACCGAAAAAAAGAAAAAGGACAACTGACTCATAAAAAATAAATACATAAGTAATAATTTATACGCTTATTCCATTACACAAGAAAATAATGTCTAATATCCAAAACTTTACAATGATAATTACAAAATATAATTTTAAAATATGACAATAATAACAATTTTGATGAGAATATGAATCTTTCAAAAATCTATATTTTATTACAATAATTAATCAAAATTACACACCCTTAATAATTAATAATAATTCAGTACAATAATTCAAATTGTTAAGCTAACAATTAATTGCTCTCAACGTACGATTCAGAACATTCACAGAATTATATGCTAATAATCTTAATTAGTAAACTCTAGACTTTACTCGTATTGCACAAGTGAATACTGAGTAATGGTGCTAGGAACTAGATCTCACTTTGCATAATCACTCATGTGGTATTGTTGACAAGTTCTATAAGCGGTACTGATCCTTGAATATTATATGGACAGCGTTGGAGTTGGTACTTATTCCAAAATAGAAGCTATATATAATAGAAGCTGCAAGTTGTAAAACAAATTATCACAAAAAGCTTACTTTTTTTCTGATTCAGAAAAAAAAAACAAAGAAAATATTCATATCTTGATGATTTCCGTCCCATTTTTCACGAAAACATAAACGCTATATGTGAAAAACAAGTTACGGATAAAAGGCACGAAAGTAAAACACTCTACTACACTATATATTTTCGATAGATGCTCAATTTACTAAAATACATAAATGTATCTGCCTAAAACAACTTCATAATTAAGGACACTTAAGTGCCCCTCCAATATTCAAAAACTATAATGTTCACGATAACGTCAGTTGTACACGAGTACAACCTAGTATTTTGTGTATTAATCAAAAAGTATACACCTGATAAAAACTATACAAGTTTTGTTAAAAACTCCTATGTATATCATTCATTCACTATATCATAATGTCGCACGACGAACTTTTCAGTATGTGTATTTTATTCCAGTTTCCATAGCAGCGCTATCCCCTAAACCAAAGGGCAAACATTCGTGTCAAATGTAACTTTCATACCAGATAGACAATTTTTATTTTCGATCCATTAAATAAAGTATAACGTAGGTAATATAATCCTTTACCGTTTTACAATACTTTCATTTCCCCTGGCTATCTCGATTTATGTAAGGCTAAGAACATAATGCATGTAAATATTTAATTAACCAATATCTCCAACCAACTCATCTTCTAAATAAAATCTCTTTTTTCTTCTTATTTATGCCAAAAAGCATGATAGGCCTATATATAGCAACAAAATTACTGATAACTGAAGATGTTAATAACTTGAATAATACTAATAAGCTACATATTCATATACTTAAAAATCACATATTTTCAAAATTGATCTGAATTATCAAAAAACACTGATTATTCACATTACAACAGTGTATTGTAACATACAGACAGATGAACATTCGAAGAGGCACGCGGCAAACAATTGTAGTAATTTCGCACGTACAAAAGGCGTAGAGCGTTAGCCGAGCACTTAATTGCTTCATTACATATTCGTGGTTCTAACCGTACTGACGTCAATTTATAGACTAATTGCATACGGTGTTGACGTTCGACTTGCCGCTTACGAAATTATGTCAGCGCCACAATTGACACGAAAATTCGATTGTTCGAGCTGATATTGATCCTCGACTTGGGCTTGTAATATATTCTTTGAACGGTACTCTTACTACTTTTTTGTAAAATAATAATAATGTAATATGTATATATGTATATGTGTATATATATATATATATATATATATATATATATATATATATATATATATATATATATATATATATATATATATATATTTATATATATATATATATATATATATATATATATATATATATATATATATATATATATATATATATATATATATATATATATATATATATATATATATATATATATATATATATATATATATATATATATATATATATATATATATATATATATATATATATAAATATATATATATATATATATATATATATATATATATATATATATATATATATATATATATATATATATATATATATATATATATATATATATATATATATATATATATATATATATATATATATATATATATATATATATATATATATATATATATACTTTAAATTAAATTTGTGACTACGCACGGACACGATGCCGAAACTAAATATACTACACAATGTCTTTACATACAACGTTCACAGCTTTTTTGTTACTCATTACACAATATCAACATGTTTTCTTAGAAATCACTCTTAAAGGAGTGTCACATAATTGGCCGTATGAAAGATATCACATGTAAAGAAAAGGTATCTGAAGAGAAATTACCTTCTTAGAAAAAACGGCATCACACCCCGAACACTGAAAAACACATAAGACAGTGGCCATTCAAGTGATTTAGTTTTATATTACTTAAGTAATTATTAAAAATATGAGCAAGTAGCGGACTGCTAATAACAATACAAATATAAGAAATTATACATTAATTAAACATTAATACTAAAATTTAGCCTCTTGAGCCCAACCTGGACAAAAAAATATCTATTGTGTAACAAAATGAAAATACATACTATCACACGATAATAATGAAAAAAATCATAAAATGACAATTTGGCGTAAGTATTTTGTTTCATCAAGTACAGAAGTGCTTGCCACTTGTGTACTGTGAAATGTGCAAAGGGCGCGTTATCATTAGACCCTTATCTTAGGAGTTCGTTAAGGTAAGCATTTTTACGACCTTTTTACAAGGTCTGATTTTTCAACGTTTAACAGATAAGTAGCTTATTAAAGATTTTATTTTTATTGCTTTTGCCATGTTTTACGAGAGTTTCTTAATGTAAAATAAAAAAAAAATCTTTTAATTTGATTAAATGACCCTAAAGATGACACAATCAAAACTGAAAACACCAATAATTGACACTTATTTTCACCAATAGTTGTCACGCAAGGCTGAATATGACAAACATGAAATATATAATAAAATAAGCTTAAAATGACATAACTGAATATTATAATCTTTTTATTTAATAGAAGTAACTGAAATCCTTGACTAAGTATCAAAAGTTTTACTCATGTTCCAGTTCCTTTGATTTTGAACTTCTGGACTTTGATAGGTATATAGGCATCATGAAAAATCCGACCATCAAAAAACATACCCCAAAAGTTGACACCCTGTTTACTTTTGGAGTGTTTTAATATTGTCGTAAATTTAACAGTACTTATATTATTAAAAATAGTGTTGATTGATAATTGCATAAGCCTACGCTTAGGAATATATTTCGTTACTGCACCAAAAGTAGACTTGCATGTCATCTTTAGGGTATACTGACTATTTTCGGAACCAATAATAGACATTTATGATTTTTTTGAAAAATAATATCGGAACAAATAATGAACCGATATTTATATTTTCTAATCTTTAGAAAATATAAATATCAATACCACACATAACAAATAACAAAACAATATCTTTATAAAATTAATTAAAATCACTTGTACCGCTGCAGCGTCCTTTGCTAAGCTCACAAGAAATGACTAAAAACGTGTGACTCGCAATAATTGATACTATTTTAAATTTTTAAGCAAAAGACTGTTGTTATGGTTGTGCTATTTAATTAACAGGTGAAACGACCATTTTCTGGTACTAATAATGCTGACATGCAAGTAAAAATATTTTTAATATTTAATTTAATTGTTGAATGTGTCATCTTTTGGTTCACTGTCTGCCATTGGTGCTTTTACCTTATATAAGTATTTATATGATATAAAAATTAAATGATAGTTTATCGTCAATGCCCTGTGGTTATCAATTAATGTAAAAATAATAATTTAGAGATAGAGGTTAGAGCTTATTAAGGGTAACATAACTAATACTTATGATAATAACACGTATATGTTAAAAAGGGTACAGACCAAATGTAACTTAAATAATATATTATTTTTATGAAAAATATAGAGTATACAAAATGTACCTTTTATACTATCTTACTATACATATATGTGCATATAAAAATATATTTTCAATATTGATTTTCACGCGGAGCACTTAACAAAGACTCTCGGCTTACAAGATTTTCCTAAGAAACATTAAACATGATTAAAAGTCTAGTAGTATTCTTTATAATAGAACGAAAAACATCTACATTTGAATATTCTACAACAAGTCAACTATCCATAGAATATATATTTTTTATGTCTTCACGCTTTATCCCACATATTGCAGGGTAGGCAGAGGGAACTGCAGGAACCATAGCAACCTAGTGTTAAGACACTCCGTTGCTTCGTCCCTGCTTTCCACCTTTTTAGAGGAGGCATTGCGTGATGAGTGATGGAACGCAACGCCGCGCTTTGCCTAACCTAAAGTGGAAATCGAACCCACAAACCGAAGCGTTTACAGGTAGACGTAACGCCGCTGCGCCACGACGGTCCTCTAATATAAAATAATATTTTAATATATAAAAATCGCATAGATCTAATTACAGCAGCAGCCAACGCTAGAGCAGCCATTCATTTAGTTAGGCGGAGCGTCAAAATGAATTATGGCACTTCATTATACTAAAGTGCTGTCTTATAGTGGCTAAAAAGATCCCATTAAACCGTCGAAACAGCCTCCCTCCATTCATTAAGTTCAACAGTTGATTTTATTCAATTTAAATGAATCCGGATAAATTTTATTGAAATTTTTCATAGTAATAGTGGAAGATTTTTGTGTGGTGACTTTGTTTGCTAAACATTCATTGAGTTTGAATATAAAATATACTATTACTTTTAAAAGTATATTGAAAGTATATATATATATATATATATATATATATATATATATATATATATATATATATATATATATATATATATATATATATATATATATATATATATATATATATATATATATATATATATATATATATATATATATATATATATATATATATATATATATATATATATAATTAATGCTTATATTCTTCTTATCAAGTATATATACAGTGAAGAAATGGTAAGGTCTGATTAAATTGGACAAATCAAATGAGGGTTTTAAAGAATTTTACGAGAGGTGTAGGTACATTTCTAAACATTTCCATATCTTTTATTAACGTTTTATTTTAATTGAGAAAAATAAATGAATACGCTTAAGATTGCGAGCGACTTGTGTTAATTCGATGGAATGTTTTAAGTACCATAAATCACAATGCAATACAACTTGCTCTCATCCAAAATTAAAGCAAAACATCAGTCAGCAAATTACACCGTAAACTTAAGGTAATATCTGCGGAACGCGCTATAGAGTGTAAAAAAGTTACTCCAAATTGCTAACTAGAAAATTGGATACTTAAAGCAAGCCAGTATAATGGAAGTTGTGTACGACACTGATGTGCACAGGAATAAAGACCGAATCGTTACCGAGATTATATCTAAAATAGCCGAATCCGAGGCCAAAGGTGGGAAATTTATTAGTAGTATGATTTATAAATTTAGTCGTTATTATTTCGAGCTATGTCAGGATATTTTCTTGCCTATACCTTAATTGTTAAGTCTATCAGACTATCTATTAGTAAATGAAATAGACTTTTCTTTATGTTATTCTGTTCGTGGTATAATGCAAGGTTTTCAATATTTATAACACTCTCAAACTAATATTGATCTTAAGCTTAATAACCACCTTCATTTTTTATACTGAAAAATCATAAACTACTTATTATTATAATATGAAAATAAAAATATGACACTAAAAATAATACTTATAATTTTTCATAACTTATTAAACATTCGATATACTCGTAAGTACATCAAATAATTGAATATTTCAGAAATCATTAGCCATTCAAAGGTTTTCCTTTTAACAAAAAAAAATATATATAATAATACTTTCAACCTTCAGATTTGCTATCAATTATGTAGCCTCATCCTTTTATTGGGAAAGAGCTTAATTTCGTAATGTGACCCACGCGACTCCCGACTTACTTTGAAACGAGAAATGATAAAGGTAATTGAAACATTTTGGTACCGTAAATTATTTGAAGTGCTTATTTGCTGTACCTAATTATTATAATATAAGTATATTGCGTTTATTTCTATCATAATACACCAATTATAAGTAAATTATTTTTGTGACCAAATTATTAATAAAAAAAAATCATTTATAATATAATTGCTTCAAAGTAATTTGTATGTTCAGTATTTATTTATGGCAACCTACTTGTTATCAAAATTAATTCTAAGAAATTTTGGAACATATTAAATATACAAATATTCCTTACATTCAACCTAACCTAATTTATTGTTAGATACAATATTATTGGAAGCTGTTTTTGAAACTAATATATAACATACATAGAACACATTGTAAAGTCCTTTAAGTTCGATTAAACTCTGGCTACAATAATCAAACAGATGATGATGTTTGTTCAGTCAATATGCTAATGACCCACCCCGAATACTGAAATTAACCAGTTAATACAGCGATACACCTACATAGTAAATTGATCGCACTTAAGTTCTGGAGTGGTTAAGTAGTTAAGCATTAAGTGGTAGCACTTGAAATATGATGACACAAGGAATGCAATCGATGGAAAGTAACAACCGAACTCATCTCCTTTCAAAGGTAATGCAAATAACTTAGTTTCATGTATTTTAGCGACTATGTCTATTAAATTAAAACATTTTAAAAGATAAATCGTCAGTAATTATGCAATAAAACTTACTAACTCTACCTAAAGTACGTGATATGTAAAAAATAATTTTATTTTTCATCAATCATGAATTGAGACTTAAAAACATATACCTAAATACTTAGACTGAACTATAAAAACTGCACACAAACGATAATTTTTCATAAGAATTGCTTATTCCATTTGATATATAGCTACCGAGACGATCCCATAACAAGTTTGCGACAGCAAACTGCAAAAACAAAACGAGGTCAGGCAATACACCGATATAACGTGCTATTTGCGGTTTGAATCCGAACGAGCATTTTAAAACTCCATCCTATTTGCCTTTATAATGTATCAGACCGTATATTCTCAAGTTTCAATGAATTATCATATTATTTGACCAAAGCTTTTACCGGTGACATTTGTAATTATATTAAATATAAAAGCCACAACGTCACTAAAAAGCTTTAAAAATTTCTCTTCTATTTACCAAAGCGATCTATTTTAATATTTATTTTATTCCTTTATAGAAATATTCTAAAAAACGGTTACTGCATGATACAATTAATGTAAGTAAGACTTAAGTACAAAATTTACTCAAAACATCTTAGTAAATTACTAAATAATATTTCTATACAACTTTAGTAAATTATATTACAATTTTGGTAAGCTATAAATGCTTTGACAGTCAGATACTTATATCAGACCATGAGTTAGATTTATTAAAGTGCTACGTGCCTACCAAAAAGCGTAAATTTAATCAATTTTCCGCTTTCGGCTCTAATTTTGTATTAAGTATATGTAAAAAAAAGTTCAAGAATATAATTCGATTTATATATTATAACGATCCATTATATTCCATAGCCTTTTAATGAAATGTTTAATCGACATCCAGGTCAAATTGAAAATTATTATTAGCTTTTAAACCATGAATAATTTCTATGCTGGCGAGGAAATGTTTTTAAAAAAATTTAATCGCTCTTTTTGGGGCATTTAATTTCAATTTATATTCATATTGGCAGTACAAATCGGATGCAATGACGCGGCGGCCCTAAATATATTCGGTTCATTCAATTATTGGTTTTCGTTGATTACTTGCGGTTTTACGATTTTTAAATTATTTTCATTACACACTTTAGGGAAATATCAGCATATAATCGATGTTTACTACTTCATATTAGGAAAGTAAAGACGAACAACTTAAAACGTTTTGTCATTTTTTTAATATGTAGGTAATAGAGACTTATTGATTTATTTTCAAATAAAATGGTAAAATAGATCGTATAGATCAATTCTCAAATTTTTTTCATCATTTTTGCCGAGTCTCGAAGTTAAAATTCTACCGAAAAATATAAATAAAAAATGATTTTGTAAAGGATGGATATTATACATACGACACATAATGATGATAATCATCATTTATTTATCTATAGGTGATATTTGAAAAATATATGAGCATACTATTTAATAAAGCATTTTGAAACATTCCATATATTCTTCAATTTCAGAAAAATAAAAAATATATTTTAATTTCAACAAACAAAATTTTATTTTGAAAAGCTCCAATCCTATTTGCAAGTTTCAAAAGAATACGCCATTTCGTGCCTACATTTGCATATCATTATCACATGATGAGATAACAATATGTTATTTTCCAGCATTTTTCGTGAGCTTTCCACTCGGTGCGGCAAGTTAGGAACTCAACGCTATGATTGCATTAACGCTCTTAGTAACTTTATCCATTTGCTTTGTTTACAATGGAGGCAGGTTTTCGCGGAATTTTAACTAGAATTTCGTTTTCGCATCCTAATAGGGTTTTATGTGAAACTACATTTTATGGTTAGTAAAAGAAATAAATTAAGCTTATAGTGTTTACTTACATTGCCGAGTTCTGCCGGGTTTATCCGCAATATAAGTTTCACTTCTCCATACTAACATATAGTTTACATTAACAACAATATTTGAAACCACGATGTTTATACTTTACTAAAAATGATTATACTTTTGAAGTCATACTAGTGTTTCAGATACATGACGTCTATTCATATAATAATAACGACTATCTGTGCTCTGCAAATATATGAATTTAATCTTATCTACAGATTAGGTGTCTCATAATATTTGCTTAGGTTTGATGAATCACAAAATACAAAACTTTTATAGAAATATATACGTATATATATTTCTAGTAGATTTTATTTTAAATATTCTAGTAGTGAGAAAAGTAGGTAGTAAGATTATAAATTTTTGTTTTTAACTTGTATAATTTTGCAATATTTCCTAATAAATAATTTTATCGTCTCATTAATTTAAAACGCTATTGTTAGCTTCATCTAGAGATAGGGTAAAGTACGCTCTAAATTGCTTCAAGGCAATTAGTAAGCATCCTATAAATACGAAAATGTTTCGCTTTCCCATGAGGGTATAATATCATATTATTTTATAATATTCGTTTTGTTGGTAGAACTAAAAATATTATAGCTTCGCCCTATAAAAGCTCCCATATAATCATTTATTTAGTATTGAATTGAATAGAGTGAATTGTGTTAATTTCACATAGTTATAAGGTCATTAAAGGATTAAATTGCGTACGGTATCACAATTACATCAAAAAAGGAAAGGAAAGAAAAATATCCAGTAAAACTGCGCAATGTTGGGAGAATGACTTGATTATCGAAAGGTGTAAAGTGGAGAAAGGAGTGTCATAACACTAAGTTCCCTCTTAAACTAACTACATGATTTACTATCTTCAACCTGTTTTATGGGGGATACCATGAGAAAATAAAAAAAAATAAAAAAAAACCATTTTAAATGATCGTGGCTTTTTTGCTTTCGTTTTTAAGTAACTAATTCTTTCGCTACGTATTTATTACTATCTACAATTAAATATATTTCTTAAAGAAAATATTCAACAAACTTAACGTGTATGTGGTCAATGGTGGTGGATATACAAGAGTTTAGTTCGTAGAAAATAATATTTTAAGCTTTTGTTGTATATGATTTCTTTTGTATGTTATTATTTTATATGAAAAAACTATAACATTAAAACCGTCTGAAATATTTAAAAGCACACAAAGTAATTTGAAATGGATAACACAACTTTTACCAGAGTACAATAAGTAACTTATTATAATCCAGTAAAGTGAATTTAAAATAAGTACCTTTTATCACGTCAAATTTAATATTTAAGTTAACTGCTCGAGTATCACTTATACATTTATATTCAATTTAAATATATCATACTACCTTTAAGTAAATTTCATAAAACATCCCCACTCTTAACCCCACATTCGTTAAGCTACGTATATGCAAAGTAAATAAAGAGATATGACTATTACATAACGTACCTGCCAGTTTTATCTTGGAAACGATCAAACATTACGATCCCATTTCACACAAAGCATTTTTATACGCAATAAATAACGCCGCTTTGCCATATATACATTACATATTATATCTACATACATACATATATGTATATATGTATATTATATATATTCAAATATTATGCTGGACGTTGAAATCGCATTAACTTGAGGTGGCTGTCGGTTTTCTTTAACGAGATTAAGTGTATTTTAGAGTTTACTTCGAAACAAATCTACTTTTGTTTTATTTATATATTGTAACTTTTTATTTAGCTTGACCTCATTGTTGGACGATTTTATATAGTAATTTTAATTTTACCATCATTCTTTTATTACGCTATAGAAATTTGGTATACATATATTTGGTTTGGTATTTGGGTCTTAGTTCTGGCAACAATATAAAAGTATCTATTGATTTTCATTTTCTATTTCCTAAAGTCAACAGCTCATATGTTGGAACTGGTACGAGGACGTATCTTTTATTTTTTAAGTATCTAGTAATTAAGTTTCTCATAATTAACACAATTATACTTAATAGTGTGTTTTAATATATTATTAAATTATCGCTTATTAAGCTATCACGAAAATTTAAGGAAATATAATTTAAGGAATTTTATTAAAAATCATCTTTGATATTTATTATTTCTTAGTATTATCTTTAATTGAAATAAATCTGGTAAGTATTGAAATAGCTTAAGAACATTAGGAATGTCTTACGAAATTAGAGTATTAGTAAAATTGTAAAAAACAAAAGAACAAAAATTATAATTGAACAATCGTTTATTCATTAAGCAATGTGAAAGGTGCTCCACTTTTTTAAGCTTGTCACCCATACGAGAAGCTTTTATGATATTTTATGATGGCTTTATAGTTGATTCGTGTGCAGAATTCGTAATTTGTAATTAAAAAGGAACAAAACGTCGGGCCTTGGGGCGTGCTCAGCCTGCATGCAAAAACCTTTTTGAAAGATGTTCCTCGGGATTATTTATAGCTTTTAGCTAGAAAATGTTCCACGAAAACAAGACGTTTACGATGTAATGTCAACTGGACAAAATTTTGGTCCATTGTCGGCGGCTTCTTGCTCCCTAAAATATTGTTAAAGTCCCTAATTAAAGTGCCATTGAATAATTTCCTGCGGTGGTATTCGATGAATTTTGTTGGTAGACTTTGGGGTAGGAGAGAGATTGTAATTAGGGCTTTATTATTGTTTTGTTACTAAGAATCTGCACGAGATGAATTATTACAATACTATTTTAATATAAAGGATGATAAACGCGATATAAAAATTGAGGGACTCATAAAGAAAAATATTTTTTCAGCATACGAAAATCTTCAATATATATAAAATTTAAATATACAAAGGATTCAAGTAGGTTATAGGAACCATTGGCTTAAAGAACCTTGTGTTAAGACACTTTTTTCCCCATTTTCCTCCTGTCAAGGCATTATGTGTTAAATGACAGAACTCAACGTCACGCTTTTGGCTAGTTGAAACAGTAAACAAAATGAAATATTTTATTTACCACCTGTGAAAATCAAGCTTACAAATCATTATGTTTCCACATAGACACGATGCCTCTGCACCATGATGGTTTACAAAAACTAATTCTATTGAATAATGACATGTACATATATAAAGTATATGGTATTATTAAGGTAAAAGCACCAATGGTAGACAGTGAACCAAAAGATGACACAATTAACAATTAAATTAAATATTAAAAATATTTTTACTTGCATGTCAGCATTATTAGTACCAGAAAATGGTCGCTTCACCTGTTAATTAAATAGCACAACCATAACAACGGTCTTTTGCTTAAAAATTTAACAACACACGTTTTTAGCCATTTCTTGTGAGCTTAGCAAAGGACGCCGCAGCGGTACAAGTGATTTTAATTAATTTTATAAAGATATTGTTTTGTTATCTGTTATGTGTTGTATTGATATTTATATTTTCTAAAGATTAGAGCAATTCATTATTTGTTCCGATATTATTTTTTCAAAAAACATCATAAGTGTCTATTATTGGTTCCGAAAATAGTCAGAATACCCTAAAGATGACATGCAAGTCTACTTTTGGTGCAGTAATGAAACATATTCCTAAGCGTAGGCTTATGCAATTATCAACACTATTTTCAATAACATAAGTACTGTTAAAATTGCGACAATATTAAAACACTCCAAAACTAAACAGGGTGTCAACTTTTGGGGTAATGTTTTTTGATGGTCGGATTTTTCAAGATGCCTATATAGGCCTACCTATCAAAGGCCAGAAGTTGAAAATCAAAGGAGCTGGAACATGAGTAAAATTTTATTCTTATAAAACTTTTGATACTTAGTCAAGGATTTCAGTTAATTCTATTATAATATTCAGTTATGTCATTTTAAGCTTATTTTATTATATATTTCATGTTTGTCATATTCAGCCTTGCGTGTCAACTATTGGTGAAAATAAGTATCAATTATTGGTGTTTTCATTTTTAAATTTGTCATCTTTAGAGTCATTTAATCAAATTAATAGAAATGGAACTTTTGATTTATTTTACGTTGATTCAGTGAGTTTTTAGTTTAAAATATAGTTTTGTATAAGTCAAAGTACAATTAAAATTTTTATTTTTTTTTAATTTCTTTTCCAATAAAAAAAATCATTGTTGAAATGTTGTGGCTTCCTTATAATGTCTACCTTTGGTACCTTTACCTTATATGATTTAAAATTTTTGTGAAATTAATAATAATAATTTAAAAATGTTGGAAAATTTTTTATACTTAGAAAATAAAACGTTATAGCTTTTGTCTTAATGTAAGTGCTGAGTAAGACACGTCATTACTTAAAAACCCAGATATAATAATCAAAGATACACAAACAAATATGTCGTACATTTGAAAGTCATGTAAATAAATATTAACAATAATTAAGTCTCGGAAGTCCACTATTTGGTATAATCGATAGGTTTGCATCACTATAAATTGGTGACCACATTTTATCGCAATGTGCTTTGAATTTGTCCAATGAAACCGAGCTATTTGTTAACACCATTGTTACTCGTACATAAAATTGGCAACCAGCCATAATGCTTTATATACTTAAAATTTACACGTCAAATATTAATTACATCTTAAGATATTTAAAAATACTATGTTGTGATTAATTATTATATTATATATAAATTGATTAGTAATAGTTAAATTCCCTTTACCGGTTTTAAGCTTCTAGCTGTGTAAAGTGTATAGCATTGTAAGCTGGAAAACTAGTGTTAAGACACGCTATTACCACCTTTCTGCCCAAGTTTACAGATTTTGCGTGTAGTGGTATCCTCTATCCCTAGCGGGGTGGTCAGAAAGAACGGAGCGCCAAACGCTGCGGTCTCTGCATACCTCTTTCTCCTCGTCCACTGTCATTAACCTCTTCATACATGCTCTTTAAATCTTACCATTACACTAAATAGGGATCGAACCCACAATCATCGTGTTTGGATTTAATTTCTGTTCCAATCTGTGGCCATTTACTTCTATTTTTTTAAAAAAATGTTATATAACATAATGTTATTTTCTTATATTAAAGTTTTTGCTTTGTCATGACCTCGATATGCAGACAATTTTAGCACTTTATTATCAGTAGGTAGGATCACTGAGTGAAAAAATGTGTCTATAAATTTCCTATGGTGCTACTATTCTTAAGTGACAAACAATGTTAACATAATATTTATAATAACAGGCAGAATAATATTCTAGCAATGTTATATTTTTACTATTCATTAAGTGCGCGTGGTTTAACTTTCGTAGTTATTTTATTACAACATAAAGTTACTTTCAGTATCTTGTAGATTACTTAATCTAATTATATTTTTTTAAAGTTTAAAAAGAATTAAAATAAAGAGAAAAGGGAGAAAATAATAAGATAAATTATTTAAAATTAAAAGGGTCATAAAACAATAAGGAACTGATCCAGAGCTCAAAGGATAGCCTATAAACTAGAGTAAAACATGTAAAGAGGTTTACCGCTGAACCTTTAATCTTGAAATTTTGCAAACATAACCTTGAAATTTTACATAGCGTAAGTGAGCATACAACGGCGACTTTGCGGACGAGGGACAAATTGTAACCACAAAGCGAATTATAAATATAGCTAATTAATTGTCCGTCTGTAAAGTTATGGTTACAATATATAAAATGTTGTGTGTCATGTGTTTATGTATACTTTAGAGTATATATAATATTAGAGTATATATAAAATATTTTATTTATACTTTTATATCTATACAAATACTAAGTAATACATCGACTTTTTACGTCCATATATTAAAAACAATTATTGATATTTTAATAATATAAACATTATTAACATAGTGTCATAATAACACTGGCAATTACTATTCCTGCCACCCTGTTAGTAATGACGTACGTCAGGATATATTAATAATTTTAATGAAATTTACAAAAAACATTCTTATCGACATTATTAGATTTTTCTGTAATATTATATTTTATGATTCCATTACTTAAAAGGGTCGTTATTTCAAATTCAAGTAATGTTATCTAAACACTAAATAAATAGTGATATAAAGAAAGTAATAAAATATTTATTTATAATAAGTAAATAAATTAGTAAAATATATTTTTCTTTTAATATTCAGATGAATATTTAGTTTTATTGACAATTATTATACTATTAAAGAGTTCTATTGACTTTTATTTTATAAATCACCTTACAATATGTACTGCTGCGGTTGGTCTTACGTGCAACAAAAACGTAAAAAAATTACCTTATGATCCCATAGAAAACTTAAGCACTCTTCAATTTGCCTTCACATAAATGCACGTACTTTAAAATAACTTATTCACACCTCCATACATTGTAATTTAATAAAAAGTGCCAAACTATCAAATGTAAACACTGCAAAACTAATCAAAATATTTATTATAAGAAAAGAACTAAAGTCAGTTTCCTTCAGCATATAATTTACACAGTCTATTAGAAAAGTTAAGCACTGAGAATATGTCAGCGAAATTAGTTAATAACATTACATTTAGGCCAAAACAAGACGATACACATAACCTCGTACTTCCAGGGATATTGTCAAAACTGTCATTTGTTTGACGCCATTGTTCCCGCGCATGCGAATTGAACTTTTTTCTCTTTGCGCATGATCTAATATGTATAGGTCTTTTTTAAATTTTCAAAAGATCAAGTAGTTTTTATTTTTTTGACAAATTACTAATATATAATTGCAATTATTACAATACATATTGTATATTTTAACGTTTATTTTTCTTTGCTTAAAGAAAAGTAGCTGTAGTTATACTTAATAAAAGAAATTATAAAACCCTTATATGCCTGTTGTTGGAATTTTTGTCTTTTTTTTTTAAAAAATCATACAAAGTTTCGTTTGTAGTTAATTTATAGAAATTTGTCTTTTTTAAATTATTAGAAGGCAAACGATCAGAAGGGCCACCTGATGTTAAGTGGATACCCTCGCCCATAGACATCACAACCTCAGAGGATGTGGATGTGTTTGCAGCATGAATATGCTGCTGTTTCACTGCATTATTCTGTAAGAGCGTGGTAAATACTAGGTTCGGGCCTGGCCCTTTAAAGTTACTGGCGTTAGTGTAGCTCGGCTCTACCACAAATGCTGGCTTAAAATGCTTAAAACATAAAATTGATAGTGAATCCTCTGTGCACAAATACATTTCGTGCTTGCTCAGTACATTTCAGTTTTTTCACTTTTAATCTTAATTCCTAAGAAATTAGTTTGGCACACCTCAACTTTTATTTCCCACATGACAGGTTGGCTGGTAGAGAATGCTTTGTAGCGTTAAGCCCGCCTTTTGTACATGTTTACTCCTTGTATTGTGTGCAATAAAGGGTAAATAAATAAATAAATCTATGGTTTCACAAATAAAACTTTGCTTGATAAAGTGTGAAATAGGAAACAAATATAAGGTTCAACAATTTGAACATCATGTACGATAGATATCATCATATCGTGCTATGATTGAAATAATTAGTTAGTTAACAGTGTTAACAAGTTAAGCTTGTGACGCGGCAGCATCTAATAAAGTTTATGTATAACATTCTTGGTGAAGAAACTATTAATGCAACTTTAACCGTGTCTAGTTTTGTTAACGTGTTTTAAATAAAGATGACGCTTACAATGAATATTTTTTAGCTTCACGCTTTATCTTGCACATGGCAGATTTCTATAGGTACATTTTCTTTAGGTATTATTCTATCCTTAGTGTGTTTACCCTTAGTCCCTTAACAAGCAAGAATATGAGATATTATTACTATTAATAGTGAATATTGTGCTTAATTTGAAACCGATTTTGCAATACCGTGCTAATATACATATATATTTTTTTTCTTATTCTATATAACGTATAAAATAAAAAAATATACCTGCATATAAAGTTAATATAACAATAACCAAAGTTCATCGTTTCCGAGGCAATCACGGAAGGTGACTTACGGCGTAACTTTGCTTGAGCTAAGTGATGATGTACATCTCAAAGTTTAATTAAATTTTTAACGAATGGCCTCGGGTTAACGTGATATGATAATGCTGAAAATTAAAAATTTTGCAATATTAATCTCAGTAAGTATAATTTATTGATAAACTCTTTTATTAACAGGCATGTTAAGTTCCGCCAATCAATGTAACGCATTGTCTTGAATTTGGTGACAATGGACTATCTTGACGTTTGGCTTTTGGATATACAGAATCTTGAAAAAATAATTCGATATTTAGCTTAATTTTTATTAGCCTAGAGATCAACTCTACAAACATACACATATTACAATATTTATCAAATAAAATTGAGAACCGTCGTGGCACAGAGGCGTAATGTCTACCTGTAAACACGACGATTTGTGGGTTCGATTCCCATTCAGGGAAGATAGATTTTTCTATTTCCATATTCTTCGCTTTAAAAACTAGGCAAAGCGCTAGGGAAAGCAGGGTTGAATAAAGCAGAGACTAAGCAACGAAGTGTCTTAACACTAGGTTCCTATGGTTCTTGCAGTTCCCTCTGCCTACCCTGCCATGTTGGAGACAAAGCGAGAAAATATAAAAAAATAATAATATAATATGAAATGCAACTTCAAAGTTTTATAAAGCTTACAAGAAGGATTTTGTACTCTTTAAAACCTAGAGAAGTCCTTTGAACCATTTTACAAAGTGTGCAGTATCACTTTTTCAAGTATGAATATAAAGGTTTTCCACTGTAGGTGAGTTACACGAAAAGATAACTCTTTTATTAAATATCGACTGTTTTCAACATATGGATTGATATTATAATATAAACTATGAACAAATCTGTGCCTATACTGTAATTTTATTGTTAAGATATTTATATAGAACTTATTTAATTTAACGTTTATTAGGGGACACTAAATACCTAAATAACTTATTTATTCACTCACACACACTCAGTACAGTAAGCGTATGAATGAAAGAGACTATGCCATTGTACCACGACAGCCAAATATAGTAAAATACTTGTTTTTTAGAAATTAACACAATTTAATAGCTACAAAATAAAAAAATTAACTGCGTAATCTATACATTTTTTAAAATTTTCAGAATTTTGCTCATGTCCTTAAAGATAAAAGACATAGACAGACTTGTTATCTAACACACGAACTCTTTTAATCTATAAGAGTGTGAACCGAGTATAAGTCGTGCTTTATAAATATTGTATAGTTATCATGCTCCAAACATCTTGGATACCACGTCACACTAACGAGTAAATCCTTCAAGACCAGTAATTTTGGTTTTCCAATATTTATTACTTTTCCACTTAAAGGGTCCCAACAATTTCGGATACAACGTCAGACGAGACTTCCACAGTAGTAAAAATAGACACATAGACATCATAAAAGGTGGCGATCACTAACTTGCTGATGGCTACCCATTTTGCACAAGACCCCAGGGCTTGAAGGAGTCTGGTGGAAAATATAGCGCACTATAGTCACTTCTCTCAGTCATGAGGATACCGAGAAAAAGAACAAATATTAACTAAGGCTATCTTGGGTTAGATTCGATATGGAGGATATTGAATCTAATCCAAGACAGCCTAGCAATTAACGGTTTAGTATTGTAATTTTTTAATAATAATTGACGTCTATTGGTACTCTCATTAAATAACGAGTCAGTAATTATTACCAATGTTCTTACACACTCTAAATATGCTAAACACCTAAGATGTGACTAATATTAAATGAAATAGGTGTTGAGTGTATCGCAAACATGGTTTTCGATTTGCAACGTACACGTTCGCTTTCGTGTACAACTCACGTGTTATATTGCTTCGTATAAATGCATACGATGCCACGAAGTTACTACGGTTTCATATCAAAACTACGTAATTATAACTTTATATAATATAAATATAAACAAAATTAATAACACATCATTAATTTCTGTATTTTAGTATTATAAGGATTTCGCTAAGCTCCTCACGTATCAACAAGGCCTAGAGGACTTAGATTTTAAATTTTTCACCTCTACTGTCTGATTTTTCTCGAGATCTCCAAGGTATATAGTTTCACGATTTTTCTTGCTTTTTCTTCCTCTTCCTGTTCTGCTTTCTTCCCAGTTTAGTAACAAAACATAATATGTTTATGTTGTAAGCCACGTCACACATATACAACATGTTACTACAAACACTAACTCAAACGTTTTATAATATTTAATTGATTACAAAAGAAAATTAAAAAACCATTATCATAATTATGTGTTAAGTACAGTATATAGTAGTTGTAAATACTTTCTGCATACACAGTAATAGTAAGTTCAAACAATTACTAGTGCAAACTATTAATAAACGTATTTTCCATTCCAGAAAAAATAAAGTACTCACATTTAATACATAATGTCTCAACTGGTGGAATATTCCTCCTTCCTTTATAAATTCTTTTTGTTATTACATTTAAATATTATAAATTAAGATATATTATAACATTCAAATCGAGTTCTAATAGTATATCACCGTGGTATAACGAATGAGACGGCAAGTGTGAAATTGCACGAGTATGACTTCGCATGGACACGTCTGTAATAAGGAACACATCTGGCTCTATATATACATCTGTATTTGAAGCGAATGAATGGAAAAGTTATATAAAATTTATATTAATTTATATGATGTACATATAATATATATGTGTATATATTTTAATACTATAAGCTTTGTAAATACGAGGGTTAAACTGAAAGTATTTAGAACTGGCAACTTAAAAGCATTATATTAAAAAAAAAAAGAAAATAGAACTCTTTACCAATAATATTGAGTATACATTTCATTCATTTGTCATTTGTTTTACGATTTGGCGGCAAATCGAAAATTGTCTGTGCACGTCAGAATGAATTCAATCCGAGAAAATTTTCGTGCAATGATTTTTTATGACTTTCGATGTCATATAAGTCAACAAGAAAGTTATGATAGACTTCGATTGGCTTTTCACGATGAAGCCCCATCTCGTGCCGCAATTTACAACTGGTTTAATGAATTCAAACGTGGTCGAACTAATCTCACCGATGATTTGCGTGAGGGACGGCCTTCTACAGCGACGACTGAAGATAATATCAGTGTTGTGCGGCGTATGATAGAGACTGACAAAAGAGTGACCTATCAGCAGATTCGGACAAGTCTAGGCATAGGTATGAGTCAAGTGCACAAAATCCTCCATGAACATTTAGCGGTCAGGAAGCTTTGTGCCCGCTGGATACCGCATAATTTGACCGAGGCTCAAAAACTCCGCCGTGTTGATTGGTGCCGAGAAATGATCCAAAAATTTAACGGAGGTGACTCAAATGCTGTGTTCGATATACTAACGGGTGACGAAAGCTGGATTTACTGTTATGATCCGGAAACCAAAAGACATTCTGCTCAGTGGGTGTTTCCTTCCGAAGAGTTGCCAACTAAAGTGAAGAGAGGTCGAAGTGTTGGAAAAAAGATGGTGGCCTCGTTCTTCGGAAAGACAGGTCATTACGCGACAGTTGTCTTAGAGGATCAGAAAACGGTTAATGCAGAGTGGTACACTAACAACTGTTTGCCACTTGACTTGGAAAAAGTTCGAGAGAAATGACCTCGCAGCAGGATCCTCCTTCATCACGACAATGCCTCGTTGCACACCGCCAGGCAAACGATCGACTATTTGACGACCTTAGACGTGGAATTACTGGGTCACCCGCCGTATAGCTCCGACCTCGCACCCTGCGATTTTTATTTATTCCCGAAAATAAAAGAAAAACTTTGAGGAAAACATTTTATGGACGCCGAAGAAGCAGTGGCTGCGTTTCAAAACGCCGTTGAAGAAACCCCTAAGGCCGAGTGGGCAAGGTGCTTTTCTCAATGGTTCCATCGAATGCAGCGATGGATTGATGTAAATGGACGCTATTTTGAAAAGTTATAATAAAACTAATAACTTGCTAGAATGCTTAGTTTTTGATTTTCTAAGAACTTTCAGTTTGACCCTCGTATTATACATTGTTTTGGCAAAACTGTAGAAGTTATATATAGGTATAAATCATCTAGTCTTAAAATTAACTCTCCTCACACTATATTTATTAGTTCATACAAATTATTATCATCTCAACACATACATATACAAGATTCATCACTTTTAAATATCGTATATAGTATTCGTAATTATTTATTTTCGTCTACTGTACGCCGTTATGAAACGCTATTTCTTGACGTGTTCCGCTCTTGGAAATGAAGGAAATGGATCGAACGAAAAGTAAAGTGTTCATTTGCATATGTTTCCTTTTATCAGTGTTAGAAATATTAAAATTTATTTTATATATAATTTATATAATTTTAAGTATTTTTTTTTCATTATTATAAAGCTTTCTCGTTATAACGAACATGCCGATCTGTGAAGTTTACATTCGAATATTGTTCTTATTCTTTCTTCACTTCAACAAAATTTCCTATCGCAAGAGTACTTTACTCCCATATCTTTATAAAACAGACTACAAGTGAACAAACGGCGTCTCAATGGCTCATTTTGGGTACAGTCCATCATAGTGTGATGCACATCGTCTAATGAGTTACACGTACAACATTTTGGTGAAGGTGATTTTCTCATTAGATACGCAAATGTATTTGATGGAATATGTCCTGATCTAAGCCTCAAAGCAGTCACGCAGTCTCTTCTACTTAGACAATCAGAATCTAACTTTGAATAATGGTTGTGGTGTATAGTTTTATATCTAATATTAACTTACACCAAATTTATACTAAAAAAAAAATTAAAGCTAATTGGGATATTACTTGACTCTAACTCTGTTAGTAGCTAATTCACTCGTTTACTGTGAGACCGAATTATTTTATTTTCCAGTTCCGGAATGGCGACTTGCAGCGTTGAGTTCAACATAACACCTAATATATTAAATTTAGGCAAAAATCAGAGGGATGATGAAAAATCAGGGGAGCGATGTGTTTTATCACTAGATTCTGCTTACTTACCTTATTATAAGCGAGTTACAGTATAAAGTTACAAGTCGAGCGAAAAACAGTTTCTTGTTGATAAAATTTTTTTGGATCAAATCATTCATGATAGCTTAGTAGAACCTACTACTTAGAATAAAACTGCTTAAATATTATAATTATTAGAAATAAATATTATCATTTTGAGGATTAATCAACCTAATGGTACTATATATAAGAGCTAAGTATATAGGTATAAATAATATATGTACTAAGAACCAACCCTTTGGATAGGTATACAATATTTAAATGTGAGTACTCCTGAGGCGCTCCCGCCCACTCCGCAGACGTGAAGAGCATGCTCTGGTTGTTATAATGTTGTATAACATAAATATAACAATTTCAATACCAAATTTACTATTTATAGCATACAAAAAAAATAACTCATGCATAAATCATAATTTTTTAAATTATTTTTTAATAATTTGTTAACATAACTAGCGATTTAGTTTTCTATATAGTTTTAACCCCTGTGACTTGTCTGGTCATTGATCTGACAATCCTAGATTTGTTCACATTAATAAGTTTATCAATATAATATAATTTTAAAACAATAACATTTACGTACAATTATACATGCACTATTACGTAAATTTACAATCTCTTAGTAAGATGTATTGAAATTAAATTTTTACTGTACTAATTTGGTAAAGACGATGTTTATACTTTATGATAAATAATAATAAAGCAAAAATTAATACATTGGAAAAATAATTGTGCATCAAGCGTGTTAGTTAATATCTTTAGTAGAACATGTATTAAGCTCTTAAATTGTTATGCAAAATCTAGCTTATACCACGTATACGTCTTGCAAGTCATTCAAAAATAAAAAGCTAAGCCTATACGTTCACCAATTTGTCTAAGCTTACAATATAATGTAATTACATTACATCCATTATGCTTGGTAAAATACATATATAAATTAGTAAGCCAAATGTAAAAAGGTAATAGTAGTATCTGTATTTATTCAATAATTTTCGTAAATATATATTACCTTCATATTAACTTATATATAATCTTGACTATATGTTATAAATAAGGTTAAATAAACTTTTTTGCATAAAAATTGTGGCTTTTGATACTCCCACACAAGAGTATTGAAATATCTAATTGAAGTATTGTGTAAACATACTGAAATTGTAATGATTAATACAATATAAAAACATCAACAGTTATTCTTTATACATTTGTAATTCAAAAATTAATTCTCTCACTTGAATCTCTTAAGAAAAGTTTTGATGTAGAAATACCTTTAACAAGATACATCTTTTTATTGACTTAAATTTAAAAAAAAATTGTGTCATAATGTCATGTTATGACGAGCCTAAGCGTGATTTTCTTTCAATTCTATTGATTGCAAACTCAAATCCGAACCGTACTAACAGTATTGGTACATGATATTTTTGTGATTTAATTTTCGGTAAAAAAAAAAGTTTTATAAATTATGGTGATGGTGTTAATGTTTGGAGAACACTATTGTAAATATAATATTTAATTTAGATTTATTTACTGAGAAAATCTTTTTATTACATAATTCGTTTATCGAAAATATGATGTCAAGTCAATATTTTGATTTAACTTACTGTATCTGCGGTCAAATTTACCTCGAGCGCTCTATTTATATCGTGTGCCATACACTATTCAGAGAATTGCGTTTAAAATAATATAAAATTCAGTCTCATTAAATAATATATCAGTGATTATGAATTATTTTTCTTTTCCTTATCAGAATTTTTTTTAATATTAACTAACATATATTCAAAAGTTTTAAAATGTTACAACACACTTAATGAAAGCAAATAAAACAGTAATTCTAGATTGTTTTCGGCAACTTCATCATTAATTCAGTGTGATGACGACATTGCGTGACATTTACCGTAGATTTTTCTACGAATATAAAGTGTTATTTTTAAAATGTAGAACCATTAAAATTTATACGTATATGTTCGTGAATTGAATAATTTGAGTATTATTTTATTGTTACTATGACTAAGGGCTAAGTCCTTTATTTATTAAAATGTTTATTTTTGTATTAGGCATGGATTCGTTAAACAAATTCGTCTCATATTCTGAAATATACTATTTAAGAATGTCATTTTGTACAAATATATATCTATATGTAAGTAAATATATATTAAAGATATTTCACATATATTAAAGACAATTTTCTTAAAAACACTCAAAGCAATCAAATTTTAATAAATGTCAAATGCCAATCTATAGTTCCTTAGTTGTAGATCTATATTTCCTTAGTTCTCCGTAAAAAGGGAATTCATAGGTATATCACGAATCAAAATCATTTGTGTAGTTCATGGTTATACAAAATCAGTAAATACAATTGCAAATTTAACCTAATATGATTTCAATTTATAAATCAACTAGTTAATATTACTTTTTAATAATATTTAGATATAGGAAAGTAATAACAACAAACATATAGTATGATGGTGAGAAATTTTATTGCTTCATCACAAACGCGACTAGAGATTAAGTAACAAGTATATGGCAGTGTTTGGAGATATTATAACACATTTCTATTTACTAAATTTAGTTCCTGACAACCTCAACCTTGGGTGGGTGGCTTCTGATGTACTCAAGAGCCCTGATGATGTAGTCTGGGATTGGCACAGGGGTGGGGAGGTGGCTTCCCTGTTAAAAAAAAATGATGTGTTAGTCATTTCTATTCGTACTAAATATATTACTAAAGTTGATAGTTAATATTGCTTATGTCACTGAACCTGTGATATGGTGCAACTATGATCTTTTTACTTTAATAATTATGAAATTATAAAAAAAAATAAGTTGCATAATATAATAGCAATAAAAATGTAACAATAATAAAGATACTCTGATATTGATACACTATTTTCTTCATATATAAATGACACGAAGGCCATTAGAGGGTATGAAATTAAAAATTCAAACATGATGCTTCCTGGCTATTCTTTAAAGGTCCTGTAAGGTTAGTATTATTTTATTTTAATCGAGTATAGTGCATCATCTGACCCAGATGGAATGTCGTAGGCTCATTTACGCAAGACACGTGGGATCACATCTAAATAATGTAAAATATATTTCTCAAGATCTTCTCCAAATGCTTGAAATTTGTATTTTAAAATTATATATTAGTAATCTTTTTGGTATAAAAATTTCAAATTACCTCAGGTTGGTATCCTAATTCGTTGGCTACGTATCTGACTTCGTATCTTTGACCATCAGGGCCATTGTAAGAGTTGATACCTTGAACTTCGATAGCTTCGTCCTCCTATCACAAAAGACATGTAATATAAATAAATAAAATAATTTTTAAAAGAATATATATAGTATTTAAAACAACAGAACTTAACAGAACTTTCGTATGTTGATGTGAGTAAGAAAAAATTCCAAAGTTGTGTGATGACGTGGTCATATTGTGCTAGAAGGATTTTTGTTTAAAATTCTATAATACTTTTAGTGATTGACCTTGACGAAAATACCAAGGTTACATATATTAATTTATGCACATATTTCTACAACATGTTCATCTGCTTAATAAATGACATTTGGTACGACCTCGAAGATGTACTGATTAATAATTAATTCCTCCTTTTGATTCTATTAGCCATTAATATACGTTTCAGAGAAACTGGTACTATAAATCTTATTAATTGACTAAGAATTATTATTACAATAGAATTAATACACAATTATTTATACTAATACGACATTTACGACACTGTTTTTCTTTAATTATCAAAATTTCTTAAAGTACTTAGAAGCAATTTTAAGGAATATTCTCAAGTAATAAAAGAAATTAAGCTAACTAATATGTCTAACGCACAAAATTTATATAAAAGTGCTATACAAAATGATATGATATATATAATATTTCCTTTTAGAATTGTATTATACTTACACGTCCAGGGTTCTTCAAGACGCCACTTTCTTGGGCGACAATACCGTTGCTGGTTTCAAAAGCGAATTGGTATTTGTCGGGCAAGACATCAGCGTCTTGTCTGACAATGACTGCATCACCTTCGGCGGAGTGGACGAGGTGAGACACGTCAGCTGCTGCGACGGCCACGAGGGCGAGGATTGCTACGAAGGATTTCTGAGACCAAATTGTGTAACTATAGTTAAGCTTTGTTTTTTTCTATGTCTTCACACTTTATCCCGCACATGGTAGGGTAGGCAGAGGGAACTGCTGGGACTTTAGGAACCTAGTGATAAGTGGCCGCACTTTTTCATTATTAATATATAATATTTATTCCGTCACTTAAAATGATACGGCTTAGAAATAATATAATGTTATATTTACTATACTATAATATATTGCATCTGATAGTTCAGGTGCTTATAGAATAAACAAAGATGATACAGAAAATTAAATGAACGTTTCACAAAAAGAAAATAATGAAATTAATTATTTCAAATTTTAACATTAAAAGTACAGTTTGAGATGATAAATATTAACACAAGATCGTCGTTATATATAAGTAATATTACACATATATCGTAAAGCTAGACTCCTACTCACCATGTTGTGTCAAAGTTAACAGGCGATGTGTAACTGTGATTATAAAATAATCGCTTCGCGTTTTATACCCGTTGGAATCATTCGATTATGGTTCTAAGTATCGACATTTGCATTATTTTGCAACAAAGATGCTGATCTTCAATATGATTTGATTTTTTTACAAGGTGAACTTGATTTGTGGGTTTAATATTGAGAATGGTGATTTTATTAAAACAGTAGCGGATTGAAATTTACTTTAAATAACTTTAATAGGTGACAAATTAAAATTAGATTATCTTTTTCTGAGTATGTCCTTCCTACCACAGCGAAGCTTAAAATTGTTTAAAACTTAAAAAAAATGGATCCGTGTTCAAAATATATTCTGAATCGTATATACCTTTTTATCGTATTTAAGTTTATTTATTTGATGCGTGATTAGTGTATCTGTAGATATATTACTGGAAACTTAGTTATTAATTCAGAAAACAAAATTTAACTTTAAATTATTATTTTCATATAGAACTTTTAGATGTCATCTTATTTTATTTTGTGAAAGAAATATTGTAAAAACAAAATACTGTTATCAAGTAACGACCTATTTAGAAAAACTTAAAAATTCTATTATAATAACCTTTCATTATATTTCTTTATTATTATTACATATATGTATACTTTAAATAATATTAAATAGTTACTATCAAACGCTACTGCATGCACAATAAAACTTTTTTAGCGATTCTAATTTTGAGTAGCCCAGTGGGACGATTTCTGACTGTAACTCTGACGGTTGCTGGTTGATTTTCGTTTTTCTGCTTCGTAGCTTTCATTCATCAAAAGCTCTATTCAGTGTTGAATTCTATTTAATAGAATAATGTATTTATTGGATAAATTATTGAACATTGACCTTCCCCATGCATTTTCTGAGTGATATATATTGTATGAAACTAAAAAAACAAAAAATTGTTGGTATATTAAAAATGATAACTTTACGTCACAAAACCTACTATTTACAGATTGTAGTGAGACACATTAATTTTGCCCATTCTTCATAATACAGATGTAATTTGTGAAAGATGTGTCGATAAGAATTTCTTCAACCCACACAAATTTGAAGTACAATGTCATTTGTCATAAGTTTCTCTTTGTTTGCTAATAGTTCATTTAATCATTATTATTATTGTAGGCATATCAAGGCTAGGCCAGGAGTTGGAAACGTAATTATTAAGTCATGGATTCATTATATATATATATATATATATATATATATATATATATATATATATATATATATATATATATATATATATATATATATATATATATATATATATATATATATATATATATATATATATATATATATATATATATATATATATATATATATATATATATATATATATATATATATATATATATATATATATATATGTGTTAATAGGTCACAATGTTACTAAGAAATACAAAAAAACGTGTAGTTTACAAAACTCGTTTACGTTTTGGGCGAGGGAATTATACATGAGCTGACAAAATAGTCTGGTTTCTTCTACGTTTACAAAAAATAAGTAATAAATTATTATTATAAGTGTTTGGTTTTGATAAGGAAATCATTATTTATAACAACATTTATGGAAAATCATTGAAGTAATATGTTTTTTTAAAACTTCATTAATATATACTATATTTTAGTTCACTTTATTATATTTTATATTACGTAAACCTAATTGGGTCGAAACATATCGTTTTTCTTACGTGTAAAATGTAGACTTATAAAATAATAAAGTATCTTAGAACTAGAAAATAACTAGAAATACTACAAAATTGTTTCTTTTTACTTTTTCTACAGTGAGGTTAGGAAATGACTAAAACAAAAAAATAAATCGTCAACCCAGGCCAGGTATATTTATAAAATTGTACAAATATTGAAACAGTCCAGCCAAATAACTTTATAAATTAATTAAAATATATTTTTAAATATTCATTTCGGTACAGATCAGTTTGCTAGGCAGACGCTTCAATTAGTCCAAACCTACAAAAGCTTTTAAAATCATTTTCAGTCACTGAAACTCTATTCAATAATATATTTATATATTGCAATTTTTCATAGTTGTTGCAGCTATTTATGTTTTGGGCAAATTTAGTTTGGTGAATTAAAAGCCACGTTTCCTATATTAAAAAAAAACCAATCAATTAACAGTGTAATATTCAAAAATTTCTTATTTGTACTTTATGAAAAACATAACCAAAATGATAAAATAAACTTAAATACTCTATTTAAATAATCTATTTTCAAAAACATTTTAAATGTTAAAAGGGTGTAGGCATATTAATTTTATTTAGAAACTGTATGGTGACATGTTGTATGAAAATCTTATATTCATGAAATTAAATTGTATCAAAAAAGGAGACGTCAAGACGACGGCTTTAGAACGTAAAGCTCAAAAGGAAAGCTTGACAAGTGTAGAATAAGTAAGTTGTATGTAAAGTTTTATGATATGAAAAATATCGTATGTTGTTATAGAACACTTTGAATTTGTGGCAGATTTATGGTAGATACATTCTAAAGGTCGCGGAAAGCAGAAAAAAGAGATTTAGTATACCTTTTAAATAATGTAATAGAAATAATATAAAACAAAGAATCCATAAATATTTTAACAATATGTTACAAATACAATATTTAAATAACAATCTGTCTAAATTATGTATTACAAAGTTTCGCGCAAGTTTTGCAACGCAGTGGGAGCTTTCTGTGTTTAGCAATGAAACTCATTATATCAACATCATATGACATATTTGGGGCCATTAATGCTCAGTGGAATAGCTTTTGACTGTTAATGAAATGGTTGTAGGTTACTTTTTGGCATTTTTTTTAAATTTATAAACTTAACAGATACTTAGAAAATACATATTTCAGCTTTTTAAATTAAATTAAAGGTAAGCTTCTGTTTAATTTATTTTTTATCTTTAAATATAATAGAAGCAAAGAAAATTGAATACAATCAACACATTCATATACTATCTAAATAAAAGCTTTTTTACTTTTAGTTTCATTCTGAGAAGCCAGTGGTCATATTTTTTTTATTTTTTTGGCTATTTATAGATATCGTTAAGCGCTGTATCAAAGTTTTTGTCACAATTATAAATATTTCAATATTATTAAGTATTAACATTTACTCGTAGCTTTACGTGGTCAAATCAAAATTAGTTGTGGATCGATTAATTTATTATAGTTAGGCTTTAATAGAAATCAAATAAAAACGAATTAAATTTAAGCTAGTAGTTTCTAAGATTAAAACATTCAACCAGACAAACACTTAAACCTTATCAAATATAGATTTTGTTTTGTTTTATAAAATATCTAACATTACCTGTTTTTTATTATATTTAAATTTATTAGGTTTACCTTCTTATAACCACTACGGTTGTTGGAATCAGGAAATGATAAAACATCATTCAAGCAAAACTATTTTGACGTTCATAATAATAGCCTCTAGTGATGCTTTTAAATATTAAGAAAAAATAATCAAGGGCGTTGTATCACATTTATTAAATAATAATCCTTATATGATTGAATGCAATAGATTTTTTATCAAAAATTGCACAATTTTGTATGTATATCGCATATAAAACCGTGTTGAGTTACCAAAAATAAAATTATAATGTAACTTAAACAATGATCTGGATTTCAATTGCTGAAAATAATTTTTCTCTCTTCCACACACTAGTATCTCGATAGATAAAGGAGATTTAACGCGTAGAGATTTAACACTAAACTAGCTTAAAACATATACTAATACTTATATATAATTAGATGTGATAATCGATAAAATATCTCCTATATCTAATTAGTTGGTTGAGTCTTTAAGTGTTATTAAGAAGCACATATTTCTTATTCAACTGTATTTAATAGTAAAGGACAGGACGAGTAACATAAATCTCTTTTCTATGTTTTCCGACTATCTTTTTACTATTACCTGATTTTAAAATATTTCGAGAAAATACATACATAAATATAATATTAATATCGTGATGTCGATATTAAAGTTCTTCAAATGACACTCAAAACTCCGCCGGCATCCTAATGGCTTATTATTTTATATTGGAATACAATAACCGTTTGTGAAGGAAATACAACGTACAGATCGTTTTCATTATAAACGTACGTTTACGTACATCTTTATCTCCAAGAAAGCGATATTAGACTGGAAGTGGGTGACTTGAAGGTAAATTGCTTGTTGTACACAGATGATGTAGTGCTTATTGCATCATCAGATGGGTGTAAAAATAATTGTCTTAGCCTGAATGCAAGTCAGTTTTCGGTATTTGAAAATGATTGAAGAATGTACGATTGTTGTGTACCTATGGAAACTTATTAAAATAAGCGAATGACGTAGTATACTTGGGAAGTATATTGAGTAGAGAGGGCAGACACGAAATGAACGTGAAAATGCGAGACACTCAGGGACTCTGCTAGGGGTAAATTGTGAAATAAAAGTAAGTAGTATAAGAGAACGAAAGCTACTTTTGGAATTCCATATTTTATTTCACTTACATTATAGAGGATTGTGATTTCGATCCCCTTTCAGTGGAAAATACTTTTTATTTCTCAGTCTAATCATACAAACCATAGAAATGCAAATCAATGTATAATATCTCCAATTTTGAGCTAAATAAAATATATTTATGGGCCTTATCACGTCGAACGTAAGAGGATGGCGGAGTGGCTTTTACCTAACACAACCACATGAAATTACTACTTAGTAAGAAGTAAAAGAATCAAAAAGATTAGACTACAAGATAAATAAAGTGACCTTAAGCCATTAGAATTTCTTGAAGAATCTTAATGTACGCTTGAGAGGACGATAAAATACCAGGGTAATTTTATATCCATTCATCTTATTGCTACAGCTATTGGCCATTACCTTCATACCTTTAGATGACGAGGTACTTTAACCTGAGGTTTAACCTTTCTCCCTACAAATTGTATAACACGACCTTTGTAACTTAGATAAAGGATGTCGGTGAGAGAATTAATTGTTTTAAATATATTATTATTTATCTCTCACACAGGATCTCACAAAGGACGTAGTGACCGTAATTTAACATTTACAGACTATATTGGGGACATTTCGTTTTGATATTTATAACTAAAATGGCTAAGAGGAAGAAATCATATATAATTTAAATATAATATAATTAAATTGTTTTGTTTTTTTGGCTCCAAAATAAAAGAAAATTACTTCATAAAAAAATCACTTTTTAACTTTGAAACGACAATATATCGCTTAGATGGAATGTAAACGAATACCGTGATTGATCGAGGCTTGAAAGTGTCCTTGAGGTGCGTTTTAGATTGATAATTATAAAATTGTATAGAATTGTTAAAAATAAAAATATAATGTTTACCACCTTACTTATATTATAATACTTTTAATAATTATTATTAATTTAAATTAATGTAATTATATATAATTTTCGCTTGGAGCTTACAGCGCGGCTTTCAATGTTCTTAAGCTATACATTTTTGCGTATCACTTTGATAAGTATCATAGAGACCTAAGCTTTATATATAAAACTTTTACACTACTGATTGACTGACAGTCAACTAACGTCAAAATTACTGAGCATAGAAGCCTTGTTATTTGCAACTAACCTTTGGCTTCATACTATACTAAATGATGATTTTTATTACCATTCCTTAATTCTTAAGGACCGTCGTGGCGCAGAGGCGTAAGCGTCTGCCTGTAATCACGACGGTTTGAGGTTTCGATCCCATTCGGGGAGGATGGATTTTTCTATTTACATTTTCTTCACTCTGGAAACTAGGCAAAGTGCGGCGTTGAGTTCCGCCACTCAGCACGCAATGCCTCGAAAAGGGCGGAAAGCGGCGACGGAGAAAGCAGGGACTAAGCAACGGAGTGTTTTAACACTAGGTTCATATGGTTCCTGCAGTTCCCATGTCCCCTACGCAATATATGGTTCCTGCTGTCTACCCTGCAATATGCGAGATAAAGCGTGCAGCTAAAAAAGAAAAAAAAAGAAAAAATCCTTAATCCTTAAAAACTGTAACCAACAATAAGGAAAGTTCAACCAAGCAATGTCTTATCCATTTCATATATCTTTTATAGATTATTTTGAACATTAAGTAAACAACTAACCGAAAAATCGAGACTATGAAGTCCACAAAGTTCAAGGTTCTATAAAATTAATCTTTCTTGAAGTTATATAACAAAAATTTTAAAAGAGTATTAAATCACACGACTATATGTAAACGTTAAAAAATAAAAGTCATTAATTTTTATATCACACTTTAATGCCAGTTCGTTTCTAACATTTTACTATGCTTGGTAAAAAAATAAAAACAAACAAAAACGTGGTAAATCGAAGGTCCAACAGTTATTCTATAGCGGTAATTGTAGAGTTATGCTTAGATTTTCTTGGCCACGACGCGTTCAACCGCTGGTGGGTGCTCTTCAATGTATTTGAGACTGCGGAGGATCAGCTCAGGGATTGGTGGGGGTTGAGGGATGTGGCTGCCCTGTTAACATAATTACAACACGGTATTAATAATAACTAATTAGTAATTATTTTACATTTTTTACATTTACTTAGACTTTATGTTCGTTTAATTCAAAATGGCTTGTAAATTACTAGTCAAGTTGTAAATTTGAATTTAAAATTATAAGAACTATAATGTTCCCATATCTAAGTAGTGAGGTAGGATACATTATTGCTATAAGGTATCGGTAAACCTTAATATCGCCACTTCGTTTTCATTTTATTTTTTTTTCTTTCTTTCCTTTTCTCAAGAGTTACAAACGATTATACAATAAATTAGTAACCTCGTATATACTTATATGTTTGTAAAATAGTCCTTCCTATAAAATCTCAAAAATTGCCATCATTTTTGTAAGTTAAACAGTTTATGGCAAAATGAAAATATTTCAATTCATATAAATAACAAATGATTAATAACAATAAATTTGAACTGTGTAATATAATTTTTACATTAGACAGTTATGTTCTACCTAATGGCAAACTATTGTAACAATGAAAAAGTCAAGGTTTATTGAGTTTATAAGCAAGATCGTTAGTATTAAGCATTTCAAGAAATATTTTTTAAGGAAATATTAAAATTTATTTAATTATTTTAATTTTTTTTTGATTCGCTACTAGATTTCGAGAATTACTTATACTTTTATGAATAGCGGTAAGTAAGTATCTAAGGAATTCAACTCTTCACTCTCCGTCTCCTATTATTTATACTTACACTGGGCTGGTAACCATTTTCGTTGGCAATCCATTGTAGGCTGATTGGGGTACCGTCTGGGGCGTTGTATTTGACTGATCCCTTAACCTCAAGAGCGGGGTAGTCCTGTGAAATATCAAAATGTTTATAACAGCTCACAATAAATTTAATAAAATCAATTTATTACATATAAAATAAATCTGTATCCTTCTAAACTTATTTATTCTTAATTAAGCAAATAATTTGCTAGCATGACCTCCTGTTATAAATATTGAGTCATTAAAATACTCTTTGAAGCCCCAACTTAATTTAATCAATTGTAAATTAAAAGTAAAGACCCTCTCCATTACGGGGGTCAAATTTATTACTTTTATGTTCTAAATACAGGTGCTTCTGAGTAAATGAAAATTACACTAATTAAAAAGGTTGATTATCGATTTTAAATTGCAAAATGCATATCGATATAAAAATAATATTCTTAAGAAATTCACTGTATTAAGAAATAATGAAAGTGTTAATAAAAGATTCTCGGAGTATAAATCTCTTACATTAGCAAGAAGAACAAAGAGAAAACTCTCTACAATTATCAGACAAAATAAATAGTTATAATTACTATCTTACAGAGTTGGAGTTCTTCAAAAGACCATCAGCTTGAGAGTAGATGCCGTTGGCGGTTTCGTAGGCGTATTGGAAGCTGTTACCATCAGGACTGATGTCGTAAGCGGATCTGACAATTGGTGCTTGTGATTCGTCATTCTTGACATATGGTACGTCAGCGGCGACGCAAGCCACAGCGACGGCGAGAACTACTAAGAATTTCTATAAGGAATAATAATTTTACCATTAACAACTTCAAGGATTTTGTCGTTGTAACGCAGAAGCGTAGCGTCTGCTTGTAAAGACGGTTTGTGGGTTCAATTCCCATTTGGGGAAGATGATTTATTTCTTTTCCATTTTCTTCGCTCTGGCAACTAGGTAAAGCCCGGCGTTGAGTTCCACCACTCAACGCGTAATGTCTTGAGAAAAGGCGAAAAGCAAGGGACGGAGTGTCTTAACACCAGGTGTCTACGGTTCCCTCTGTCTCTGCTAAGTGCGAGATAAAGCGGAAGGCATAAAAAATAAAATAAAAAAGATTTCTAGATATTTATGAAAAATCAATATCAAATGATTATCAAAATAATTACATACAAAGGAAGTTTATAATATAATTATAATTTTCTGAGGAGACTCTCTTACCATTTTGTTTAGTGGGTTATCGGAGCTGATTAAGTGTCAGTCTGATTTTAAGATTTCGCCAAAGCCTTTATATAGGTAATATCTGAATCAAAGATGCGAATTTTGAAGCTTCTTGTTTTGCGTGAACATGTCGCGTCTGGGCATAGACGCTGGATGTGTAAAATTAGATTAGAAACTTTAATACCTACTTCCTTGGGTCTACATTCATAAAATTGTTTATAACCTTTTAATGTTTTTAAATGATATATTATGTGTTTAAAAATAGTTTTATGATCCTATGTTTCACTAATTATTACGTTATTAAAAAAAACCGTTGCTTTATTAAGAATTGCATTGGATATTTACATATTTAAATAAGTCAAGAAAAAAATATTGTTTCCTATATATATATATATATATATATATATATATATATATATATATATATATATATATATATATATATATATATATATATATATATATATATATATATATATATATATATATATATATATATATATATATATATATATATATATATATATATATATATATATATATATATATATATATATTTTGTACGTGAGTGTAGATACAAATTTCACTATATTTCGATTAATTTTAAATATTAAGAAACTCTTTAAGTACACATTACGTTTGAATCATTACATTAGTATATGAGAAAGAGTCTTTGTCGGTAGCGTATTAACCTAAATAAGTAGAGTACGATTAATTCATGTGTACTTTATTTTTTAAACCAATTTATAGCAATAAAATTCAAGTATATTTTTTTTATTTTGCTTTAGGACTTTGAAAGGCCCTTTCTTCGGAAAAAGAAAGACCACGACAATATCATCTTCCACGACATAAAAGTCAATAGCTCAACACTATATTAAAAATTGTATGGAATAGAACTTGAATAGGAAAGCAGACTTAATACTAAACACCGGTATTAATGACAGGAAAGAAAAAATATCCAATTAATAAGATCATATCTGAAATCATAACACTCTTTGAGCAACAAAATGTGGTATTATTATATAGAATGTTTGATTATTGGCTAAATGTATGCAGGACGAGTATATGACCGTATGCTCTGTTCTATTTAGCAATTCAAGGTCAAGTAATCCTGTACCGTCTTTAGATGTATGCGTAATTGTACGTAGATGTACATATAATATATTTCTTATATATTTAGTGAAATATTAAACGTTAAAGCTTTGCCAAAGCATAGTACAGCTTGTTTGGTGTAGCTTAAATATATGCTTATACTAGAGTTTTCATCCTATTATGTTATATTCTTTTTTGGTTTTTTTAGCTTCACGCTTTATCCCGCATAGCAAGGTAGGCAAAGGGAACTGCAGGAAACATTAGAAGCATAGTGTTAAGACACTCCGTTGCTTAGTCCCTGCTTTCTCCGTCCCCGCTTTCCTTTGTTATTTTTTAATGAGAAATAAATTTAGTTAAATATCTAACGTTTTAATTTACTTAACAAAAATATATATAAAGATGAGGTAACATTTATGTCTAAACATCAGGTATCAGGTAAAATTTGGTTGTTGTTTATTTGTACCTTCCCAAGGTATATTGTTTATACAACATTATATTTAGTATAAACAAATTTCCTAAAAAATACTTAGAAAACAATTCAAAATTGTTTTTTTTCTGTCTAGACGTCATGAAAATTCACCATGAAAATGTAGATAAATTCTTATAATTTGATAATTAAAAAAACAATTTCATTTACGTTTAAGATTCACCATCAGCTAAGCTCAAGAGTTTTTTATCATTGATAATATTTTCTATTATCATTCTTTAAAAACTAAAATATTAATATGACGTTTCCTTAAGCTTAGCGCTGTATCATGCTTATCAGTATGAGCAGAGGGAACATAGTATCAAATAGAAGCGTATGTGACAAGAATTTTTGGTATTTTTGAATGTATTTGTGGAACACTTCTATGAATTCTACGAATTAAGCATAGCATAGTAAGATATCTTGTAACTTGGAATACATAACTTATGACTACAATTTTACTATTGATATGACTATGCAATAAGGGAACTGCGAACTGCAAAGCCGATTGTATATATGAATTAAGTGTCGTCCGTCAATACACATTGCCCTGAATTATAGTGAAAAGTAAAAAAATTATACCAAGTTGTCTTGATACATGCGGGATAAAGCGTGAAGCCAAAAACCTTCATTATTTTCAGAAATAAACATACTTCTTAAGGAAATTACAACACATTCATGACGTAGACAGACTGTCATGACATATTTGTCCGTGTTTTAGTATACAATTAGCGTAAAAATAATTTATGGCTGCAACGGTCAGTGTCAATCAAAATTTACAATAGCCTCAAGGATATATATTGTATTTATATATGTATATGATAACTTTTAAATATCACATGTTAATTAAAGATTTATATTTTTAAGATAATTATATATATATATATATATATATATATATATATATATATATATATATATATATATATATATATATATATATATATATATATATATATATATATATATATATATATATATATATATATATATATATATATATATATATATATATATATATATATATATATATATATATATATATATATATATATATATATATATATATATATATATATATATATATATATATATATATATATATATATATATATATATATATATATATATATATATATATATATGATTGTTGTGGGACACATGGATCCTCTTACAGAAGTTCACTTTAGTTGGAACGGGTGCGGTATAAATAAAGTCAAGATATTGTTTTTTAGATTTTTTGCCTAATAATAAATAATTAATTAACGAAAAAAAAAACATATTTAATAAAAGATAAAATTTTAAGTGAAAAATTAATAATAAATTTAATAGTTTTAGGCAATGGTTTTTATTATTGCCGAATTCGATATATTAAGTTTGTAATATCTCATTATAAATGAACTTATGTTTTGTATCATTAAAATAATTGTTTTAAGTTTTTAATTAATACTCACGTACATGCATATATAACTTCACACTTTATACCTAGATGGGGTAGGAGTTGTCCTTCATTACCTATGGAGTAGGAAATTCAACGCCTCGAGTCATATCAGAAATATTTTTCTACTAGTAACATCATTCATTTATAAAATGAAAAAAAAACTAGACTATATTAATTATATAAAAAATCATAAAATATAAAATGTCAGAAGTGTATTATCCTCTTAATGAACTGGTCAAGTGACATCTAGTACGTTAGAAGTAAATTTACAAAATCCACCTTTAGAATGTTTTTTGTTTGACCTTTTCGCCTAAAACCCGACAGCTTTTTTTAGATGGCGCGAATATATCACATCACGTTATCTAATAGTCGGTTTTCATGCCGCATTAACTAGTGTAATTTTACCATTTATTTAGAAAATAGTTAGATTTAGTACACATTAAATAAAAATCTTATTGTATTTTAATTTCTAGGGCTAGCGTTGGTATTTCAATTGCTGCCAACATTTATTTTTAAAACGGAGAGAATCCCAAAATATATTCTTAAAATTATTTTACATATGTATTAATTTACGTATTCTATAAAATAGTATTGTTATATGTCCGTGTGACTTAAGCATGAGTTTCGAAAATTTCTCTCCATTTATTTTTTATTATTTAAATACTATCGACATGTTGTAAACGGAGCTTTTTTGGTAACTTTTGAAACCGCCTGCCGTATCTACTGATGCGAGTAAAAGATAATAGTAAAAGCAAAACATCGTAACAGGCTTACTTTGTGTTATCACTTTTATGATATGCCTTGACATATTATAATAGTGGACCGTGACATATTGAGAGATTTAAAATTTATTCTAAATCATTTTCCTTGCTCTTTCGCCTACGTTTCTTCAATTAACACTACATTAAGAAATCTTATTTTCGGAACTCCTTCATAGCTCAATTTATTGTAAATTCTGGTATTTACATCGTATTAAATACTAGAAAATTCAAGAATATTTTGATTTGTATAGCAATTAGACCTAGACACCACTTAAATATCCCTTTATACTCCAATTCGAAATATAAGCATTGACGTTTCTAGAGACATTTCCATTCCATCAAATGGTACCTTGACACATATTTATAATTAATATTTATAATTATATGTCACGTTGTACCCTAATACTGGCTATTTTAAAAAAGGGAAGCTTGTCAAAAAATATGTATAACAATTCTTAAAGCTCCTCATATATAAGCTAATTGATACTAACATCTAACAGAAATACGACTCATTTTGACACGATTAAAAATAATATTCATTGTAAATTCTACGTTTTACATAAATTTCTTATTTTTTGTGACAAAGGATATTTTAAAATGTAATTTCAATAAGAATGCATCTAACAAAAGCTCAGAATTTTTCTTTAAATAAATATAAAAATATGTATATTACTTGAAATTTGCTGAAATCATCAAATTTCCTTAAACATGTGATCAACAGTATACATACTGTCATTTACATTATACCTACCACTTGTTAGTTGGTATAACATAATAAAGTTTTATTGGCGTTATTTGTTCCGGGCTTGTGAAGTTTAAAGTTCACTTCTTGTAGTTGTAGAACGAAACAAGATCACAACCCGTATGTCTTAATTTTATTCCTTTTGTTTTACAAAAAAATATATTAACAACTTGAAATCTGCTAAAGTAAATGTTGTTAGCCACTTTAGCACCAAAAATATTATTGTTATTTTATAACTTAAAATATCACTTCTTTGATTTTTTTATCAAGTTTTTTTTTCCCTCGGAGCCTACTTTTCATGAAATTGTGGTAAGTAATGGGATTCTATCACGATTTTTCTGTCAGTGTGCATAAATATAAATAATAATAAATGGAAATCGAACCCAGAAACATCTAGTTTAGCGCCAAACGTTGTCGCTTAGCGTCATGGCAGTCTCTTTATGAATTAATTTTAAATTATAAATTTTAGCATGTTTAGGTCCAGGTAGGTCAGGACCTTTTTCATTTACAAGACTGGCTTTATTTAGATCAGTATATTTGAAATAATTTTTGGTGCCTTTATTAGCTTCAAAAGCAAGATATATAAAGTTAAGTTTTCTGCCAGCTTGTAAAAGACTGTTTAAATGGAGAATATTTTAAATTTGAATAACACGTGGTGATCATGTGTTCTAATGCTGTATCCGTGCTACATTAAAAATACTAATTAATAATTCATTATTGGCTTTACGATTGACTGGTACGACAACTTTATTGTAAAATGAGGCGCTACCAGTTCTACATACAAGGTTCAGTATAAAATAAATTACTAAAAATTTAATAATTATTACTAAAAATATAAATTGTAGATAGCTAACATACATGTAACTTATAAGTTCATAGAAAATAAGTCTTCAAGTGTTCAATATATAATATTAATATATAATTTTAAATGATCAAACGGCCACGCTATTGTTATGACCCCGGATTTGACATAATAATAATAGTTTTAATCGTTACGACCTGCCTGTCGACACTCGCCAGTACAGTGGGTCACCTTGAGACAACATAATTTCGTTGCTCTAGGGTTCATCCTTATGAGAAACAAGATATTTAAAGTAATGTAAAATGTTTTTTTTTTTATAAATATCATATACATTTTAAGTGTATTAGAACACAGGATATTTATGGTCTTACATTTTTTTTCTTCAATTAAACAATTGACATCAATAGCATTCATAGGTAAAAAAAATTCTGGCCACTGTAACCCTGTGTTTAATCTGCTGACTCTCCGACCAAGAATATATAACACTTTGAAATGTGATAATCGACGCTTTGCCTAATGCAAATGATTGCTTTGCTTGAATAAATTGTTTTAAAGCGGGGAACAACTTATTCCTTCAATTGGAGATCAAATCCACGATCGTGTTAGTTATTCATGTGTTTTTAATAAGAAAAAATAATTTTACAATTTAACTATTGTATAAAGCTTTATAATATTGTATATAATGTAATAGCTATAATATTGTATAAAGTTAAATTAACTAGGCAAAGCGCGGCGTTGAGTTCCGCCACTCAACACGCAATGCCCCGAAAACGACGGAAAGCGGGGACGGAGAAAGCAGGGACTAAGCAACGGAATGTCTTAACACTAGGTTCGTATGGTTCCTGCAGTTCCCTCTGCTTACCTTGCCAAGTGCAGGATAAAGCATGAAGCTAAAAATATAAAGCATTTTTCGTACTATGAGCAGCACGCAAAGTTAATATTCTGGGTACCATTTAGTCAACACCGAGAAGATTGACTCAATATTTTATTTACTATCGACAGTTATTAGTAAGCCACTGTAATTTTGGTAAATTTCCAAAACATTTGAAACTGTTATATATTTGAAATTTTTAGACCGTGGCAACCCTACGAATATCGATGCGAAAGACTATCCCCAGTAAAGTCAGGTTTCAAATTGCCCATAAATGTCCACTTTAAATAGAAAATATATAAAACTTGTTACGCGATTCCCGCTTGCACAAAAATTATATAATAATACAATGTATTATGTGAACGCTGCATACAAAGGTTAAATTATTATAAGAGAATACTAATAATGTGGAATACTAAGATTATTAATAAAAAATATTATTTAGTGCAGACTTACTGCGTGGAATAGTCTAAAATATAAACATGAAATAGTCTGAAGCCATAAACATAAGCCTAGTTCAGTTTAGATTCTTGAAAGAGGAGTACTTAAATCCGAGTGGAAATTCAATGTTAAGCTTATGTAACGATAACATAATTTAATTGTTTATAAATACAATGTAAGTCAATCACCGTTCCACGTCACGCTTTAAATATACCATAATTAAAAAATTGCTAAGAGAACATTTTCACATTTCATACAGTTTAGCTGGGATGAGAACCTTCGTGGCGCAGAGGCGTAGTCTACTTGTAAACGCGACGGTTCGTAGGTTATATTCCCACTCGGGGAAGATGGATTTTTCTATTTATATTTTCTTCGCTATGGCAACCAGACAAATCGCGGCGTTGAGTTCCTCCACTCAACACAAAATGATTCGAAAAAGGCGGAAAGCAGGGACGAAGCAACGGAGTGTCTTAACACTATGTTCCTCCAGTTCCCTCTGCCTACCCTGTCGATTGCGGGTTAAAGCGTGAAGCTATAAAAATAGCAGATGTATATATTTTTTAAAAATGACTCTCTGTTAAACTTTATGAGGGCAGCATTTTGTATAGACCAATAACAAATTCTTTCAAAATAAAATCAAAGTAGGTCTAAGTACATGTACAAGCAAATAAAAAAAACAAACACACAATTTCAAAATCTACTTATAATCTTTATACTATTTAGTTGTCCTCATAAATTATTTTTTCTTAAAAATATATAATGTATGGAGAATGTTATTACTGTTTCATTACAGAAGATTTTAAGGACGATGTTTAATTTGACGTGCAAAATATATTAATGTTGTAATATCGGATTTTACATATTATTCATTAGAAATGTTGTAAAAGACTATGATGATATAATACGATTACTAAAGAACTAATTAGATGTTTGTTTTATATTCTATAAGAAATTAATAAATGTTTTGTTTTCACTCAGTTTATTGTACATTTTTGTATAACTCGAACATTTATTGAGTAGCACAGTAGTTAAGTCAAAGAGAACGCCAAACTAGCCCTCCAGAGGTCCTCATGCTATTTATGTAAGCTCCATGCAGTATCATCTCCGCAGTGTTCTTAATCGACAGCCGAGATGTTTTTCTACTTCGTTCATTAACTCTGCAAGAGTTAATTGTAAGACAAGTAGAGAAAGATCTCGTATCTCTAAAATAAGTAGAGAAATATCTCGTAGTCTTATACATACGTATATTTATTTTCTCATCTTTTATTCTCAGATGTTCCAGCTACGTCACGAGGGTTTTAAGTTTTTTTACATTAAATAGATTTTGTATATTTTGTTCAGCAGCTAAGCTTTGCGCTTCTTAATATGTATGAGTGTATAGCACACAACATAACTACGTAAAGTAGGACAAGCTTTAAATATTTAACCAGTCTCTCTCGAGTTTCCAGCTTAAGGTTCCAAATGCAGATATTTTCATTAAAATATTTAGAAATTGTTACTATTATTATACATATATGCTAAAAATAGTCATATTAGACGATTACATAGATAAAGCCCTCGATGTATTTTAATAGCTCCCAAAATAAATTCACAGATTAAAGGATATACGATGCACACATTTCTTACGTAATAAAAGAGCGTAGTGTAATTGGTTTTGAATGAAAAAGGGGGAATCAGAATTTTTACATATTTATAAGAAAGAACATATTACAAAGCCACCCTGGAGGACAATTTATGAACACACTTAGCACAAGAAGCGGCTTATTTAAAGAATAATTCATGAACTCTGTATTAGTACGAAATATTAAACACATATTTTATTCCCTCCTCCGTTTTCCATCTCGACATATTAAAATTTTCGTACAATATTTAAAATCGTGGCATTCCTTGGCATACCTAAGTACTTCGACGTCGAATTGAAGCTAACTTTGTATAACGTGTATTTTTATTATGTATATATGACTTAAAAAATTTGAAACACATTTAGAATAAAATTCACTTAAATGAATATTTATGATATTATAACTTAGTCAAAGCATGATTAAAGACGAACTGATTTACACTGAGGACTAACTCATATTTATAATATGCACTATTGTCATTGTATAACTATCTTTAGTATATCTTAATATCGCAAAAATTGTCAAGAACAAAAAAACTATAGTAACACTAAGTTGATCGTTATCACATTGTAAAGAAAAAAGCTCGATGCCGTCTGTACCTGGGACAGACTATCTGAATTCCTCTCTCTACCTAATGAAATTTAAAATGATTGAGAACTGTGTCCAAACCAAGCCTAACCTCTTAGAAAACTGTTAGCAAAAGAAATTTTAATACCTATCAATCTGACTTCTACCGGGTACAAATAAACTTTTAAAGTTATTCCTAGCATATTTGCAACTTAAAGCATATTTAAATAAGGTGCAAATTGAAACAACTAATTGAGTTTTAGTCCACTATAATGTTGTAAATATAGGTGCTTAATTGTAGGATAATAGAACCTACAATTAAGCACCTATATTTATAATAGCTACATATCGGCTTAAAATCGTATGAATATGTAAAATAAGTCTTTATTTGCTTAATTACAGCTACGACTTTGAAAATCTCATCATCCTGCGCCCCTTAAATTTTAATGATACAAGTTAAGCGATTACAACACAAAATTTGTTTGTGACTCTCATTAGACTAATCACCCACCGCTTTATGAATGTTAAACAATCTTAAATGCGTTGGTAAATTATTGAATATCAAACTTGTGTTGGAGTGATGCTTAATTAGTTTTGGTTGGAGCCAAGTAACAACTTAAACTTCACATTCACATTTACTGTATTGTCGTCTTATGTTGTCTATCTTATATTTTACGTTTATATAATTTTATATAAGTTTTTATCTATCTGTCTGTCTGTCTATATGTCTATCTATATATCTATCTGTCCGTCTGTCTGTCTATTTGTCTACATGTCAATCAATCAATCAATCAATCAATCAATCAATCAATCAATTAATTAATCAATCAGTCAGTTAATCAGTCAGTCAGTCAGTCAATCAATAAATCAATCAATCAATCAATCAACAAATAGTGTCAAGACTGCTATTATTTTTTGTCTGGATTACACATTACGATCCTTTACGTGGAATTCAATTCTTTAAAGAGAAAAAAATCAAAATTACACCAACACCAACGACTTTGAACTCACTACCATCACATCAGTGAGACTACGTCATGATGACCTCCATAAAATTAATGTCTTGTGCAAAGTCTAGGTTAAAAGTAACCTTTATGCAGGTAAGGTAATAAAGGCGACTTGAAATGTCTGAAACATTTGGGCGTAACTTTCAACGCAATATAGGCAGATTACCCCCAATCCTGCAATTAACTCTTACCGTTCTTATTCTGTACCTACACTAGTTTTGGTTGCGAATTTCTCTTGAGATTAATAGATTCGTTTGGTTAAAAAATGAACAGCCCACCTTAAGCAGAGTAGTTTAAATAACATTATGAACGAACTGTAAGGGTTCAAATTAATTAATTTAATAATATCTTTGTGTTGTCATATTATATACTAATATTATAAAGCTGTAGGTTTAAACAAAAAAATATTTTAAATTAATTACGCTCCACTACGCCACATGTACATTTTATTTAGACAAGACATTGTAAGACATTTTATTTAGACAAGCCTTTCGGTAAACTTAATTTAACTTAACAGTCACTAAAATATTTCTTTCTTTCGTAGCAATAATTACATTTAAGAATATTTTAGTTTTTGTGCTATTATTATGTATTTTTTTTTTTTTTTTTAGCTTCACGCTTTATCCCGCACATGGCAGGGTAGGCAGCGGGAACTGCAGGGACCATATGAACCTAGTGTTAAGACACTCCGTTACTTAGTCCCTGCTTACTCCGTCCCAATGTAGTCTTTATGAATTCATAATCAGATTTAATAACAAACAAACAGCAATTTGGTCGTTCAATATTATATTAGTAGATGCGGCTCACGCCTCGCAGCCACCGTGACAGCTCTGTGGAGATTAAACCGAGATTAACTTCAAATTCTAGGTATATTTGAATGCTCAAATGTCTGTTGAAAAACGTTACGGTTCTCGCCTTCGTCTGCGATAAGACACCGCCTTCATAGATACTACATTACTGGAGAAATTATAAATATAATTATCGTGGTAAATTTTACAAATTTGTTACTGAAACGTGATGGTTTTGAATAAAGTTTTCGTTAAAAAGACATTTTTCAGTGTAAATTTAAAGATGCATAGCATGTTGGAATTGGTTAATGGTGTCTGCCCTTTTTAGGGTTCCGTACAAAAATAAAAAAACAGAACCCTTATAGAATCACTTGTGTTACTGTCCGTCCGTCTGTCACAGCTAATTTTCTCTGAATCTACTAGACCGAATCAGGTGAAATTTGGCAATGCCCTGCCCTGATGGTGTAATGCCCTGACCCGAACATAGATGTGTAACGTAAAAAATATTTTTTTGAAATAAGGGTAATTTTCGGGGGATAAATTAGGTAAATATAAAAAAAAATTTGCGAACCTTACTGAGTCATATATCAAATGAAAGGACTTGTTATCAGGATCTCGAATATATATTTTTTTAATTTTTTAAAATAAATAGTTTCTATAATATTATCATGAAAAAAGCCGAAAATTGACCATTTCCACCCCCCCCCCTAATCTCCGAAACTACTGGGCCGAAAAATTTTAAAAGATTACTGAATATAGTTTATGGCTTTTAGATTACAGGAAAAACCATAAGGATTTCATAAATTGAAAATAAAATGGTGAATTCGATAAAAAATGTTTTTAGGGAAAATACGTTTTCAGGGGAAATATTTCACTATATTGTGTACGGAACCCTTTCCACGCGAGTTCAACTTGCACTTGACCGGTTTTTTGTTTATTAATCTACTTTGCATTTTGGTACTATGTGAATATGACTTGTCAATCTGAACTTTTGATTTATCTCCCAAAATATATTCATCCACCTATCATATATTTTTCCATAGTGGTATTTTTATTTAATTAATATATTGGAATATTCAATTAATTAACCGCATTCAATTTTTTATATAAAACTGAAGATTTTGTAACTGAAATCATTTTATTATTTCGATTACTAAATTGTAGAAGGATAGAAGAATACAAATTAAACCAGGTTTAGTAATTCACTATTTACGTAAAAAATAAAGAAAATGAAGTCATAGTAACGCATGAAAAACGTATTATCAGATTTCAATTCTTTCATTAAGCTTGCGTTCGAATTCAAATTGGGGAGAAAATCACCTCTTTTCGAAAGAATAAAGCTCACCGTCCATGTAAAAACATCATTTTGTAGCTATAAAACTGTAAGCCGTGATATGAACCAATATGACATAAAACAAAAATAAAATATTCATATTGACAGAAATATATGAAACTTGCATTAAAATTGCATGATATATATTAAAATGTTGATGACAACGATATGATGATAATATTCAATTTACAAAAAAACATGTATTTTGGCTTATTCCTGATTAATGATTATTTTCTTTATAGTTTAGGTATAGTTTAAAAGAAAATAAAATGCTTAGTAAATTTATTCCAGTAGGGGCTTTAATACAATATGTTCATCACTTTAGAGACAAGGTGTTTAGTAACTTGTACTAATGTGTCTTCAACGCTATTTGAATCTTGTAAAGAGGAAATTCAGTAACCAAAAATTATTTCTTGCTAATATTTTAAAACGTTTAACCATTTTCAATATTTCCATTTACATCTAAAAATAATAATACTCGCATAAGTTTAAATAAAAATTTGAGGGGAAAGAGGGGGATAAACAAGCTATATTAGTACAGTTAGCTATATGCAGCAGCATATGGCGTCTTTCTTGCTTACTTCTAAAGAAGATTTTGTTGAAATGCTTAAAAGAACTGTAGTTGGCAAAAATTCAGTGGTATATTAAGCTAAGGACACGCTTAAATTTAGATTGGGGAAAAAATCCCCTTCTGAAAGAGTCTCGATTGGCTATTCAAGACGATTTCCGTTTCAAACGGTAAAGTGAACGTTCAATCAACAGTTGTATATGAAGATGTTATCTATATATAGATATAATTTCTGTAAAAGTATATCTAGAATTATATATATTTTTTTTAGCTTCACGCTTTATCCCGCACATGGCAGGGTAGGCAGAGGGAACTGCGGGAACCATAAGAACCTAGTGTTAAGACACTCAGTTACTTAGTCCCTGCTTACTCCGTCCCCACTTTCCGCCGTTTTCGAGGCATTGCGTGTTGAGTGGCGGAACTCAACGCCGCGCTTTGCCTTATATGCCAGAGCGAAGAAAATGGAAATAGAAAAATCCATCTTTTCCGACTGGGGATCGAACCCAGTAACCGTCGCGTTACAGGCAGACGTTGCGCCTCTGCGCCACGACGGTCCTCAAGAATTATATTTATAAAGAAAAATATTTTAATTATGTACTTATGGTAGATAAACGTGGCGATGATTTCCAACACACTACGCAGAAATGTCTCGGAAGCTGGGTTATACTAATTAAGCTAAAGTGTCTTTCTATATAATATAATTAGTTTCTTGTTGCAAATAATGTAAACGTAAATTGAATGTGGGAATCTAACTTTAGTAATTAACTTGACTGGAAAACTACAGCATTATATATTTAAAGACTATACTATATTTTTCTTTCCTTGCTCTTCTATTCAATAACCAAATATTTACTAAATAATAGATCTCGGTTGATCGTCTTTTATATACTAACTTCATAATTTCCCTCGTCACCAGAATTTTATCTGAGTCCATCGAGAATCCTTTCAACTCATAAATTGATAAGTCTATCTTAATAAACAATTTGAATAACCAACTGTATTACTTGTTTTTAAGGTTTAAAATGCAAATGAGGCGTAAAACGCGAGCACGTTATCTCTCGTGGCAATGTAAAATGAATCCAAACGTTAAGTAATAAAGTCAAAATTGCTATACACTATATGTTTTGGTAACAAAGCCATTCGAGTTCATTAGGCATGCGTTCGGGACTTTCAGAAGTATCCCTAACCGAATATAAAACTGCTTATTGAGCGAAATAATTGACATAATCAGTTAAAATAAATGTAATTTTATTGAGCTTTTTGTATCAATGTGCTGTATCTAAGTAGCTAGTTAGTTTGTGTTGTGCTTTGAACTTGATTAGAATGTTAAAATTTCTATAATATTATAAACACATTTTTTATTTTTTTTTCTTTAAAATAATATAAATGTAGGTTAAGAAGTCTAAATTGTTATTTATATATATATATATATATATATATATATATATATATATATATATATATATATATATATATATATATATATATATATATATATATATATATATATATATATATATATATATATATATATATATATATATATATATATATATATATATATATATATATATATATATATATATATATATATATCAATTGCAAATATTGCATGTAAACGTTATTATTAAACGTACCATTATGAAATTGATATTTCAGAAATAGAATTGGTATTTCATGCGCCTTGCAAATTTTAATGCGCAACCGAATGCGTTCAGGCGAGAAATGGAAAACTTTTAGAATCACAACTTCACTATAACCGGAGACATACTCACGATTAGTCGTTGACATGTCCATATGATTTATATATTTTTGCAATCTTGACATAACCTATATGTAATGTGTTATACCTTATTCTTTTCATTCTTAACTTAAGCTTTTAAGCTTTTTACCATTATCTTAAGCTTTTCATTAATCTAATGAATCTCGTTTGTACAGTACACTCAAATAAAGTAAGAACTAAAGTTATGATACAAAATGTTAAGATACAAAATAAAAATCTTAGCGTAAAAATATCGGTAATATTTCACCGGCCTTAAAAGGAATGCAATATCGAAACACATATTTAATCGCAATTTCACAAATCGGCCATGTGGCATTTCTTTTAGAGAAGGTGCTTAGAAATGCATACATTCAACAAACACTTTGTTTTATTGAACACTTTTATAAACAAGTGCTGTCGTTTCTATAACTTGAAATAAAATTTATTTTTTTAGCTTTTATCATTAAGGCTACTTATTACTAAGTAGTAAATGACTAATATGGGCAAAAAAAAAAGAATTCTAGAACTGCTTGTACCTGTGTATCATTATTGTCTTGTTGTACCTTCGCCTTCGATTACTAGAGTGAAGAATTAATCAAAATATATTAGCTTCATAATTTCCCTATAGTATCTAATTGTAAAATCGAACAGCGTCCTGAACTGTTATGTTCATCTATGTAAATTTCTTTAAGTTTAGTACATATCTATGTGATAATGCTACATAAAATATAACTTTTATTACATATTTCGCTTCTTGTCACATCGTTTTGCTTAGCTTTCCAATCTCGCAGTAACTTATTTTCTAATTAAAGTAAAAGATTGATTCTTTCTCAAGTTCTGATTCAATAATCAGAACTCAAGCCGATTACATTCAAACACATTAAAATGACTTGCAAAATTGAAGTTACTACTACCATTTGTAATAATATTTCAATGCAATTAAATTACCACGTTAAATGTTTAAGTGCAAACTTAAGAAAACAAAACACGAATGCATTTGTAACGGCTTGTAACCGCAATTGTACGTTAGTAGAACTGGAATTCAATTCGCAATGGAACAAAAGCTGAGTGTTTTTAGCTCTAATTGTTAACGGTTTTATAATTCTAAGCGCAAATTGGAAATTTCTTAGTATACACACTTTACACAGGGGTGCAATAGCAATGGGGTGGTTAGGGATCGTTATTAAGGTGGTTAGGCTATTTTTCTTCTATATAATATATTGTTGTCTTTGTGTAATTCTTTGTAGAATTCTGTGTCGAGACACATTGTCTTCTATTTTTCATCAGAATTTGAAATACCGCTCGTTGAGTAATAGAACTCTTGGGCTTTGCATTTTGTCAGAACATTAGAATTAAAATAAATCTTTTTTTCAAGTGGAGACGAATTGAACCTACAACTATCGACTTTGCAGTCACTTCAAAACTACTGTTTTGAATGCACTGCATCTTTTCAATAATATTAAATAAAATATTATGTTTTATAATTAATATTTATATGTTGATTTATTAATATTTGTAGCTAAACTTCTATAATTAATTTATTTCTATTAGAAAGTTCTAATCTACTTTTTCATTGGTACATCAGCAATAAAGTAGAAAAAACACTAATTATTTCTAAAAATAAACACACATAATAAAAGCTACGTAACTATGTGTTATATGAAATATTCATTTAATCCACTCATTAACCTATCGTCGAGTTACGGCCATCGAAGTCGTAAAATGTAAGAGCTACTTCCACCTTATCGTATATATCGCTAAAAAATCTACTGAATACTATGGTAGTGTCTTAATATTTATTACTAAATAGGATGGAATATTATTTACTTTTGACAGATTAAAAATAAAATGAAATTGTGATTTACTCTGAAACTTTAATTGTTCTTTAAGGAATTTTAATTTAATCAGTTTTATGAATACATTTCTGTACCATACACATATTATCATAGCATAGTGTACAGACAGCCTAGAGTTCAGACACTCCGTTCCCCGATTTTGAAATATTTAGCGTCGGCTGTACCGTTGCGCCTTCACTTTCGTGAACTTACTTCACGATCTTCTTTTAACTGTTTAATTTATATGTAAATATTTTTATGTCATTAAAAAATATGAAGTATAAATCTTTAAATAATTAGTAGAAAACGAAAATGTTATAAATGATGAAAATACATTAAATTACAAATTAATTAATTACAAATTATTGAGGCCATCATGGCACCGTGGGATAGCCTTTGGTTGTAAGAGTATTTATTGCCAGGTCGACATATACTAGAGGGAATTATTTTTACCGCTCTGGTGAAGGCGTTTAGAACTCAATACAAAATGTCCGTAGGAGATGGTTAACATCGTATCTTAACAATTTCTTTGTCTCAAAACTCAAAAAGATAATAGAATCTAACTGAATATTATTTCATTTACAATCAAACAACTATGTCAGTATTGATTTTCAATTTTTACTTTCGCCATCTCGTAACTATCTACCTGAATGTATTATGGATTTAATAAATATAAGTCATTTATCATTTATTAAAAATGACGGTAGATAAAAAAAAACATAAATATACGTCACGATGAATGGTGGTCGAACTGAGATAAGCCATTTTATTTTACAAAGTGTACTTTGTATTTATATTTCAATAAATAATAAATGTTATAAAGGTGTTCAAAATTGCTTAATCAATAAGGCTTACGTTGCGTTATTTCGGTTATGTTCAAAGTAAAAACAATAAAGATAAAATTCAATTAAGCTAGCTGTTTATCATGTCACAGTGTAAGGATGCACTCGATAACCGAGCTTCGAAATGAAATTGATAAGGCATAGACAGTGGAGGAAATCTGATAATATTAATTATCATGCGTATTTTTATATGAAAAATATCAGTGGTTTTACCGATGAATAGTTTACTTTGTCCCCTTATATGAAAACATAGCTGCTTACAGACCGACCCCTGCGCCCTGGAAACATCGCACATGCGCAAAACGGCGGCAGCACACAAAACAACGCCTGACGTGGCGAGCTCGGGTCTACTACGCCGAAAGTATAAATAAATAATAATTTAAAGCAATAAAAAGGCATATATCAATGTAAGCTTTGAAGTTTTTAGCACCGCGTACGGGTACGCGAATAGCACACACACTCACCAGATTGTCAAAACAAGCCAGAACGTCTGGAATGTAAACATGACTGAACGTAAAGTATTACTCTTTATACTCTCTGTGATTTTTTATTGTATGTACAGTGTTCACATGTGGTTTACGACGAGCAATGTGAATGGAGAAACACCGCTAGAGCCAAGTGCGATTGTTGAGAAGCCAAACGTAAAACCTAACGTTTCACGCGCTAAGCATACAGTGAAAACAAGAATGATTCCTTTATTCATGAAAGACGCCTGCAGCGCTCTGGAAGTATTCACCGAGAAGCCGCAACGGATTAAAATAAAACCGACGAAGTCTAAGGAGATGGATCTCGAAAATAATACTATTACGGTAATAGGAATTACTGTGTTTCTAGTCATTTTATTAGTGAACGCGTTGCTCGATGTGCTCAAAGTAAAAGAAGAGGAGAGAGCTAGAAGGCGATTGAATCCTAACGGAGAGAGGAGACAGTCTTTATCTGAGTTTGCAAACAAAAAGTCATTGAGGCGAGAATCCAGTAAGTTTAGTTTACAGCTGTTCCAAATCGCAGAATCTGTGGTCTCTTCAAACGAAGATAAGGACAGTAAGAAGCGTCGTGAGACTCGACCTTATACTCGAGGAGAATCAATTAATTCGTACCTAAGTGAAAAGAATACGAAAATTGATCATTCCGCGCCCGCATCAGTTGGCGAAGCTCCAGAACCACGACTGGTTAAACGGCAATCTATAGCCAAATTGTTTGGTAAGCATTTTATTTCAAATATATTGCAATCTTCTTTGTATATTTAACAAATGTAAATGTTTTATATTAATATTGAGTTTTAAAATATATTCATTGCTAAGCTTGAATTTGTAGCGAAACATTTAAGATAATATCGCGTATATAGACTCTTTAATTTATTATTTAAAAAACATATTAAAATACTCTATAAAAGTTTAAAAAATGTAAGCTTTAAAACGAAAAATATATATATATATATATATATATATATATATATATATATATATATATATATATATATATATATATATATATATATATATATATATATATATATATATATATATATATATATATATATATATATATATATATATATATATATATATATATATATATATATATATATATATATATATATATATATATATATATTCAAAAACTAATAATAATACGTAATGTTTATATAGATCTGTGAATATTATTATTAGATCTATTAACTAGTAATGTACAAACATTAATGTACAAACATTAAAAACTACACTTACAATATTAAAGATAACAATTAATTTATTTCAAAACAATATATTTTTATTCTAAAAAATCTTTACAAATTCAAGCTATTTAATAAATGTGTTCAATTGTATGTCAATGTTTGTTTTTAAAATTTTAAATTATCTGTCCTATTTTTTTGTTTCTTTTTCCTTACAAGGTCTGTCTGACGACTGAAAAACTTATTCAGGTAACGATTTCACAATCTTAGTTAGATATACACGCTTACATAGAAATTTAATAGTTATGCTTGATTTAGCATGTAGGTTTTAGTTATATTTAAGTTATACGCACAATTTTTTGCTCGATTCTACACGATATGCTTAATTATTGTAACCTATTTAAGACGATTTTAAACAGACAGTCAACCAAGAACGCATTTAAAGCGGGAAATAAAAAACGTAATATTGACATACTTATATTAATTATATTTTATATTCTTGTCATGTTATTCGTCATACGATATTTTTGAAGTCAATTTTAAATTAGGGAACGATTATGCCCAAAATATATGAGATTAACTAATCTAGAATGCTAGACTGTTAAAGAAGGTTATACCATTGAACTTGGTCCCTCAATATGTATCACGTTGGGTTGAAATATATACATACTATATTAAAGATTCTTTCACAACTTTTCTATCTACTTCACAAGAATGAAGGTGAAAAGTACTTTTAACATTCACTACGTGTTACTTATTGACGAAATTCGTAGAATTTAGTCAGACTAAAGCATATGCCATAATTTTAGCGTATTAAATGAAGCATCTAGTCTACGAGTATAAGCGCTCACAGACAGATTTACGTGAAAGGTTTCTTTTCTTACGTAGGTACCGCTTGGGCTTACCAGTTAAGCTGTAGCTAAATCACGTAATCTGATCTCAAATATATAACAAAATCAAATATAAATATTGTTTTACTATAATTATGAAGTATAACATTAAAGAAAGGCGGAAAGCGGGGACGGAGAAAGCAGGGACTAAGCAACGGAGTGTCTTAACACTAGGTTCCCACGGTCCCTGCAGTTCCCTCTGCCTACCCTGCCTTGTGCGGGATAAAGCGTGAAGCTAAAAAAAAATAAATAAATTTTAAACCTTTATGTGCGCTATTTGTCGCTTGCTAAGAAAAAAAAGAACACTAACAGTACTGTTAAAAAAGTGTGCAATATCTTTAATATAACTGTGTAAAAGGAACGTTTAGTTCTGTGTCTCCATGTGTAAAATGATTTCAATTGCACTCTAACACCCAAGACGTAGCTTTGCTTATACCACTAAATTTATACTTTGCCCTCTCGCACTTCAGCAATCGCCGCATCGGTCATGGAATAGGTTTTTGGAGTGGATTTTTTTTGGGAGTACCTTTACTCCAGCGAGTAACTTTAATATAGTTGTAATGGTTGTTACAAAAATATGTACACAATATATGTCACATGTAATGACTTAAGAATTAGAAAGAAAGTGGTAAAGAATTTAAACTGGATCTCTTTAAAACATGTATCCTTCTGGTGTGTAACAGTATCTTTTTTTTTCAACATACCGTTCTCCTTTGTGTGTTCTCAATTCAATGTGACATTGTCAAAGTGAGTTGTGATGCGACTGATGCGTTCAAAACACCATTAAATAAAAGAAGAAGAATGAGAGATTAAGTGGGGGGGGGGGTGTTAGGAAATAGCGTGAAATATGTTTTATTGGATTTTTTTTATATTTCTGGCAATAATTATTTACATTACTTTTTTATTCATTTACAAATTGTTGGTCTGTAACTGATATTTCACAATATGTAATGCCGCCCTGCTGTCTAAACCCGTGTTCAGTCCACTAAACATAAACTTTCCAAATGATTAATCAAAGCCTAATAAACTGCTACAACATAGACTAAGGACACAGTTAATTAATTATAAAGACGTTTAATTGAATTGAATTCACTACTTTTCTATCTACTTCACAAGAAAGAAGGTGAATACATTGGCGTAATTACAGATATTTCGTATTATCAAAAAATGTAATGTTCAAAAACAAGGCCACCTTTTCACATAGTAAATATGTATATAGAACATTTTTAATTTTCTCAACAAGTAATACTGTTTTAGATTTTTTGAATAAATTCCTCTTTCAACCCTTGTTGTTAGTACTAAGCATTCTAGGGTAGGCACCAAACGATTCTGGGGAAAACACGACCAAACACCTGTACGATGAACTTCTTCTCATTATAGTATTATAATTTTGAAGAATGAAGAACCTAGAAAACTATAAGAGATATTATACTTACAAAATATGCTTACGCTTATATTTTAATATAATATGTATTTAGATACATTTAGGAATAATAAGTATTATTCGAACTAGTGAAACTAGAAGTAGTGTAATATTAACCCATTGAAACAGATGAGTAGTTTAATTGTGACAATGTTTTATCCCTACACAGTAGGTAGGTTCCTAGTTAGAAAATCGAACAAAGTATTGTATAAAATATTTTTTCATAATAGTTTTCTAGCGATTAAGCGCGTTTAGTGTCTTTTTTTTTCAATTTCATGTTTTAGGCAAAGGAAACTTAGTGGAAAAATGTTGACTATTGTAATTTTTTTAAATATTAGATGTTGCGGAAATGCGAATAATTTACTCTGCGTCAGAATGAATCTATAACCGAAAGATAATTGGTCATAATTTACAAAAAAAGTATACTTAAATGAATTAGTTCAAAATACCAATCTGAGCAAGTAAAAATATGCCGTCGAATCACAGCAACAGAGACACTATTGTTGACTTTAATTATTCACTTCATAACTTAACCAGGCAAATATTTTTTTTACATAAAATTTAATATTTATTAGGAGCCAGGCCAGCCCCAATGGTACGACGCTCGTCTTACCCAGCTTTGTCACTAAACCCCGATATCCAAGCACTAATGCTGGGCAGCAAGCAGTCTTCGTTCGACAGTGATGATGAAAGCGACGGAAAGGGACGTCGAGTGAGAATTATAAGAAGATTTTAATTATTTTAACCTATTCTATCACTTTATTGCACAATCGAATAAATTTTTGTTAGTAAGTATATACAAGCTTAACGTTAGTTTTTATATATTTTCATTCTATCTTCAGGTGAAAACAAAAAACGATCTCATTTAAAAGTACTAAATGTTTACCTATTATTAAAAAATAAATCTTTATATACACATGTTTAGTCTGTATTACTAATACAATCTTATTTATATTTGTCTTTATATACAGATATAGTTCTAAATACAAATTACACTTTGCCTAAAATGACTTGTGATAAAACACCTTTGTACATATTATCTTTGTGATAATAAAGATTAAAGTTGAACTTGCAATTGTAAACTTTTGTATTCTGTGTGTTTTTATAGCTAAAAGTTTTTATTGTTTTGTGAAATCTTTGTCACGGATACTATAATTCTCATATTTTAATTTTTAAATTAATAAAAATTAATAAAATAAAATATTACCTTATATATAGTACGTTTGTAACAATAAAAATGTCAATTTATGCTATAAAGGGTTTCCTACGCCTTTGTGGCTTTTATATGTCTAAATAAACACCTCTTAAGTCTGTCAGTTTGTTCAATTATGAGTAAGTGAATTCATTTCAAAAGCTTTGAAATTATCGATATTTTTAATTACGTAAATTATTATAGTTGTACCATAAAATGTATAAAAATACATCTATAGATCTTATGTGGATTACAAAAAGCTTTACGAGTATATCGGCTTGCACTAAAACCTGTTAAAATATTATATTTTTGAAGTTTTTATTATTTTTGTATTACAATATTTATATTAAGAAACTTTCTTTGCTTGTTTTGGTGTGGGTCAACGGCATAAGATCTGCCTATAAACGTGACGGCTACGAGTTCAATTCCCACCCAAAGAGAATCAATTATTCTCGTTTTCTTTGCTGTGATAACAAGACAAGACAAGACAGTCGCAATGAGATCCGCTGGAGAGTGGAGTGTCTTAACACACCACTCTGCCTTCACTGGTATATGCAGGAAAATGCTTAAAGCTTACTATTATTTTTGTTAAAGCTTTTTTGTATAAGTTGGATAAAGAGTGTAAGGCGCCGACCAGTGATAAGATTGGGCTTATTTTATTACTTATAAAGTGGATTGTACCTACTTACTTTTATATCAATAAAACTTTCTAATATCAAATAATATTAATAAAACTAGCATATGAGGTTGCTATTTATGTACGTGGTTATTATATATTTCATATTAATATGAAGAATGTAATATATATAAGATTTAAGAACTAACTCTGTACAAAATAATAAATTATCGAGTCGACTGTTAACAACGAAATCTAATTTTCATTTCCTAAAAATGTATGTAATTATTCCATTAAAAATTTCAATAGTTACATAGTAATAAAAATTATACATTGTTTATGACATTTGAAAATCTTGATACTTGCACTAATTATAACTACCTATATTGAATGTATTAAGATGTTATATATCGTCTTTATAGTCTTAGCTTATAAAAATGTAAAGTCTGATTGTAAATAACTTTTTATGTGTAATATAATATATTCTTTCTCTATTCACCTTTATCTGTACGTAATTTTCAACAAGATTGCTATTCGACAAGGTTATTGTATTTATATAGTCAATAAAGTTATAAATAAAATTTTTCAAATATTATTAGTAACAGCAAAAGTTCATTATGTGAAGTTATTTTTACTTAAGCCATAAAACATTTCTTACTCACTTCGTACTGGATTAGTAAATCAAATTTCACTAAAAATACAACTTATTTAATAGTTATTTTTGTGTTTTTTAGAGTGTCCACACTGAGGATAGAAAAAATACTTAAAGAAAACATATAAAAATTTGAACGCTGAGCTGAGCTCACTCAGTGGTGAGAGCGCCTGCACGGTTCGCAGGAGGGCGCGGGTTCGAGTCCCGCTGCGTTCAAATTTTTATATGTTTTCTTTAAGTATTATTTAACAGTTATCATAATTATGAGAGAGAAAATGATTTTTTTTTAATATATGTTTTCTTTAAAATTTACCTATATATATATATATATATATATATATATATATATATATATATATATATATATATATATATATATATATATATATATATATATATATATATATATATATATATATATATATATATATATATATATATATATATATATATATATATATATATATATATATATATATATATATATATATATATATATATATATATATATATAAACTATTAAATAAGTTATATTTTATAAATTTTCTTTTTAGAAAAGTTTTCTTACACATTCCATTACATAAAAAATGAATGTGTTTTTCCAAACAAAAACAAATATCAAGCTGTTATTATTTATGTTTTTAATCTAAAGCTTTTAAAAGCCTTTCGTTTTCATTGTAGTTTAGGAGCTGACATCAAACGTAACGTCCATTGTTTACGCTTCGGCTCGTCCTCGACCCAACTCGAAACTTGGCCGAGCGCCAAGCACTTATATTCAATTTGAACTATTTTTTATTGAACACCTATTCTCATAAGAACCGCAAAATTGATTAGTTTTCTCGATTTTATTTAAACGAAAACTAGCAATTACTAGAGAATCGTGCTAATTTTACTTTAATTAAGATATGATATTACATTATGAAGATGAGGACACTATGGTGCAGTGGAACTGTCTCAGAATTTACCCGCTGACTTCTGGATTCGGCGCTCTATAGTCACGGCATGTACAATAGATAAGTTTTAATCGTCATGATAGGCAGAGAAAGCCTAGTGGTGAAACACTCCGTTCCTTACCATTTTGTTAATTATTTTGATAACAAAATAATTGCGAAAACATTTACTAAGAATCTAATGCAGTAAGCACAGATATAAAAAATTCATATATTAGTATTTTCGTACAGTTTTAAGCCATAATGTGAACAGAAATGTAAAACTTTATACTTTGAAGAAGATATTACATTTAATTAAATATAAAGTTTCAGATAAAACTTTCACAGATGTGTGATGCAGAACAAGTTTTCTAATTACGCTTGTTTCTAAATTGTTTACATTCGTTCAATATACTCTAGAGACGTAACGGTTAGTACGGTGTAAATCTTTCAAACACAAATATGGATTTCCATGAACATTATTGCTATACTTTGAGAGATTCTAACTAACAATATTTAATAAAATTGATGTTGCTCCCATTTTAAATAAAAGGCCTTGCTGAAGATTTAAAAATAATCTCTTACCTCGCGTGTTAGAACAGTCTCACACGGTCGGGAATAAGAAGAGCTAGTCTTGTTTGTAATGTTGTAAATATAAACGTATCGTTACTACATACTGGTTATATAATATTTTGTTTATGAAACATTATGTTTAACGTAATATTGTACACAAAATGGATTATGATAACAACGTAAACACCGTCCTACATTGGAACTATCGGGGACTTACTGAATTTCCCCTCGAGCATCTCAAAGGCGAGGAAGACGAGATAACGGACATTTATTTAAAGGAAAATTTAATATCTCGTATACCGAGCGATATTGGTAAGCTCTACAATCTGGAAAGCTTGTACTTGAGCGGCAATGACATTACCGCGTTGCCCAAAGAGATATCCAAGTTAATTCGGCTGAAGTGCTTAGACGTTAGTGGCAATAGATTGAAGTATATACCAAATGAAATAGGTGAAGTGATGAACTTGAAGTTTTTGATTTTGGACGAGAATGAAATACAAGAACTGCCGTTGAGGATCGCCGAACTACGAATGCTACGTTACCTTTCGGTTTGTGGTAATCATATTGTTTATTCGGTTTATATTCTTTTCTTTATTCTATGGACGTGTCAAAAGTTACTTTACGCAGTTAACTACGTCGTTTTACGGTGAACGTTGCAGGTAAGTTGCTGTTTTAAGCTTTTTTTTTCGATAAAAACTTCAACTTTTTATGAGTGCAGTCTCGTTGACCCAGTTTAATTATACGTGATAAAAACGTGAAAAGCGCTTTGAAATTTTCAAAAAATAATGAATTTCTTTCACTAATCCTTAATTCATTAATTTTATGCACTAAATAAAAATGCTTAATGAGGTTTGGTGAACACTACCTACCTGTATTGTGCAAGACAGTGTGGCCTGATTATTTTTTTAATTGAATGGGAGAAATTAAATTTATTTTAATCTAGAACAAAGTTACTGCTATATATTTTACATTCAAAATTAAAAATAACAGAAAGCTATGAAAAAGTCTTAGTATATTTATCCATATGCGTAATATGTAATTTAAAATAAAAAACACGCACCAAACCCAAAATAATTATCTTGGAATGAAATTGTTTGTGATTCTTGAAGAAATTTCTAAGCCTGTCAAAATATTTTTTTAACGTGGTTTGTTTAAACAATTTTGAAAGTGTTTGGCTTAATTGCGTTCCATCTAAATATTATAATTAACAACATTTGCTTAAGTTAACCATATAAGTATAAAGCTGTATATTTATTATCATATTATTATATTATAGTTAAAAAATAAAAAATTACAATATCTTACTATATTCTCTCCATTTAGCTTAAACGTGTGAGTTGATGAGCACCAAATTTCTTTACTCATATTCAAAAGTTATATTTTAAGGGAAAAACACTGAATTTACAATCCGTACGTGGCCCCGATACTCAAATTTAGTGTCGCTCGTAAACCGAAGGAAGCAGTTGTAGTTGGCTCCCGATAACAAACTAACCGTTATAAATCAAGTCGTGCATTTCCTCATTGATCTATTTGACCCATTTACACAGTAACGTAAATTTATCATACAAATTGGAATTAATATTCATAATTTATAAAGGACAAGCAACGTTAATGCGTTACATTGAAGTAATAATTGCAGTAGAAATAATAACATTGAACCACTTTGAAGCAAAGAATAGATCAATTGATACATCTATATTTTATACAGGTAAAGAATTAGTATTAATAAGGAAAAACTTCAAACGAATCATCATCCATTCAATGTCACTTTCGACATATAAGGTTCTAGTAAGACTAGGTTTAGATTTGCACCCTAACACGAACTGTTTATAATTTAAGAGAATACCTTAGCGAGTAATTTTGACACTGCGTTCATTTTGTTATCTATAAAAAAATTATATTAAAATGTGGACTATAGTATTATTTTTTGTACAAATTGAGTTTACTTTCATAACAAAATAAATAAGAGAACAATATACAAATATTTAATATGAAACCTTGTGAATAGTAAACCAAGGATAACGTCTGACTATAACACACATATCTACTAAAATTCGATCATCGAACGACGTGCATCAGTGAAGTCTGCATGCAGCACGCGATGTACCTTTGTGATATTTTCAAAGGATGGACGCATTGATTCGGCGTTCATTTAGATATATCTATGTATGTAGGTCTTCCCTAGTCTTATTCTATATTAACTCGAAACGCTTACTTCACAAAATGCCTGAAATATTAGGTAATACTTATATATTTCGGACCTAAAAAAAGGTTTATTTTTTAAATCAATAAATAAATTTAATAAATTGAGATTCTAGTTTAAAATTTAGCAATCATATTATTTTGTTAATTAAATAATGTGCCTATTCACTTCATTGATTATGTATGAATATTCTTTGACCTATTATTTATATAATATAGCCTTATTAAATATATTAATTATAATTAAAGGCTGTAAGTAAGTTTAAGTAAATTCAGTTTAAATCAGAAACAATATTAACTTTATCATCACATTCATACATTTTCAGATAATAAGCTACAATGGTTGCCACAAAAACCTGTATACAATTACCATCATTGTGAATTCAGATTTTGGAGAAATCCCAACTTGAGAGCATTACCCTATTCATTATGGTATCACATGTTCAGAGGACAACAAACTAGGAGTCTTAATATTGGGTAATTATGTTTTTGTTTCTCGCTTCACCTGTATATAAAAAACTATGCAGAAAATACTTTTTCTCTCACGTTTTCTAATCTCTAAATTTTAGACATTACGCACAAAAACGCCGCACTATGTCTAACTAGAGTCTTATTGACATTTAAACGTAAATAATAAAATGTATAAAACTCTTTTAATCGCTGACTTATATATTTATTCAATTATTTTATAATTTATGAGTGCAAATATGTATTTGATTGATTTAAGAATATATCTATAAGTAAATATAAAATAATAAAAAATCGCAAATTTTTTTTCAGGTGTCTTAACTACACGCCGTTAAATCAAGACACCTACAACGGAAGCTGCATATTACAAGTGAACCAAAATTTAGATATAAATTTTCCTACAATATATAGGCATATTGTAGAAAGAAATGTCATTACAGTACCTAGTCTCTACGAATTGAGCAAAAGACGAATATACGAAACAATTAGCAAAACAGCAAAAACGCTGACTAATGAACCACCAAGTATATATTCCGATATAAAGTTTATTGTTAAAAATAATAACAACAGAAATGATCTCCCAAATAACAATATATATAGAGAAAATAAAAATATCAATAATAGTACTAATAACAATATAAAAGATGGATATTGTGTTCCGGCTACCATAATTGAAAAATACTTTTATGATCTACCTAAAGTAATGAAAGATGATCTTTCTAACGGACCTGTATCGAGATGCGAAAACGTTCTTTGTAAGAAGCCAATATTCGATTACGTCTACTTGGAGTTTTGTAATGAGTAAGTATATTAATATTGCGTAGTATATACTTATCATCTTTTTTCAGTTTATCCGTAAAAATTTTTTTTTTTCTGTCTCATTCACTTAATTATCTTGCCAAGCAAAATTCCTTTACCCCAGTGGGTAAGTATGAAGTTGAATCCATAAGTATCACGATTCTATAGGTACACTACCGCCTCTTTATAATGTTATGTACCTGAGATTGAGAAATATAAATGCTGCCGAAGCATCATTTAGTTTCATAGCTACTTTATATTAAAATTATTAAAACAATAGGTATATTTTCGAGGGAACCGCAGGAACCGTGAGAAGTGGAATGCAAAGAACGGAGTCTCTTAACACTATTAAGAGGCACCGTTCTTTGCATTCCGCTTTTCGAGGCATTGCGTGTTTAATGGCGGAACTCAACGTCGCGCTTACCTGGTGACCAAAGCAAAGAAAATAGAAATGAAATAATCCATCCTTTCTACGATGATCCTCGATATCAAAAGCATGTTTTTTTCCAGAAAAATAATACTCATAGAAGCAACCGAAGACGTCGTACTAAGCGCTGCCTTTTGCACGAAATCCTGTGCAGACAAATGGAAGACGGGAAAAGAATTATTGAATTGGAATTTTTTAAATTAAATTAAAAAAAATAATAATATTTATTTTACAAACATTGCAAGTTAATGATTAAAAAATATATACTAACAATTGTTTTTTTTTTATGATATCTAACATAACTTACTAATACCTATTACTTCTGAACAACGCCATAATAACTACATTCGTCATACTGTCATTTTAAAGACACGTTTAAAGGTGATTTAAAGCGACGATTTGTTTTCATAAGAACTTCTATAAAATCCATCCATGGTATATAATCAGATACTTTAAGCGTATTATTTTAAATTGAAAATATTATTAAAAACTAATTCGGTTTAAGATATACAGCGTAGAAACGGAATTCAGTTTTCAAAACTTTTTAATTTGTAATTTAGCAAAAAATGGAGAGCAGAGAGTCTTGCCACTAATATCTCTCTGCCTCCTACTATATCTAAGATAAATAAAAAAGCTAAACAAGTCTTAAGAAACTTTATTTCCTTATTTATAGCTTTTGTATAAAGCTCTGTTACAGACAGTCGTAACGTTTTCTGGAGCAACTGAGAAAGATAATTTTTATGATACCAATAAAAAATATCTTCGTCTTTTGTTTGCTTTTTGCATAAATATATCTGAAAAGCTTGTTTAAGATTTAAGATGCTATAAAGATTGTTAAGTAAATGTTATATTTTGACGGTACCTTTTGATAGTACTAAAGTAATTTTACGAACTCAATATTATATTCTAGTGTAGGTTATAATCTCTTAGTTTCATGGAAATAAAGAAAACAGAGCTTAGTCTAAATACTTAAAGAAAACATATAAAAATTTGAACGCAGCGGGACTCGAACCCGCGCCCTCCTGCGAACCGTGCAGGCGCTCTCACTACTGAGCCATGCGTTCTACATCACGCCGCGTTGAAATTCTTATATGCTTTTATACAACTTTTATCGTTGTCCTTAATTTTATAGCTTATTAATTTTTTATCTTATAAGGAAAATTAACATATGTAAAATTTTCACTAAATTAGGTTATATACACCAAGTCCTATATTACTTAAAGGAAATCTCGGAAAGGACTCGAACCCGCGCCCTCCTGCGAACCGCGCAAGACCGCGCGGGTTTGAGTTTCGCTGCGTTCAAATTTTTATATGGTTTCTTTCAGTATTTTTTCTATTCTCAGTATGGATGATGGACACTTCAAAAATCATAAAAATAAGTCTTATACTTTAATTTAATCGACAGTCAGATTAAAATAAAATGACAAGTAAAGTTTCAAATTTTATTTTCATTAACTTATATAATAACCAGCCACCTTGGAAAGATTGGAAAAAAATATTTTTTATTAAATACTGACTCCGCACAAGCACAACAAAATAAACGAATAAAACAATAATTAACAAAAATGCATTAAAAGTATCACAACCGAAGATTTGAATGTTCGATGTGGATATGGACCAACAGAAAAATATGTAGTCAACGCCCCAGTTTGTCAAAGAATTTAAAAAAAAATAATAATATTAAAAATATATCAGTACAGATGCTGTTAAAATTAGGTAAAAAGTAAAAAAAAAAATAAAATAAAATGGCACCTGCCATTCAATGTTACTTGTATACAACTATTGACAATGCGTAGTTAAAATCTCAAATATGTGTTCTTGTCAGTTTTTTAAAAAAATAAATACAATAATAAATAATATTAAAAAAGAATATTCTTTACGTACAATGTACAGAACCTAAAAGATTAAACTAAAAGCTGATTTAATTACATACAACCATTTCGATTTAGTTATTTAGAACATGGTATAACATATTACAAAATATATAAAATTTTGAAATATAAAAAAAATCATATAGTATTTCATAATTATTATTATATACTAACAAGTTTTGCTAAATATATAGATAAAATAAATAGATCATTACTTCTCGTGTATTACACTTAATTATGGAATTTAAATTTTTTGCATCAGTAAAGAGTAAGTAATTAAATCAACTTCCGTTACAACACAACGTATAAATAGGAAGTGGCTTTATAACAGCTTAATATATATCGTCGACTTAATAATCTACTTTAAATTGTTGACCCCCTTTATTTTCAAAATTTCAAATGTTTATACGGACAGTTTACTTTCACTAGAATATTCATCCGATTGTTGACTTCTATAAAAGCCTACGTTACTTTAAACTTTTTTTTCAACTTCACGCTTTATCCCGCACATGGCAGGGTAGGCAGAGGGCACTGCAGGGACCGTGGGAACCTAGTGTTAAGACACTCCGTTGCTTAGTCCCTGCTTTCTCCGTTTCCGCTTTCCGTCGTTTTCGAGGCATTGCGTGTTGAGTGGCGGAACTCAACGCCGCGCTTTGCCTAGTTAGCCAGAGCGAAGGAGATGGAAAATTACTTTAAACTTAATTGAACACTTTTTTAATAGAAGCAATTTCCAATTCTTGCACATCGTTTTATGGTTTTTCTGGAATATATTACTGTCCATATTAATTATCAAAAAAAGATATACCGAACCATGTAATAATTGGGTAATTTTAACATAAATATATAACATTTTCATAATCTTTTATGTTTTAATTCATAAAAAAAACAGAAAAAATACATAAAGTTCGTTCTTCCTACGCTTGAAAATGGCTTAGTGGTCAGATTGCTTGGACGGTTTCCAAGAGGCGCAGGTTCAAATCCAGCTGCGTTCCAATTTTCTCATATGTCGTATTATTAGCCCAGCAAAAATGTATTTTCGAAAATTTTGTCGACGATATATTTCAAACATATTACACAAACAAAAATTATTATTGTTCTTTCTTGATACAGACGAATGAAGTAAAATTTATTTCCATAAGAAAATTAAGTATTTAAGTTTAATATAAAACAGTTTAATCATTTCTTTTAATAAATGAATTTCAAATAGGAGGCGTTATAATAATAATTTAAAAATAAAACTTCGCCATTGTTATAAAATAAACCAATTATTTTACATAAAATATAGTTCTGTCTCTTTCCTTTCGAGTAAATTAAAAAGAAAACTTAAGAACAAAATATTTGACATAGAGTACTTTCATTTAAGCACTACAAAATATACTTATCTCTTTCTCACACCACACACTTTACACGAAATGGCAAATGGCAATGTTCAAAAAAATATGACCAATAGTTACACTATTGAAAGGGCAATTTAATGTGTATAATAGTTTAGAAAAATATAGTATATTATAATTGAAGTAAACATCAATTTGAAGTTATTTAATCACTGATATAATAAGGTAGGCAGAGAGAACCTAGTGTAAAGAGTCTCCGTTCTCCACTTTCCGTTGAAATTCAAAACTTTATGAATACAAGAAACAGTAATAAAGCTATCGTGTTCGCAGTTAGACGTTGTCAATCTGTGGCACGTGCTTTTGCTTTAATGGTATATGTATGTATTTAAAAAAAAAATTAATAAGCTAATAAATATTAGTTCCTTTCATAGTTAATAATATATACAGTTAAAATATAGAAATATGTTATTGACTGAGTTAAATTGAGTGATTTCTCACTGAACTTCGATTGTTAACTTTTTTCAAGTTTCATAGCACATTAAAATAGAATATAAAAAAACAGTAAATTATACATATTTAAATTTGTTTTGTAATTTGTTCATAGTAATGTATATACTCGAGAATTACTTTCATATATTAAAGTTCAAGTGTCCATAATGAACCGCCCTTCAATAGTATAAAATTTATCAAAAATGGTGTCAAATCGTTCTTTAGGCTTGAAGTGGTAAGTGAAATTAAAAGCCATTTAAAAACAGTAGAAAATTTTAAGTACAAAATATAAAACGCGTGGCAATAAACTACTTTAAGGCGTTCACCCATTCGATATTTAATACGAAAAGAGATTATCGCTCTATATATTTATACACAAAAAAAATGTCCAGCAAATATCGAACGTGCGACCACCTTCATAACATTCACATATCTACGCAAATCTAGCTCGCCTACGTTAAAATAATTTATTTTAAAAATATGACCATTTGTGCCTTAGATTAATGGAACCTCTCACTTATTACTTATTTAAAATTTTATTTAATCTGAGGTAAAAAAGTTATTACCGTACATTGCAGACATTTCAAGTATATATATACATAGTACATACACAATATGTATATGGCTAATATTATTACTATTATGTTACAATGAACAAATATTTATTGTGACGTCATTATTGTTAAAGCTCTGAATGAATAAAATGTCTTATTCACAGATTATACAAAAAAACTCTGGAATACGGCCTAATAATTATTTAAAAAAAATGATAATTAAAGGGGAGATAGGGGACAATCGGCCCACGCATCTATAAAGACAAATTAAAAATACATATTATGTTATATTTTGAAAAAAAAAGTTGTCCTGAAACGACATATTAAAAGGTTAATAAAAATGAATTTCCAACAATAAATTAAATAATAAGTCCACAAAATGGCAAACGATCAATCAAAAACCCTGCAATACACTGTAACATTAGCGTAGCACTAAAATATAACCTCTCGTCGCAATGCAAACTCGGTGTTCAGTACAAAAGGGTTATTGCTTACAATAATTTTCATATATACATATATAAAAATATATACCGAGGCACATTGCTACAAATAAACATTTAGCATTTAGACTATGAACTTTTCAACCTCAGACAGTAGACAAGATGGCGGAGTGAAACTAAGTGCGATATAAACTAGTGCGTATATATATTTTTTTATTTTGTGACATTTCTTTAAAAAATATTTATATCATTTATAAAACGGCTTTTCTGGTTATTTCTCTTTATTAAGTTAGAACTTAGTATGGTATTTTATTACTGATATAATGACGTTTATTAATATATTTATATCGCCATTTATCCAATACAAAACAAAATATACAAAAACCCACAAATTTAAATATAACATAATTAAAAAAAATATTGAGTAAAACGCGTTACAATTTACTTGTAATTATTTAGGACAACAGATAATAAATATCCAAAAATTATTCTCCTAATATAATAAAGAAATACAACCTCACGTACTAAAAGTACACACCAATGTCTAGGTATAGCTTAAGCTATATCGATATGTATGTTTTGTGTTAGTTTTAGGCCAGTTTAGCAATCGTGTATAAACTTTTATAAATCGCTTGCTGAGAATGACAGTGTGAAAGTAAACCAAATACTTAAAATGTCAAAATATAAAATTTTATATCATATAATTAATAATAATATATTGAAATAAGAAATAAAATATCAAATTCTATTCTATTTTATAACCATTTTCAAGAATCATTTAAAATATAGAGTAAATAAAAGCAATTATACATAACATATTAAAACTTTACTTGTCACTAGCCCTGTCACTCCCCCTCCTACCCAATAGAGATCCATTTGTATATAAAATCTATATAAATATAGAAGCACATTTATTCATTACCTTATTAAAAACATTTCAAAAGCTAGTCCACTCCGCCATCGCTAAGCTATTTTGCTCTCTAATTCATAACATCATTCGTACTATAGTTTTCTGTCAGACTTTTATCATCGAAAGTTTGGATCTTCGGCGTGTACTTGGTAATACGTACCATTTATGCGGTATGGGCCGCTAGACCTGGAAGTTAAATAATAAAATTGTATTACAAATTTTTGAATGATTGATTTTCTCAGCTTATTTTTTATCACAAATATAACTAGGGTATTGTATGTTGAGTAGTGGAGAATTCTTCCATCGAATTTATTTAATTGGTTCTCTTAAATGAATTGGCGATTTATAAATTAAAATCGTCAGTCTCAAGTGACAGACTGACAGACAGAGCCGAAACTACTGACCAGTTCAGTTCTCAAAATTTTGCTTAAAACCCTTTTCCGTTATAAACACGTAAATAAGTTTACGTTATAAATAGCTTTAAACTAAAATCTTCGATCTTTCTTCTATCCCTAGTGTAATAATCAACAGTTCAAAAAACATAAAAAATAATGCATGGGCCGAGAAACCTCAGTACTAAAACACTAAGTTCCTATCAATCCACCGTGTATTGAGTTGTGGAATTCAACCCGCCTCACCTTACCAGATAGAGAAATATAAATATTTTTAGCTTACCCCTTCTTTATTTAGACATTATTTATTTTTATTTATTTTTTACCACATTACAAATATTTAATACTTATTTATTTATTTATTTATTTATTTGTAGCATAAAAAAGCAGTAATTTTAAAAGAATATTATAAATTTCAAAGAATATTATAAAAGGGGGAAATTTTAGATGATAGACTATAAAAGCGTTGAATTTATGTCAATCGTGGCAGTTGTACGTAGGCAACTGCCCGTACTATAAGGGAACTACCCTGAAGTATAGTCATTGAGTGATATATGTCACTTAATGTAATTACGTGAAATCTATGTGGAAATGTACTCTATATGTTTTCATTTAAAAATAATTTTAACTACTTCTGTATCCTAATAATATTAATACAATAAAATAAAATAAAATAAAACACGAGATGGAAAAAATGTTATGAAAAAAGTAAATAATTAAAACAAAAAAATAAATAAAAAATAAAATAATAAATATAATAAGTGTCCAGACCCGGGGGGCGGCCCACACGCGGGCGTCGGCTATGAGGCGGCGCGCGCGTAGAACACCACGCACGGACTCTTCCACCAGCTCTGCTGCACCACCTCCTGCGGGCTCACCGGCACTATGCTGCACGCATACTTATTTTTTAAAATATGTATCAGTTACAACCTATTTTATTTGTAGACAATAAATAACGTGGTAAGATTATGCTCACAGACCTCAAACAATATGAACTAGTCTGTTATTACTATGAAAATAATAGTAATATATTAACAACAAATCAAAATCTAATTAAACTACAATTCTCTGATTAGTCAATCTATTTAATGTAAAACAGTATTACATGAACGTGAAAAAAGTTTTCATTTATTTTTAGAAAAAAAAAAAGTATATAAATTGAAAATTAAATGCACCATCTCTAAAAGTAAAACGTTGCTAAAATAAATTTAATTCACTAAGTTTTCGTTTAGTAATCCAACGAAGAAAAGAAGTGTGAAGTTAAAAATAATGAAGCTAATACACTTTTTATAGATTTAAATAATTATAATTATATCGATAATTATCGACAATTAAGCATGTAGACGTAGGTTACAATTTTAAACTTGATTTTTAAAAACGAGAGACAAACAATAAGAAATATCGCTTCTTCTCAAATCATGAGACCAATAAATCATAGATTAAGTGAATAAACTCTTAATTCTTTAAGCAAATCAACAAACTATCTGCATATGCAATTCACTACTAAAATCCGACAACAAAAACTATACCTACAATTGCTTACGTATTTAACAATTGTATATAAATGATCGAACGAACGAACAAATGAACGAACGAACGAACGAAGGAACTCACCACAGATCATTGAAGAGGTACCAGTGGTCGCGCTGCGGCACGCGCACGTACGCGACCAGGTTGCGCGGGCTGTCCTCCACCACGGCGACCACCGACGACAGCGCGTACTGAGACCACGCCCCTCCCGCCCCGCCCGCCGTCCCGCTCGCCCCGCCCACCGCGTGCTCAGTCTACGACGGACCAATCAGTGTAAGCCGGGATAACAACGTGAGAGTATTGATATAAAATAAAAGGAACAACAAGAATGGCTGTCACATGTGTACTGTACTTTTTAATTTTCTTTCTGTAAACTCGAGTAGGTGAAGAGTACCTTGTGTTGAGACACACAGTTTTATACTTTATATATTCATACAATATCAATAACGTAGAGTATTTGGCGACAATGATATTAATAATTGTCGTTTTATATATAACCAGTTTTATATCATATATAATTATATCCAGTTTTTTATTTTATCAATAATTTTAATTTACTTATTCTTGTCTAATATTCAAAGTTGTAATTTTTGTAAACGAACCTTTTCACTAATCGCAACTTCCCCGTCGGGCTGCAGTCGGATGCTCAGGTGATGCGGCAGTACGTAGTTGCTCTCTGTACTCTTTATGGAGTTTATTTGTGGGGATATAGGAGGTCTGGAAATAATGGAATAAGAATATCCAGGTACCAATAAATTATACTTACTTTAAAAATCAAGTACAAAAGTTTTTAATAATTTATATTATTCACTTGCACCAAAATTTGATTTAATTATATTTTGAAAGTCTATGTTTAACTTAAAATGAAGTGATTATAATAAAGTTGAACTATATAAGGAATTGACTTTCAATTAAAATTGAAATAAAAATGTCAAAAGTGTTTAAAAAAAGGTAAATAAAATAAAAAAATACCTTTCAGGATGTTTAAACCGGCATCCCGGCCTCGCGCAGTGTAGTCCATACCGGCACGGCTTCCCGCTACTCCCCCTTTTTGATGTTTCTGGCTGGAAAATATCGTGTTGAACAATTTCTACGTAAAATTAACCAAAATATACGTGTTTTTCATTAGCATATAAAATGAAACGCCTCTTCTAGTGATACTGACATGATATACTATACTCGTTAGTAGGTACTAGTGATGTAACGAATGTCATTTTTTTAACATTCGCGAATGCGAATGCGAATATTTGCTACCGACATTCGCGAATGCGAATGTGAATGCGAATATTCAGTAATTCTTGTAAATTTGGGGCCAGTTGTTTACGGCAAGCAAGATAACACGTTGGATTATAACAATAAAAACCTAAGCATTAGATTATGAAAAACTTTTTCAGAAAGGAGAGAGAATTGATTTCTGTTTGTTCAGATTGCATTAAAAAAATTTTTATGAGATATGATGAAGACTAATAATAATGTGTTTACGAGGTTTTTTGAGCTAAATGACAAAAAGTAAACTGATTTAAATTTTTATAACGTATTATCGTCGTCAAATTTTCTTTTCTGACATTCGCAAAACATTCGCAGAATTTTTGCGAATGCGAATACGAATGCGAATGTTTAAAAACGTGCGAATATTCGCGAATGCGAATATTCGTTACATCACTAGTAGGTACACAAACAAGTTTTTACTAACTTAGGTAAAGTATATTGTGTTTTTCAAATTATCATTATGAATTTCTTAATTTGAAATAAATATATTAAATTATTATATATTTATTATTAACTATGTTAAATGATATAAATAAGATAAATAACAAAACATACCATATCTTTTAGACCACCTTTCGCCCAATGCGCCTTTTCTTGAGCTGTTACGCCGCAATTTATTGCCAATATCGGTGGTAATCTATATAAACCCAAATAAAAAAAATTAAAGACAATAACAACATTTGAGTGTTGTCCATATGTTAATTTCCTAAAACACGACAATATTATTTGTGAAGAATAATAAAAATACAATATTATATAATACTTTTCTTATTGTAAGTGACTGTACTATAAATAAGAGTTACTTATTTCAATGTTGAAAAGTAAGTAACTTTGGATTAGCATCTAATCCATTTCTATTCCATCCTTTCTACCCCAAAGGCATAAATCGACTTAAATCAACTTCTGAACTTTCTTTGAGCAATAAGTGTCTGACGGTAAACGCGACTGTTAGAAGTTCCACATAACCTTCGGAGGAATTAAATATTTTAATCTTCTCGCTCTGGTAATAACTTGTTCTCCCACTTAGCTTTATCCCGGCTTATTGCCAGGGTCTGCTTTCCTACTCAGACGACTCCACCTTGCACAATCTTTAGCACAATAAGGTAATAAGTTGTATTATTTGTGAGTGTCTTAGCACTAAATTCCCTCCGCACTATAAGCGGGAAATAATACAATACAAACAATGAAAATAAAACATACCTAAGCACGCGTCCCCGTTGTAGCGTGTGCGTGAAACGCGCACAGTGCTCGCACCAGGCGGGCGTGGCGCGGCGAGGCGCTAGAGACGCACGCAACTGTTCCGCAAAGGCACCCCCTGTAGGGCCCCCTAGGCCCCCCGTCGAGCCCCCAAGGCCCCCTGCCTGGCCTCCTAGGCCCCCCGTCGGGCCCCCCGCCGCCAGCGCACACGCCAAAACCGCTGACTCGCGCTCCTCCTGTATACAAAGAGTAGGGATGGATTTAAAGCTTCAAAATTTCCTAGTAAGTTCTATTATGTATGTTTTATATTGTATAGAAAATTTTAAAGTGGTAATAGTTTAATTTAATACATTAAAACATGATCTAATATGGGTAAGTTGGATTAGGTGCTTTTTTGGGTTTGTTATATAAAAACCAAAAATCGGGCAATTTTAGGAGCACTTAGCTGACTATCGGTCAGTCTGTCAGTTTCTCACGATTATTTTTTAACTAACAATTATTAATATCTTAATCTCTTGTAGCTCAGAAAAAAATTAAATATGAAAGTCAATGTAATTAAAAGATAGAAGTGTTTGTTTCGTTCTTCACATATTTTCACGTAATCATATCATGTAGAGTACATACCATTGATATAAATTTATAAAATTTGGTTAAAAATGCGAACTTATAGTATAAATAAGAGAAAAATACAACAAATTCATAACAAATTGATACAATTATGCACGAGTACGACCCCCTATATATATTGAGATCTGACCCCATGCTGCGTGTGGTTTTTTTTTTTTTTTTTTTTTTTTAAAAAAAACTCGTCCACAGGCGCACAATTGCCCGTGCCTTTTTTTTGTTTATTTGACTTTATTATTGCGATTTCAAGACCAGGGTTCTATTCTAAGGCTTAAGACTAAGACTATGGTGAAGTCCTTTCACTGACCAGGTTTATTTATGCTAACTTAATTTATATCTATTTTATATGTATACTATTTCTAATTACAGTGATTTAATTACATGTATATCGGTTTCAATTTTTATACAATATATGAACTTACTTCGTATGTGGTGTTTATATTTATATGTATATATATATGTATATATGATGTGTGATTTTTTTTTTTTTTTTTTTTAACTTAAACTTATTAGTTGTTATGAATTGCCGTTACTAAAGTGCTAGAGAAGATAAAGTTTAACTTATTGGTTACGATAGAATGAAATTTTGGGACATACAAATCATATTTTATTATATTTGTTTTAATTTTTGCAACAAGCCATTTATTACAGGGTCGTCACGCAAATGGATTGCTCTTTTAAGATTATAGTCTAAAATCTCCCTCGCCGAGGCCGCTGTCACTCGATTTATAAAACTGCCTATTGCATCTCCGTCGTCGTCGGAGTAATAGACACAGGTGTTGGTGTGTCTAGTTACTGCGACTACCGCATGAGGGACGCTGTCATGAATCCGCATCCTTGTCCCTCCGCTTCGGACGATGATGACGTCGTCGTAGGTTTGACCCTGGGCTTCGTGAATGGTCATGACGCGCGAGTTGTGACCAGTACCATATCCCTGGTCCAATAGGAGCTTTTTATCCTCCTGCGTATGGACCAGGAATAAGGTACATTCTCTGTCTATTGGTATTTGCGCGCCAGTGAACTTTTCTGATCTCAGGGATTGGATGACGGGGCTGGATGAATACATATCTCCGTACACCTCTGCGATGGCATAGGCCACGTCCATGGGGTTTCGGTGCGTGCAGAACAACTCACGTGTGATGTTAGTTATCAGTTTGGGACTGCTGTACCTCATTTCGAATAGATTTTCTCTATCGATATAAGGCAGCTGATTTATGTCCCCGATGAGGGTGACAACCTCTGCTCCCGACAGTCTCGCCGCCATGACTATGGCTCCGAAGTGGTTCATTAGAGCCTCGTCCATCGTCAACCGACGGACGGTGGTGCCCTCCCTGAACCCATTAACCAGAACGGAGGCCATAGTGCGCACTCTTGCGTGGGCTTGTGGGCCGAAGCGGTGCGCAAGCTTCCTTCTAAGGTCTTGAGCGGCTTCGACTGTGGTTGTCACAACTACTTCATGTTCCTCATCGAAATTTCTGATAATGTGAGTCGTCTTCCCGCACCCCGGTACCCCGTTTATCCATACGAGATGTGGCAGTTTCCAGCCCACGAAGCCCGCTAGGGATTCAGGATCGCTTGAAATGGTGTTTGCCATGTCAAGTATCCGGTCATCCAGCATGATCCTCGTGCACTTGGCTACCACCACAATCGGGTCGCCTTTTGGTGCTGCAAAAATCGGGGATGCCACTCTGTCCGCCTCGAGATCGACCAGACCCACAAAACCCTTGGTGCCATTGTAGGCTGCCATATACTGACCGGACATTTTCCCGTGGATGATTTGGGATGCGTCATTGTCGTATATGGCTGCATCGGCTTCATCGAGTTCCACCTCCAGGAGTGCTTCACTGCCCCTCTGGTAGGTCTGCAGGATCTTTTTGCAAGTGGCTAGGTTCACCTCGCGGGTTGCCTTAAGTATAGCCAGGAACTCGATGTATGCGTTAATCGCGTGGTCTTCTGGGTTTTTAGCTGGTCTTCTCTCGGGCGGTATTATTCTGCCTCTGCCGTGTCTGAGCGGGCAGTTGCGGCTGCTTTCTTTGCCCCCATACTTGCGGGTTTCAAAGAATGCCTCTGTCGCCCGCTCTTGTCTGATGGTATGACTACTTTGAGGGGCGAGGCGGGAAGGAGCGGCTTTCCTCGAAGCGACCGTTTCAAGGATGGTCGTGGTCAGTGCCACCGCACAGCCGCCTGGAGATGCTGTACTCCTCCGCAAGGTGGTGTGCATGGCGGCAGGACTCTTGAGCGCGTCTATTTTGGTTTGTAGTTTTTCGGATCCGGTTAGGCGGGGTGTGGTGGAGAAACAATCGTTTTGGGGAGATCGATGGTCCTTTGCTTTTAGATAGTTAAGGTTCTCCCCTCTGTCCTCGTAGACGATGACTTGGTGGTTGCGAGAGGCTTTGAGGCACGCGTAGTAATCTATGATGTTTCCTCTGTCTGATCCTAGCCTCATCGCGTCTACGCTTATTATTTTTGAAGTTTCTCCACTTGCGCATTCACTCTCTCTCAGGAGCAACGTTGTCGCTTGTGTAAATGGGGACTCTTCCCCCCCCTCGAACAGTGCTATGAACTTATTGTGCGACTGCAATATTCTGTAGGGAGGGACTACCTCTGTGCGCACCGTGAGTGCGTCGATCCTTTTTTGCGACATCGTAGTTGACGTTGTGCTTCCCTTGAGTAGTGATGCGAGTCCAGGTGATGTTTGAACTTTGCCTGAACCGTCCGAACGATAGAAAGCTATTCCGAGCCTCTCCGCGTCCTCACTCATGAAAAGGGCCACACTCCTGATCTTGATTGCGGCTCCTCCGCTTCCAGCAGTTTGTTTTAATATTTGCGTGAGGTTGCATACGGCGTCTGATGTTGTTGCCTGCGGCGGGCGATCTCCCGTGAGTAGGCCGCGCAGAGTGCTCGGAATAGTTCGGATTTTTCTGGAGAGGGAGGCTAGGAGTGGTGTTAATTTGTTGTATTGTAGCTGGGTTGGTGAACTTGTTGGCGTCGAGTGTGATGGTGTAATTGGTGGGATTTGGCTCTGCTGTGTCTGTGTAGTAATGCTGGGGCTTGATCTTTGGCTTCGATCCTGACTTGTAACAGGGCTTGTGCTGGCTGTCATATAGGTGGTTGAGTGGTTGAATTGGGGGCTGGTGGAGGAGGTGGGGAGGGTTTGTGTAGCAGATGGTACCGTTGGTGTTGGTGTTGTGGCGCGGTTTTGAGGAACTGATGTTGAGCCGTTCCTCCTGGCGGCGGTTTGGGCAGCTTTCCTAGCGAAGGTGAGGAAGGGTGTTCTTGTGGTCTCCTCCTTCATGATGTTCTGGAGCTGTTGCTGGGTTAGATTGATGCGTAGTTGCATCTCCAGCTGTGATCTTTCGAGACCAAACCTTGGACAATCCAAGATTATATGAAGAACATCCTCCTCACTTCGTGGGTCGCAGACGCACGAGGGACTGTCTTTTAGGTGGAACCTGTGTAGGTAGGCCGCGAACCCTCCGTGCCCCGTCAGAATCTGTACGTCGGTGGGTGTTAGTACCGATTTTCTTGCCAATTTGCTTGCCTTTTTGGCGTTTGGCAAGAAGATTCTGGTGGTGGAGCCTGTCTGGGAGGATTCGTATCTGGCCTGCCACCTTTCGACTGTTTCCTCTCGGATGCGTCTTCTGACATAGGAAATTGGCACCTTGCAGTAATCCGGTGCCGTTTTCTTTGTCAGGGCTGCTTTTTTCGCCAGCTCGTCTGCGCGCTCATTGCCCGCTGTCCCTACGTGTGCTCTCAGCCAGAAAAACCGCACTCGCCTTCCTTCGGTCTGGATCTCTTGTACGCACTTCTTCATCTCTATTGCCAACGGGTGAGTAACCGAAGGAGTTCTGAGGAGATCTAGCGAGGATCTTGAGTCGCTCAAGATGTTTATAGAGCATTCCTTCGATTTCCTCGCTACCTGTATGGCCCTGTATAGTGCGTACATTTCCGATTGGAAGACGGTGTTGTGCGGCTCGAGGCGAAACGTGGAGTACCTTTTTTCCCTCCCCTGGTCCCAAACTGTTAGGGCAGCGCCTACCTTGCCTTCTATTTTGCTGCCATCAGTATATATTAAGGGACCAGTTATTTGATGTTCTTCGAAGGCTTGAGGGTCAAGGTTTTCCAAGCGCACGTACTCTGTTGTCCTGAGTCGTGATGGGTGGGGATTCTGTAAAGGTCCCACCCTGCTTTCTAGTTCGCGTCCCGGCGGTAAGAGCTTCGCTGCGTGTGGTTATGAGTTACGCTCCTCAACACGCATTCTTTCGAAAGTAGCCCAACGAGTGTTTAACACTAGGTTCTCTACTATGCAGTGCGGAAAAACGGGTGAAGCGGTTTTTTGTGCAATTTATTGGTTTGACGCCATTTTTCCTATAATTTCTTTTTTATTTTTATTTTTTTAGCTTCACGCTTTATCCCGCACATGGCAGGGTAGGCAGAGGGAACTGCAGGGACCCTAGTGCTAACACACTTCGTTGTTTAGTCCCTGCTTTTTCGGTCCCCACCGTTCGTCCTATAATTTCGAGAACTCTAACTTAAAAATATTTACATAAAACATAAAAGCAATCTACATACATTTTTCAAACTAAGATTCTATTATGGTTACATATATATAAAACATAGTAATATACAAAAGAACACAATACCTCTTTATTGCATTTAGTGCACTTGTTGACTTGCTGCCGTCCGATCGCGAACAGCTGCGAGATCTCGCTCTCCTCGCGGTCCCGCTTGTACTTGTCGGTTGTGTGATTCACGTGGTTTTGCACGTGATTCGTTTCTGGTAGCATTTTTGGTGGCGCTGAAATATAAATATATTGTTTTTATATGTATATATTGAGTTTAAATTTGCAGTGCAAAATGACAACGCAATTTATGTTAAAAACTAATGGAAATATTGTAGCAAAAAATTTAATTAAATTATCTCTATTCCTATGTCTATTTCATTTTTTTTAATCAAATTTTATTTAAAAATAAAATGAAATAAAGAAGGTATACGGCCAGTACAGTTTTACAATATCTCAGTTATTTTTTCATAGAAAATTTTAAATAGACAACTTATAAATATATAAATAAATTATATAATGGTCATATGCTACATTTTCTTAGTTTAAAATATTTATAACAACTATTTAACATTTTTGTGTTCAAAAGACATTGATATCTATTAACATGACAGATATTTATATTTATTAATGCATGTGTATAGTTATACATTTAAGTATTAATGTTATTTCTATTAAGTTTTACACTGCCACGGGTTGACTAATAGAAGAGGCTTTTTAACATTAAGCCCACCTGTTCTGCATTTAATTTTGTTTTTATGTACATTAAATTATGTAAATAAACCTCATATCATTATAAAAAAAGGAAAATTACAACAATACCTTCCTTACAATTCCTCAATTCCCCATCTTCATCATACTTGGCCGGACCCAGGAACTCTAATTCCGTGAACCTGTACTCCTCGTACGGCCCGTTCTGGTTGTTGACTGGGACAAATGGACTGGGAGCTGTCTTTTGACTTATAAACGTTAACTCCTTTTGCTTTTTCCTCGTTTCCAATATTTCCGAATGTATTTGGTGAAGTATGAAACGGTTCCAGCTCTGGAATTTAACTTTAAAAGTTATTCTTTCGTCATAAGAATAAAATTCTTAAATTTAGGCATTATATTATTAGTTACAATTCCTATGTGTATGTTTGTGTGTTAAAGGCTATTACCATAGTTAGATATGAGGATAACAAGACTGGGTCGGTGATACAACTGATTTATTAATTATTAGATTACCCACATACAACACGCCTCCCCTTAAAAAAAAAAAAGAAAAAAAAAACAAAACACAACAAAAACAAACAAAAAAAAATCTAATGCGTTTCATCAGAAGCATGAAATAAAATAAAACCAAAAAAAAAAAAACACTTTCTACCATTAACAGTTTTAGTAATTAAAACTGTACATAGAGAGTACTTATATGACAAAAAAAACTTAAATTATATAAATACATTATTTTCATTTCATTAACAGTTTTAGTAATTAAAACTACATAGAGAGTACTTATATGACAAAAAAAACTTAAATTATATCAATACATTATTTTCCGTATTTACCTTTAAACACACACGAACGCTTAGGGCGTAATTTGAGTTCGTCTAAATTGATGTTACTATTTGATGTATTAACTGAGCCCTTCGCATCTAACATTTTAGGTTCATTCGGTTGGTCTGTTAAAGTTTGAGATAAATCATTGGCCTCGCCTACCAAACATTTACTAACGTTTACTTCGTCCGGACTTTCCTGTGACTCCAAATTTTCACCTATTTGAGGCCCAGCAGAATATCGTGTTACCTTTTTTATTGGCAGTAACTGATCAATGTGCCGTTGCCACTCACGTCCGTCAGATGTTCTAACGCTGTAGGTACATGGACTTTTCCGATCAGTTACTGTTGCTTGTACCCATTTATCCTGACGAGGACTATAATTTCGTGCCAAGACAGTGTTACCAACCTCAGCGTTCCTAATAAAACCAGGGCGGGAATGGCCAGACTTCTCTTGCGAAACCTCTACTTTATCAGCTGGATTAGGCTTTAACGCATCAAGTCGCCCACGCAAACGTCGACCCATAAGAGCTACTGCCGGTGCTATTCCTGTACTAGCATGTTCAGTATTACGGTACTGGAATAAAAATTATTAATAGCTGTACCAATCTCCATTCCTTCATGTACCGCCTTTTTCATTGTTCGCTTAACTGACTTAACAGCGTTCTCAGCAGCACCATTCCCAGCTGGTCTATAGGGACTTGTGATAGTATGAGTAATTAATTTTTTTTTAATATAATCAGCGAATTGACTAGATGTAAACGGTGGCCCCCCATCACTTACAATCTGGGATGGTAATCCATATCGTGCAAACAGCTCGCGTAATTTTGATATAGTAGCCTCTGCGGAAGTAGTTTTTACCCGTTGAACCTCGATCCATTTACTGTGAGCGTCAATGGTTACTAAATAATACTTGCCTTGAAATTCAGCAAAATCAATATGTAGACGTTTCCACGGTTGAGAGGGAAAACTCCAAGGATGGAGTTCACTGCAAGGTGGAGCGTCCCTCTGCTGACGGCATGCCGAACATTGCCGAGCTACATTTTCTATTTCTACATCTAATTGAGGCCAATAAACGTAACTTCTGGCGATTGACTTCATTTTGACCACCCCTAGGTGCCCCTCGTGTAGTTCTTTTAAAACTCGCCCTTGTAATTTTCGTGGTATTACTACTCTATGATTATACAATATGCACCCCATTTCAAGTGCCAAACTCTCTTTACGGTAGAAATAAGCTTTTTCCGCATCTTCTACTTTAACAGGCCAGCCATTAATCAGATATTTAAAAATATTTTTCAAAATAGCATCGTGCTGTGTTTCACATGCTACCTCTTTTACACTTATAGGAAATGATTCCTCTACATAATTAATATAACTAAAAGAATCTCGAACAGGATCCTTTAAAGCGTGCGGCAATGGCAACCGTGACAAAGCATCAGCATTACTATTATCCTTTGACTTAACAAATTCCATTTCAAAATCATAAGCTGCTAATTTGACGGCATATCGCTGTAATCTGCTAGCTACTGTTTGTGGTAAACCAGAATTAGAACCGAAAATGAATAAAAGTGGTTTGTGATTGGTTTTAATTGTGAAACGTCGACCGTACAGATAATGATGATGCTTAGACACTCCACTAATTATTGCTAACGCTTCTTTATCCAATTGACTGTATTCGCGCTCGGCTTTGTGTAATGTGCGAGACGCGAAACAAACTGGACGCTCCTCTCCGTTTGGAAAACGATGCGCCAATATACTGCCAATGCCGTACGAACTACTATCAACCGACAAAACCAACGGCAACTGAGGATCGTAATGTGCAAGTACACGGTCACTTACAATAATTTTCTTGACAGTGTCAAATGCCTCTTGACAATATTTAGACCAGTTGAAACTGACATTTTTATTTAATAAAATATATAAAGGTGAGAGAATATCGCTACAATTAGGAATAAATTTAGAATAATAATTAATTAACCCCAAAAAGGAACGTAATTGAGTTATATCCGTTGGTGCCGATGCATCAATAATAGCTTTAACCTTTTCTGGGTCGGGATGTAACCCGTGCTTATCAATAACAAATCCAACATATGAAATTCGATCTTGCATAAAAGAACATTTTTCTAATCTAATCCTTAGACCGACATCACGCAGGCGCTCAAATAAACGTTTCAAATTCAAAATATGTTCAGATTTATCGCGGCCAGTCACGGCAATTTCGTCAAGGTACACGACCACACCCTTAACCCTCTAAGTGTTTCCTCCATGAATTTTTGAAATTTTTCTGGAATACAACTTAATCCAAAGGGTGTACGCCTGTAAACAAATGTCCCCAAATGAGTAGTAATGGCCGTACACGCTTGTGAATCATCGTCAAGTAATAATTGCTGGTAAGCGTTCGTGAGGTCGATCTTAGAATATTGTTCTCCACCGCTTAATACTGAAAACAATTCGTCAATTCGTGGTAGTGGGTACGGTTCTCGTAATAATTTTGGATTGATTGTTACTTTATAATCACCGCAAACACGAATCTGACCAGTCTTTTTAATAACCGGCACGATAGGTGTCCCGTACTCAGAATATTCTACTTTATATAATGTACCCTCTGCCACTAATCGGTTGAGCTCTTGCTCGACAGGCTCGCGTAATGCTAAAGGTAATTTTCGAGCTTTCAAAAACACTGGATTTTTATCTTTAAGTTTCGATATGCGTTTGGTACAAGTGCCTAATCCTGAACTAAAAACCGAAGGAAATTCTTTGCGTAAATTGTCAATCAAATCAGACTCCCTTAAGTTGTAAATAATGTCATCAATCTGTACTGAGTTAATATTTAAGTGTCTTAACCAAGATCTACCAAGAAGCGGTGGTCCTCCGTTTTTAATTACAAATAATTTTAAATTATTTGCTTTATATTTTCCTAATATTACATTGACTAATAAATAACCCAACGGTTCAATTAAATTCCCAGTATAGGTACGTAAGCAAATATTACTTTTATATAATGTAACATTCTTGAAATATTTTTCATAACACTCATAATTAATCGTCGATAACTTACTACTAGTGTCCAGTTCAAATGTTATACACACGCCATTCACCTGTGCGCGTACACTATACGGCCGATCGTTATTCCCGCACACATTGAGACTATACAGATCACCGTCGGAACCGCTATCGCTAACCAGATAATTTTGGTTCTTACCCTGCACACGACCTTTGAATTTACTTTCACTTTTATTTGCATAACACATCGATTTTAAATGCCCTTTTTGCCCGCACTCATCACAAGAATAATTTTTAAAACGGCAAACACTAGCACGATGTGACCTTCCACAACGCCAACAAGAAATCGAATCCGCGTCCACCTGACCCACAGAGCGCGCGCCAGCGTCGCCGCCACGCGACCGCAGGTGCGCGCGCGTTCCCGCCGCAACTCGATGCAATGACTCAGCGGAAACTTGCCCGCTACCACTCGGAACGCTTACTTGTGCATGCTTCTCCGCCGCTTCCAACGCCAACGCTAACTCAACCGCCTTCTTATAAGTAAGATCAGGCTCGGCAAATAAGCGAGATCGCATTTCCTCACTTTTCAACCCGGATACAAACTGATCTCTCAAATTCTCTTCCAAGTTAAATCGGAAATTACAAGTGCTCGCCAAATGCTTTAGTGCTTGTAAATAATCACTGAGAGACTCCGCCTCCCCTTGGCGCCGCAGACGAAACACGTGTCGTTCCGCAATGTCTGACCTCTTCGGCTCGAGATGTTCACCGACTAACCTCACTAATTCCTCAAATGTTTTTGCCTCCGGATTGTGAGGTGCACACAAATCACACATTAAGTCATAGGTAGCTTCTCCTACTAACGTTATTAAGGTAGCCACTTTTAAACTGTCTTCAATTTGATTTAATACCACAAATTGTTCCACGCGCCTTATATACGCCGACCACTTTTTGCTTGACAAATCAAAACTATCTATTTTTCCAATAGGCATCTTGAAATTATTTATTAAGCAAAAATGTGTTTTAATATTATTTTTACGCTCGTCGCCAGTTAGATATGAGGATAATTAGTAAGGAGCAACTAACAAGACTGGGTCGGTGATACAACTGATTTATTAATTATTAGATTACCCACATACAACAACCATATTAATATTATTTCATAATTGACATCTTGGGAATGAAATGCTCGCTCCAGTCTATTTCAAGAGTATTCGTCACTAATAAGAATAATGAATTAATTTGGAGATATGATTAAAATGATGACAATATAATTACTAGTTATTTTTGCCTTATAGTTAGAAAATTTATACGGCATAATGTCTTTAAACGCCATTTTTTCAAACTTTGAGCTTTATAATAATAAAGTAATAATTACATAAAATATTAAATAAAAATAACCGATAATTATACAAAATATAAAAATAAACGATGTCCGATTGGATTTTTGACAAAAAAATAAATTAACTTTCATGAGATCAATATGACATTATTTATTAACCTCCAAAGGGGAAATTAAAAGATTTTTTAAATTAAATTCACCTGTATAAGAGCGACAAGGTCGACTTTCATCTCGCCGCGGTCGGGCAGTATGAGGCCGAGCGCCGCCGCCTCGGGCACCGTGCGGAACGCGCGCAGGAAGTTGCTGGCCTGGCACGGCGCGCCGTTGGACGTGTCCAGCATGCGGAACAGGAAGCCTGTAGAGGTAACCATTATTTCTATTGTTTTTTAAGTTTTCACGCATTATCCCGCACATGGTGGGGTGAGCAGAAACTGCAGGAACCATATGAACCTAGTGTTAAGACACTCCGTTGCTTAGTCCGTGCTTTCTCCGTCCTCGCTTTCCGCCTTTTTCGAGGCATTGCGTGTTAAGTGACGGAAATCAATGGCGTTGTTCATTTTCTTATTAGCTTCACGTTTTGTCTCGCTCTTAGCGGAGTGAACAGAGGGAACCGCGGGAACGGTGGGAACCGACAAGTTAAGACACTCTGTTGTCCGCCCACCACGTTTCAAGACATTGCGTGTTGAGTAGCGGAACTCAACGCCGCGTTTGTCTATTTGCCAGTGCAAAGAAAATGGAAATGAAATAATCCATTCTGTCTGAGTGGAAATCTACACACCGCCGCATGTACAGGCAAATATCAGATATCTACTCTTAATTTCTACTCGGAGAATTTACGTAAAAATCTTTTGACAGAAGAAATATTTTATAGATTGAATGAAATCTATAAAATATTTCTTGTAAAAAAAAATTTTTTCTTTATATTTAATAAAATATTATATATATATATATATATATATATATATATATATATATATATATATATATATATATATATATATATATATATATATATATATATATATATATATATATATATATATATATATATATATATATATATATATATATATATATATATATATATATATATATATATATATATATATATATATATATATATATATATATATATATATATATATATATATATATATATATATATATATATATATATATATATATATATATATATATATATATATATATATATATATATATATATATATATATATATATATATATATATATATATATATATATATATATATATATATATATATATATATATATATATATATATATATATATATATATATATATATATATATATATATATATTTATAATTCGTCTTCGTTAATTAATAAGCTACTATAAAATATGTTTCAATACATACTAACCCAATTCGCAGCTGAGACAGAACTCCTTCGCACAAGTGTGTGCCAGCAGAGTGGTCTTCAGTGGAATGATATGATATAAAACCTGAAATTTAAAAAATATTATTATATAGTACAATTTTCTTTATTCAATCTTCAATATAAACATATGTAAACATTGTGTATACATGGAAGATATATGAGGAAAACAAATACTATGGGGGTCTTATTAAATACGGGCTTAACCTTTAACAACTTGATTTAATTCGAAACAATAATTTTTAAAACATTTCTCTGTTTATCTGTGTGTTTATAATATTTATATGCAGTTTTACCTTTCACGTAACATATTGTTTATTTAAGTCTAACTACATTGATGGGGAAGGAATTATTACAATTTCTCTCTGCCAATAGCAAGATGCATATTTGTTTGATAAAGAACAAATATAGGAAAAAGATGTACCTGCAACATGGCATTAGCAATATGAATTGGGCAAAGTGGCTTCTAGTCCAGGCATTCCAGTTTTATTAATGGCGTCTATTTCCTCGTTTGGCCCATGTTTGTTGTAGCGTAGTTCGACCTTTAATTATAATTTAACTATTAAAAAATTTCGTTAAACGTATATATATATATATATATATATATATATATATATATATATATATATATATATATATATATATATATATATATATATATATATATATATATATATATATATATATATATATATATATATATATATATATATATATATATATATATATATATATATATATATATATATATATATATATATATATATATATATATATATATATATATATATATATATATATATATATATATATATATATATAAGATATATTAATTAACAAGTTGACATAATTAATATATTTAAATAATGCTCTAACAACGAAATAAGTTGTATAAATCATGTAAGAATTTCGCTGCGTTCAAATTTTTGTTGTTTTTCTTCAAGTGTTTAACAACTCTTTCTTTAAGAACAATAATTATTACACATTTAGACTAAAATATTAAAATAAGTAAACTGTAAACATACAAATATATAACAATTGTTAACCTTTAAATATTCCTTAGGAATGGGTTGTATATTAGATTTAGCATCATCCTTCTTGATGTCGAGCAAATCGTCAAGGTTGTCATCAATATACGGTTTCTGAAATTAAATAACTAAGTATGCAATAAATAACTAAAAACAATTCTATAGCAGTAACTCAACACCACACTTTGTCTTATTTGTAGCTAGATGTTGATTTATGTATTTCTATAAATATTAAGCAGTTTTTAGCTTATTCTATTTTCATAGACACTTTATAAATAAAATACTTTAGAAATCTTCTTTTTATTTATTATTTTTATATTTTTGTTCCTCAAATATCATACAGTTTATTATATCATACCGCATATAGAGATCCGCTTACTATCAAGAATCAGTTTTGCGTTTTATCCCAATACCAGACACTGTGTACTGAATGGCGGAACTTATTATTATTATTATTTTACCACAATGATTAATATTTTCAAATTGTCTATGATTATTAATGTTAGTCTATAATAATTAATGCAATATACTTAAAATATTTGTATTTATATACATGTCACACGTAGAAAGTCGATACAATTGTGAGTACCTCATTGCGTAAATGTGTCCTTGGATTAGGAGCGTATCCAATGGGGCCCTGCATTTTCATCGTCTTTAAAACTTCTGGGTCGATTCCTCGTGGCTTTCTGTTAGTTTATATTTTATTAGTTTATTAATATTTATAATTCTTATTTAATATTACGGTGGTAAATTAGTAAGTGCTAAGGGAAATGTCAAGAAAAAAGTATTGGGGTGTTCATTTTTATGTAATTTGTATGAAAATCTTTACGCCATCAAGGGGGATTACAGTGTTGGTTACATTGTAATACCCGTTAACCTATAGTTATGAAATTTGAATAAAAAAATTAGATATTTGTGGATACACATATATCTTAGAAAAAAAAACCATTACAAGCTTATTATGTTGTTGATTTCACAAAGATATATGCATACAACCTCAAACTAAGTTTGTCGACTTTTATTAATAGTAGTATTTCATTGGCCTACACTTTTTATTGGGAAATTGCAGCATAATGAATAAAAGAAGAAATTTCAAAATCAATCATTAATATGTTTTATAAAAAGAAACTATAACAAACTTATAATTGTAAGTTCATTTCATACAAAATGAATAGATACGACTGCAAATATAAGCTTATAAATTTTTATTTAAATTTTAATTTTTATCAGTACTTTTCTCTCTGAATACCTATAATCATGAAATATGAGTACCACGCGCACTTGACTCCCTTGATTGACTTATATGATATATTTATACATATAATATCAGAAAATTTTCATATTAATTTTTTTATTAGCTTCACGCTTTAAACCGTGATCTGCAGGAATCGTAAAAACTAATGTTAATACACTCTCTTCCCCCGTTTCCACCTATTCGAGGCATGGCGGATTGAGTGGCGGAATTCAACGCCGCGCTTTTCTTAATTGCCAGAGCGAAGAAAATGAAAATAAAAAAAAATCCATCTTCCCCTCATGGGAATCGAACCCACAAACCGTCGCGTTTACACTACGCCTCTGCGCCATAATCGTAATAAACAGTTAACGTAAATTTCCCACTTAAAGATCTACCTCCATACTTTTAGAGTTTTGATATATGTATACATATATACAGAGCGAACCTGTAAACTTTCTTAAAGAACTCCGCAGGCAGGTCGTTGAACCACTTGTCGCCGCTCTGCAGCGGCGGCAGCGGGATCGACGAGTACGAGAAGGTCGTGTTGTTGAAACTTGCGTATGGTAAATTCGGTAGCGGGTCCGCGAATTCTGTTGCTCTGTAAATGAAATGCAATTAAATGAAAGGTTTATAAAATTACGCGAAAATTATTTGGTTATAAGAGAAAATTATGTATAAACATAATTTAGAACAGTAAACTATCCTTGTATTATAATTTACATGTATTTTTTTACACAATCTATCATATGCACGTATATATTTATATACATATGATAGTGTAAATAAACATATATGTATTATGAAAACATATAATATGTAAGTAAATAGGAGTTATATTTAATGAGTTAAATTTGCCGTTTATTTTTCATTTATTTATTTTTTTATTTATATTGTATGTATCCAATAACGGAATTTTGAATAATGTTTGTAATGTTTATTATTTTGACATTATTAAACATTTAACAGCTACATGGTTCAATATTCACTTAAAAGAGTGAAAGAATTAAAAATACCTTGAAAAATTATTAAACACAGGTTCATGATTGTGCTGAGCAGAAAATAAATGTAAGTGTCCGGATTGATCGCCAAACGCTAGAGCTTGACTTGTTGACGACACGTCCATTACACTGCATAAAGCATTGTGGGTGTCCACCTGGAAACATACAAATTATATTGTTTTATTTCAAATATTTATGAGCCTTCAAAAAAAATATTTAGTTTACAATTATAATGCATGTATATATAAAATATTATTATAGTACCGTCGTGGTGTAGAAGGGGAGCGTCTGCTCGTAAACGTCATGATTTGTGGGTTCGATTCCCACTCGGGGAAGATAATTTTTCTATTTCCATTTTCTTCGGTCTGGAAACTAAGTTAAATGAAAAAGGCGAAAAGCGGGAACGGAGAAGGCGGGGACTAAGCAACGAAGTGTCTCAACAATAGGTTCCAACCCACCTGAAAAACCGACAAATAATCACTGCCACAGCCGCGCCCGGCGTCAACGTGCAGCAAGGTGACGCGGCCGTCGCCCGCCACGGCGGCGGCGCGCCCCGACACCGCCGGCAGGAAGTGCAGCAGCTGCGGCGGCGACGCCGTGGGGATCGACCACATCTTGGCGTGCTTGCGCACGTCCCACACTTGGATGTAGCTCTCCGGCACTGCTAGGGAGCCGCTGGAAGGAAGAGGAAACTTGTTTGTGTGTGTGTGTGTGTGTGTGTGTGTGATCGTTGATTTTTTTGCTTTCGGAAGTTATGGGGCCGCTTAGAAATGGAAATTGTGTATGTGTCCTGGATCGTTGATTTTATTCGTTTTCGTTCGTAGTTCGTGTTTTGTTTTTAAAGTCAAGGTCAAACAATCAAATCTTGGCGTGCTTGCGCACGTCCCACATTTGTATGTAGCTCTCTGGCACTACTAGGGAGCCGCTGGGAAACGGAAATTGTGTATGTAGATGTGTGATGGATCGTTGATTTTATTCGTTTACGGAAGTTGTTCTGTGTTTGTTGTTGGAAGTTGTTGTGGAAGTTTAATAAAAATATTATCTATATTAGATTTTATTATAAACATTGATAATGATAAACGATACGATGTACATTTAAAATTATATACCGAGAAACACATCTTAACTGCAACACATAATGGAGTGGTCATAGGATAGATAAAACACAGAAGCTTTAGACTTTATCCGATAAATAGTGGAGTAGGCAAAGAAAATTTAATATCAAGACTAAGGAAAAAGCACTTTACTCAACCTATTTTCCCCATATTTCAACTATTATTTACACATTATATACAGCTTTATTTACCAATATCATTAAGCCGGATAATTAGATACTTACATACTGTATAGTTATTTTTTAGGGTAACTGTACCTTATTTAAAAATTATTTAAAAAATACGTACGACTGAATAAATCCACATGTAATCAGCTGATCGCCCTGCATATCCAAATCTGATAGACACGCTGTGTGAGCCCTAAACGTGTGTTCCGCTTTGCCCGGACATCTTAAATCTCTTAAGGCCACTGTACCGTTAGCGCTGCCGCACGCTATGAGGGATCCACCGCCGCTTCTGAGTACCGCGCAACCATCTTCTGATATTTTCTAGAAAAACAGATTCAATATAAAACAAATGCAAGTTTCCTAAATATTTTCAAAAAAAGATAAAATAATATTCACCTAAACCTGAACGTATAATAAAATTTAAAAAAATCTCCAACAAAAATGATGACGTAACAACGCATGAGGCATACAAGAATTTCAACGCAGAGTGATGTTGAACGCATGGTTTAGTGGTTAGAGCGCTTAGACGGTTTTCAAGAGGGCGTGGGTTCAAACTTTAACTAATAAACACAAAATTGGTCGTTATAAGCACAAAATATCTACATATATCACAACACGCGTGAAAGAGCGAAATAATTTCACAAATGATTTTTTTGTGGTGTGGATGTATTATAAGAAGGTTCTTATGAAAAAAGTCTCTCTGTTTCTTTAATCAAAATCAGATTAAAAACAGAACAAAATTGGCACAGACGAATAAAGTATAAGGTATTTAAAATCAAGAAAAACAATGTTTCGGAAATTTACTTTCTTTAGAGAATTTTGAATGGTTTTAAAATTACTCCTCATGTTGGTGCAAAGTTTAGAATCACTTAATAACCGTCAAAAGGTCGTACTGCGATTTGCTTACGACAGTGTGTGACGGCGTATTAAATAGCATGACCATTGTATTAGGCGTTAAGAAAAATACCATCAAAATATGTCAAATAGTGTTTTAATAGCCTGTGGTCATGAGTAAACTGATTATCGTATTATTCTTTCAATTGACACAATTATTATGTAGAAGTGCCACCCTTTTTTATTTGCTGTACCACACTGGAGTGCCTAACTGGAATAAGGTGACCTAACAGTAACCTTTAGTATAATGTCTTTATAACTATGTCCTAGGTGGCGTAAATCTACCTTAGTCTATCTGTAAACAAGTACTACTATAAAGTGCCCGAAACATCAGATCACAAAGTTAACCACACTAATAAAAAAAGCAGACCAGCAAGAAATTCTAGGTAGGCTGAATGTTGCGGGACACAATTTATAAAATATCAATTAAAAAATATATAAAAGAAATTTGCCATTAATCATCAATATTACATAACATATTTTATATAAATATATATTTTTTAAATCATGACTTAAATACTAGAAACATTTTACTAAGACTTACAATTGCAGTTTCTGCCATTTTGTTAAGATCTAATTCTAATAGTTTGTCTTGATGCCCTCCCATTAACAATTTATTTGAATTAACTTGAAATAAACACTGCATGTCAGTCATATTTGGTGATCTGTGAAATAAGATTATAAACAAATATATATAAAATATTAAATAATAAAATAATTTTAAGTGATATATATTTATGTTATTTCAATATAAATTTATTGTATGATCTTACAATGTTGTTGTTAGCTTCCTTACTATTTCACAATAAATTAAATCCTAATTCATTTAATTTATATACCTTAAAAGCATTACAATAATAAGATAAAGTACAAATTTAATTTTAGGTTAAATATTTTCAAACTTTTAATCTTACTTATATGTGTGTCTTGGTATACCCCTTCTCAATTGATGACGTAATGTCGATTTAGTGAGGCAATAAATCCCAGCATCTACGGTCAAAATGTCTCTTACTTCCTCATTTACATGGATTTGGAATGATGTATACTTTTGCATGGTTGGCCCATAATATGATGTTACATGACCCTAAAATATTGCTCAGGATAATTGATTTTGTGAAGAAAGTTTTTGTGTTTAGTAATTAATAAGCAAAAGGATATATTAATTAAATTAAAATATTATTTTTATTTAAATATTCCAATAAAAAATAATTGGGAGATAAACTTTGTGAACTTTAATTTAAAATGTTACCCCTTGATTTCCCATCCATATTAATTCTTCAAATTTATCAAAAACTACTGAAGATACACCATAGTGGTCTCCACCATCAACAAGTACACTACTACGAACTTCATATTCAGCCTCTTCATTTCTTAATATGTAAGGTTGGGAATATTCAGGGTGGTATTGATCTAAAATAAAATATATATAAAAAATAAATATTGTTTAAAAGTAGAAAAGGACATAAATGTTACTATTATATTATCTACAAAACCATTAAGTAGGTTTTGGTCCTTATTTCTTAAGTATATATGTGTACTAATAAAAATTTAAGCAAGTGGACAAATAGTAAATAACAACATTTAGTGACTTATTATCACTTAAACTTTAAATAAAAACTGCCAAAGTTCAAATATTTTATCTAGGCTTTATAAATTTTACTATAGTGTTCGTGTATATCCACGTATAATATTTATGTAAACTTTGTATAGTTGTGTTTTCAATTTGAAATTAGTACACAGGTGTTTTAATTTTTAATGAATAAGTATAAACGCCTTCATGTTCTGACATTTAATACAATTTAACTCGCTATCTTTTTGTAGTATAACTGTGTACAACTAAATTAATGGATAAATTGTTTAATAATTTGTACAACATTACAACTTACCATTCATTAATTGATCTGATGGCATACAAACTTCCGAATAATGGTATTCCATGTTGGGAGGGGGTTTAAATTAAAGGATACATTAGTTTAAAAAAGATGTTTGCGTGGTACTCTTATCATAACAAGGAAAATAAACTATAAAATCGGGAAAGGGCAAACTTGAGAGATTTTTACTTGTTTGCTTGACAGATCATATTGGGGACGATACACAGAGTATATTTAAAATCTGTTTACATATTACAGATAACAATAAAACATATCTGTCATGCTTTAGTTATAATTTTTTTGTTTTTTCGATAAATAATATTTTTTTATAATGACACAACTATTTAGTTTTTGAAATATTTATATCCAACTACGTTTGAAAAACTACGTATCAATGAATAAAGCTGTACGTACTAATGAGAATAGTGAATATCAAATGATGGACGTTATAAAACTTACTTTAAGAATTTTACAATGTGAATAACCATTTATTTAAATCAGGATTATAATAAAACTGCACTGCTTTTAATTACAAAGCTGTATATAAATGATTGATACTTAATCTATTAATAAATATTAAGTTAAAATTATAATTTTTCCCTAGTAGCTAAAAATATAAAACAATTTTTTTATATGGAGAAATCTTTTGAAGATATTGCATATATATAGTATGTATACAAAATTTTATTCACTGTCATGTATTGTTTCTGCTGTGTTGTTGCAAGTTAATATAATTAGTTTTTAATTTGTTTTATTAAAATAAATAATATTTGACATAGCATAGCAAAGTGATTGTACTTTAATACTTAAAATTAAGTTAATTAACAGTTGTAGGTAAAAAATGTTGATAGTAGCTTTTAGTAAATTCTGTCATCAAGTCTGGTGTAGCTTCAGGTAAAGTAGTTATAAGCTTTGCAGGGTTGCCTGAGTATCTAGCAAATGATGGAACTACGGTCTCCGCAGGCAATACCGAATTATCTTCAATCATACAACAGTCTTTCAATACACACCTTCTACCCTGAAATGAAGAAACATGATTTATTATAAGTAATGTGATATTAGGTAAATCAATTACTTATTATTTTACTGAGTGACTTAGCTTTAATATTCTTTGAAAGTGTGTAAAACTTCCATTTAATATATTACAAATAAAACATTATACATTTAAGTAAAGATTATTCTTATTAAAAATTAATTAGAAAAAGGCGGAAAGTGGGGAAGGAGAAAGCAGGGAGTAAGCAACGGAGTGTCTTAACACTAGGTTCCCACGGTCCCTGCAGTTCCCTCAGCCTACCCTGCCATGTGCGGGATCAAGCGTGAAGCTAAAAAAAAAATTACATTACACATTGATATAAAACTAATACTTACAATTACAACATTTTTGCCAATATAAACATATGATCCAACAACTGCGGCATTTACAACAGTATTTTCCCCCACAAAAACATGGTCACCCATTTGAAGTGGAAAAAAAGCAACACTATGAAAAGGAAATATAAATATTAAGTTAAAGTGTATGTTTAAGAACACAATTCTTTTTTACGCAATGTAAAAGCTTTATTTTGTATTTGTTACAAAATATTTTATTGAGAAAATAAAGGTGCAGTAAATAACACATTTTTAATTTGACAATCTTAAGAGCTTACCCTTTGCTAAATTTTTTAAATGGTGGCCTTATAACTGAGCCTTTACTTATAATACAGAATCTACCAGTCTTAACATTTGCCAAATCACCCCTGATGATGGCATCACTTTGTACTATAACTTTACCATGTAGTACTATATTTTGTGACCCACATAACACAGTTTGTCTACTGACTTTATTTCCTGAAGCCTGTAAAATTTTATTTTTCTTATAAGTAAATACATTTTAAACAATAAAACATAATTATTTTAGTTTTGTTGTGGATAATTGAAACATTGCTATTTTCTATTTATTTTTCAGAAACTCACGTTTTTATAAATTTATATCTTTCCTTACACATATATTTCTAATATAATATAAATAATTTTACTTTCATTTGTATTAGTAATATAAATACTTACTGTTTCAACATATTCTGATTTGTTATAATAAGTATCTTGTAGTTCCATATTACTCCTGAAATGCGACCTAATATCACTAATAACAATTTGATTATCCTCTTCAAACAGTTATGTACATATACATATAAAATATTAAAGGATTTTTATAACAAAATAAATATTATACATACAGTACTAAGACTAACAGAACCATAGAAAGACGTTTAGTATTTCTACTTGGTATCATAATGTTAATTGTCAAAAGATATTGCCAATTTTTCTGAACTTTATTATTTATTTATTAACAATAATGTAATTAAAATAAAATATTTAAAATAATTTGTATTTAATAATATGAAAAATATTTTTTCCATTTTATTTAAATGATAACAGGTTTGAAATATTTAAACGAGTAATTTTCCTATTTTATCTGTACTGGCAAGCTAGAGACGAATTTAGGCGGTAATTTCAATTTCCGCTAACTACAATATTTGAGTGTACTAAGTCTATTATTTATTTCTATTTTCTTACTCTTAATAACCATTAAAATATTAAAATGGATCGTTATGTTACGCGAGAAAGAAGAATTGGAGCAGGTAAATATTTATTACTAAGCCTCTTTAAATCAAATTAAAAATAAAGAAGATGTACTAAACATTTATATTGACAATAAACATCTTTTAGAATATCCTGAGGGAAATCAAGCGATACCATTTTCAACAACTAATGTTGGAAATAACATTACTATGTAAGTAGCGGAAAATTGCGCCGAGCCTATTTTGTGTTAGTTTGTAAGCTTTAATGAAATATTTCTTCTTTTTTTTTTCAAAATTAGTAGCTTACTATTAGGAATTTATTTTAAAACTTATTTTACTTTTGTGCTATAAATAAAAACATTTTTTTCAAAAAGTCAATGCTAATTTAATCGTTTTTAATAGGCCAGAACACGTGTATTATAATAATTATAACAATCCTATGCATTGTCCAGAGATGTATAATTATAATGCAGGACCAATGATACCTTCAATGCAGCCATACTCTCCCAACGTAAGTAAATATTTATAAAACTAGTGACTAGTTCGTGGCTCCGCTTGATTGATCGATTACCTCCATTATATAACAAGTACATTTTTTGCTATTCTTCTACCTGTAACTACATTTTGTCTCATTTTATAATTTATTTTATCATGAAATAAACAGTAGGTATATTGTGTTTCCGGCATCTTTTCTTTGTAAAATTTAAACACTTGCTTTGTAACGACGAGACATATCTACCTCGATCTGCTATCTTATATAAAACCTGACATATATTAGACGTATGTAGATTAAAACAACTAAACTGCTGCTTTTATTATAAAGCATCTAGACCTTATGCAAATATTAGTATTGTCAATATAACTAGTACTACAAAATTCAGTATAATGATATGACCATTTTTATAATCTATTTAAAAATATTACAATGACGTCACCTTTAATAAAATATACATTTTATTTTTCTAATATAGTTATTACATATTTTGATTAATGTAAACAATTAATCCCCAAAAGATAAATATACCAGACTTTCAAGATTACCATATTATGCAACCAGCTCATGTTATGCCTGGAGTTGATCATCGTTATTTGCCTTATACTGATAATAGCAATCCATATATGACGGGTGAGTTTAATATTGATAATTTGCATTGTAAATTAAGTTTACGTTCTCTCTAGCAGTTTTTGTAAATCTGTAATCTTATCAATTTTAATGTTTTTTAGCAACTATTAAAATGAATATAGCATTTTGTCTTTTACCTACCAATGAACAAAATTTAAGAATAATTTAAATAAAATGGTGATTAGTTTTAAAATTAAAAGTTTATCCAATATTAATATGTATTGTAAACAAAGTGTTCTGCATCAACTTATTGAACTCATACCATCGCATTTGCAGTCAAACGCTTATCTAATTGTAGGTTTAATTTTTTTACGGCAAATTTCACCGGTTGCGAATGAAAAGATATGAGCTTGTAGTTAATGCAATCAATCAGATAAAATTTCATCGTTTAAAAAGATTTTTACTTACTAGATATTTCTACCGGACACTTATAAAATCATGATTTATTTATCTGCCAGACAAGAAACACATTTTCTATCTAGCACCATATCAGCAAGTGGTAAAGTTACGCTTCAAAAACTTATTCGATTAATCTATATTAAAACACAATAGTATTATTATATATCTTTCTACAATATTTCCCTAAAGATAAATAAAAACACAGATAACAAATAAATCGATTGTTAGTCTATTATTAAATCGATGTTATCCCATACCGTCCAGGGCAACACAATATACAAGCAAATACAATGCCATCCAATGCATTCGGTGATTATCAATATCGCAATTTCATGGGCGCTGATAGGACAGACGGTAAACATTATGTGCAAAGGACTCCCAACGGTTTGTTAGCTTTTAGTAGTGAATCTTTATCTATATATGTATTAATATTAGGTTCGTTTTGACTACGGTTCCCTCTGTTACCTTGCTAAGTGTGGGATACAAAGTTAAGCTGACATATATTAATAAATATATATGAAAACATTATTATTAGAGGACCGTCGTGGCGCAGAGGCGCAACGTCTGCCTGTAACGTGACGGTTACTGGGTTCGATCCCCAGTCGGAAAAGATGGATTTTTCTATTTCCATTTTCTTCGCTCTGGCATCTAAGGCAAAGCGCGGCGTTGAGTTCCGCCACTCAACACGCAATGCCTCGAAAACGGCGGAAAGTGGGGACGGAGTAAGCAGGGACTAAGTAACGGAGTGTCTTAACACTAGGTTCTTATGGTTCTTGCAGTTCCCTCTGCCTACAAACATTTAAATTATAGTATGGATTGGATTATGGAAGGATTTTTAGTTACCATTATATTTTAAGCTAAATGCGGTGTACTTGTTTATATGTTTATGTGAAATATATAGTTAATCATTCCATGATGAAAACAGTACGACTACTATTCTATTCTATTGGAGAGAGTTTTGGGTTCGATTCCTGTAAATTTCATTTATTCATATAAAATAGACTAAATATCATTGAGTTTTTGATTAAAAATTAAACATATTACACGCCTGGTCTGGATATTAAGAGCGTAGTCAGTAACAAATGACGTAATCAAGTAAACAATCAGTTGCATGTTCTATTTCGAAATACGACAGATTTATTGATGATTCAAAGTGCAATGCTAGTTTAATGTTCAAACCGCAGCTTTGTTTGTATTTTATGTAAAACTGTCACTATGTATTTGTAGATAAAATCATTAAAACTTAAACAAGTAATATACTTATTATACAGCCAAGGCGCATTGTATCTATTTTTTCTAATTGATTTATTGACACTAGTTTATTTTGCTTTTGTCTTCTTTTTTGAACCGTGAGAACCTAGTACTAAGGAGCTCGGTTTTGCGTGTTGAGTGGCAGAACTGAATGTCGCGCTTGCCCAGTTGCCAGAGGTCAGAAACTGGAAATGAAAAAATCCATCGTATCGGGAAATCGAACCAGCAACCGTCGCATGTACAGGCATATCTTAAGCCTCTGTGCCACGACGATCCTCCTCCCTTACTCAGCTATATGCAAGAATGTGTGAGAATGAAGTAATATTGAAATTATTATATATTTTTAAACTATTAACTACCTACATATATTATATATTTTTAAACCAACACTCGTTTATTTATATTTAGAAATAGGTAATTTTAACTTGTTATATTTATTCTAGTTCAATCACCTGCGCCCTTCATCCAGGATATTCCAAAACCTATTAAAAAGAGCCCCATTGAAAAACCGAAAGTAGTTCCTAAAGTGCCTGAAGGTATGGTTTTAAAATTAAAATTGAACAGTAATTTTTAGCAAATTACATTACAACTACATACAATTATATTACAATTATGCACATTATTTTCCGATATAAGTGAATATTTGTCTCGCTAGATGTCTTTAGATGTTAATCTATACTTACGTATGTCAATTTTTTTTTTTTTCATTGAGTCTTACATACAACAGGCAGAAATACCTGGAATGAAAGTGGAAAGTATATGCAGTCAACGCCAAATATAAATTTTAAGCTAATTTCTAGTTTCAATTTTAACATAACTTTAACATTTTCAAAATCAAACATATTTTATAAATATTTAATATAAGAATAGCATCATTATTTCAAGTAATTATAAAATAATTACTTGTATTGTCACAAAAATATATATATTTTTTGCATTTATATATGTAATGCACTATATTTTCATATTATCAATTTACAAAATAAAAATGAATTAAGTAATGCTACCCATTACATTACGTCATCTCAACCGAACAATAGGATCTAAGAGGGTAAATTTTCTAAAAAGGTTAACCTTCCATACAGTCGCAAAGACAAAGTTTCTTAACTCCAACGAACTGGACGGATGGTTAATTAAAATGTGAGTACTCTAAACTTATAATAGGGTAACATTTAGAATTTTGGGTTATACCGTATAACATTCATAATGAACAGGTACCGATGTGTTACCGAGATGTGTTCTGACAGAGTTGCGGATGCTGGAATTTAATAATAATGTTTCAATGTTCATTATAGTGCTCCTTTTACTTGTAGGAGTATTTGTACAACATATTTCGGCTTTCACTTAACTTTCAAGTAACTTCATATTAAAATTACTTAAAGAAAACATATGAATATATTTTAAAGCCATCCAAGCGCTTTGACTATTAGGCTATGCGTTCTTTATCATGATGCACCGAAATTTTTATGTTTTATAAGAACTAATTGCGTTGTTCGCATTTCTGTAGGGAGATTTTTACAAATTTCGGCTACCTAAATAATTAAAAGAGGAATAATTTAGCAGGAGATAATGTATTGAAAGGAAAGAAAAAATATTAACAATGAAAAAATATAATTGAAAATCCAAAAACAGTCCACACCGTATATTTTTAAAAACCATAAAATGTGCGTGTATATTATAATAATACGTATATTTTAGGATACGTATATAATGTTACGCATTTAACGATTCATGATTATATTGCCGTACAGAAATCTGTTATTTATTCTATTGTTGGAAATACCTACTATGATCAGTTAAGAGGTGTCAAGTAATGTGTGAGGAACTTGTTTTCAAAATAAAATGGTTACTCAGTTCTAATAAAATGCGACGTTAGAAACCAATACTGTGTAGGCTTTTGGCTAATAAATCAATCTATCGTCTGTGTCTGGCATTGAACTCGATATTTGTTGCCAAGGTCCCTCTTCTATATATTATACATTCAAATATATTTTAATAAAATGTTTTATGTATGGGTACAAAATTTACGTACTATTATTAATACTAATTAATCTGTTAAAAGTATCCCTCTCTAAGTCTAAGTAAGTAAGTAATCTAAGTATCTTTTATTTAATATATATTTATAGTTTATAAATATATATATGTATTTTATTATACATATTGTATTGTATTTTACAAACGCACCACTCTTTAACCCTTACATTTGGTCGTAGACAGGATGGTTAATTAAAACAAGGGTTCTTCGTTTACACGTACTATAAAATATGGGACAACGTACACTTGCATTTTTCTCTACGTTAGGTTATTTGTAGATGTACATTTATATATTTCTCTTAATTTAAATTGTATAACATTACAAGAAATTTTAATTTTTTTAACTGCCCTGCCCTATTACCAAAATATTTATAAATACATACAAATATAGTAAGAAATGCCTCTTTTTCCCGTTTATCTTTCTACCTTGCTACCACTACCGTGCTATTTTTTTTTGTAACTTTACGCTTTTTATCCCGCACAAGGCAGGGTAGGCAGAGGGAACTGCAGGGACCGTGGGAACCTAGTGTTAAGACACTACGTTGCTCAGTCCCTGCTTTCTCCGTCCCCGCTTTCCGCCGTTTTCGAGGCATTGCGTGTTGAGTGGCGGGATTCAACGCCGCGCTTTGCCTAGTTTACCAGAGCGAAGAAAATGGAAATAGAAAAATCCGTCTTCTCCGACTGGGGATCGAACCCAGTAACCGTCGCGTTACAGGCAGACGTTGCGCCTCTGCGCCACGACGGTCCTCTCTGCGCCACGACGGTCCTCACCGTGCTATTTAAGAAATTAATTATAAAGCTGAAGGGAAATGTTGTTATTGTAATTGTACATAGATGCTTTGCAGTTTTACTCTTTTGGTACAACGTTTATATTGAAGATATAAAAAAACGGAGAACAAATTTTTTTGACACTAGCTCCTATTTGCTTTTACTGTTATCTATATAAGAAATTATAATATAAGAATTATAAGAAATTTAGCAGGACTAAATATCTTCAAGGCTTTATCTGTAGCTTGGGAGAATGTAACACCAAACGTTATGATGCCACTATTATAAACTAATTCATTCATGTCATTTACGGAAGTTCCTTATGTTTCTTATGTCACCTCCCAGAATCTTCAACGAAAGTAAACAGTCGTAGTAGTAAGCAATATCTTTTGGTTTGGAGAACTGAGGTCCTGGTCCTGCAAGATGTATTTTTATTGCATATAATATAATAAAAGGAAAAGTATGCTTACATACTTTTCTTTTGCAACATTTCTTTTGATTTTGGTGGGTTCATCTCTTAAAAACATCTCTTTCAGTCCACTAGTGGAATATATATATATATATATATATATATATATATATATATATATATATATATATATATATATATATATATATATATATATATATATATATATATATATATATATATATATATATATATATATATATATATATATATATATATACACATATACATATTTATGTAATAAAAATAAATTATAAAAAATAATATAATATAAATACAGGAACTAAAGAAAATCGGTGAATTAAATATATTTCAACTATTCTATATTTAAATAATAATGTAGATTTCCACTCAACTTTATAAAACTTAAAACCAAAAATGTGTTAATTTTTAATATATTATATTTTTCAACATAGTGACACAAAAGAAACAAGTGGAAACTGATTTATTGAAGAGCGAAGTACAGAATGAAGTTAAATCTCGCTCTGAGAAACTAAAAGTAAGTATGTCATTGTCCCGTTAAACTTTTCTCTATACTACGCCGTATAAAGGAAATAGCGGCGCAAACTTATTAAACTTTGTTTAATTTTTAAACAGATAGGATTTTTATGGTCGTCGCTTTAAAAAGTATTTTGATATGTCGAATTCTCAATAGATGTTGTATATATGGATTTAGGGTTCCGTAGCACAATAGGAAAAATGTAGTATTATAATATTAATTTGTGTCCGCCTCTTTGCGTGCCCGTCTATGAAAACAATTTTTTTTAAAAACTCGTTGAGTAATGAAGGTGAGACTATTATCAAATTTAGTTTTTATGCAGAGAATATATAATCATACAATTAAGAGAAAATAATTATCAGAATCAAAAGGTATGAGCGTTTATGCTTAGTTTTTAGCATTTTATATGAAAATATAAAATGTCGCTGCCTTTTGTAAGTTATTCTCCATTTACTTAGAATCAAGGTATAATTTGTTACATATCTACGTTTTACATCTATAAATTTTCAATTCAAGCAATTTCTCTTTACACTATGATTTCTAAGTAATAGACTATTTCATATCTATAGATCAAAGGGTACTTCCCTTTATATCTTCTTAAAGAAAATATATAAACATTATATCCTTAGTGAAGATAAACACTTTAAAAAATCATAAAATAATAGCTTCTTATTATGCGAAGATTTCATATAAAATGCAAAATAATTTAGCATAAGCATATATTTAAACAACGTTGTCTTAGATGTTTGATTTTTTTGTGCTTTACAAATTTATTACAACAAAGTGATCTTCAAAGAGTTCGGTTAAAATTTCGAATGATCGATATAATAATATCCTAAAGTAAATTTTGCGTTGAGTTCCGCCACTCAACACGCAATGCCTCGAAAACGGCGGAATGCGGGGACGAAGTAAGCAGGGACTAAGTACTAAGTAACAGAGTGTCTTAACACTAGGTTCGTATGGTTCCTGTAGTTCCCTCTGCCTACCCTGCCATGTGCGGGATAAAAGCGTGAAGTTAAAAAAAAAATATAATTTTATTCACAATGGTATAGTACATAATGGTGTCTGTATTGTATTGGCTGTACAAGACAACCATATGAGTAATATCGTGTTTCCACATAGAATTTGTCGATTTCAAGACTTATTGCAAAAATGGTCCTTTACTAGGATATGTCGAACGTATTAAGTTTCGTGTTTTATAGCATTTTTATTGAACATGACAGATTGTATATTTATAGTTTTACTATAAAAATATATTTTTGTTTAACTCGCTCATGTCTTTGGCTTTACCTACGTGTCTGTATGAAAGATTAACTAAGAGTTATTTAGTCATTTAATTATGACACATGAATAATCCATGGTATATTCAAACTTTTATGTGATACTATTTATGTCAACCGTTAATTATTTTCAGTCTAAATTATTAAGAACTTTACTTAAGTAATTCTAGATAACTATTAACTGCTAAAATATTTTTCAATTCGAATCAGTATTTACTGAACTAAGTGCATTCAGTTTTATAGTATTACTATATAAAACGTATAATTGCAATTACAATTAAAAATCAAAAGTAGTCCTTTCTGCGGTAAAGGTTGACGCTAAGCAATATTTAGAAAATTTGTAAATATCATATTTTATATATAATAAATAGCTATATAAAATATTCTAAAATATATGCATGTATTTGATAATATCAAACCTATTACAATTAACACTCTATAATAACAATATTCTTACTGCCAAACCTAATATCCTCCTCTCAGTAAAAGCACTCATTACATTAACTGTAATAACAGTTACAATATAAGAACGTGACACAGTAACATTTTGTACCGTAACTGTATACATTTTCGAAAAAAATATATTATCAATTTATACCTTATTTTGCTATAAAATTTGAAATCTATTTATTAGCTAATATGATCAATATATGCATACATAGTTATAAGTTAGTAAAAATAGTAGGTTTCGTAATTATCTCTCACAAGTTAATTTAATTACACCATGCTTTCATCACTTACGCTTCCGCGAACCCTAACAGGTATTTACTACCACATTTCATATTTTAATTAAAACTTCAACAAAAACACCTTTCGATTAATTATAATTTATATGATTTACGAGTGCTAATTAATATTTCAGTTTCAGTGAGTAAAGTATTTCTTCAAAATTAATTATTTTTAATATAATTTTTGGTTTATTATTTAATAGCTTTTTGACATATAACAATATTTAAGTTTAGATTAAACTTTAGATCTGATTTTAGATTACATATAATATATAATAATAGGAGGACCGTCATAAGCCTCTGCCTGTAAGCGCTAAGGCTTGTAGGTTCAATTTCCATTTGGGGAAGACAGATTTTTCATTTCCGAGTTCTTTCCTCTGGTAACTAGGAAAAATACGGTGTTTAATTACCACACAATACGATATGCCTCGAAAAGGCGGAAATTAGAGAACGGAGTTCCTGTGGTTCTAAATTCTACACATATACAGGTGTGACTGTCTCCGCGACCTAAACTTAAAGCGTATTTTTAATTAACCTTTATAAACTTGGTAAAATTATAAAACAAGTAATATTTTCAAAAATAATAAAAGATTTTTCAAACAAATTAAATAATTAAATTATTCTTCCAAAATAAAACGTATTTGTTAAATATGACGCAAGTGTACACTATCCTGTCAGAGCTGCAAAGATATACCTATATCTATTTCTCTTTTTTTTAATGAAATATTTTAATTTTTTTAAAGGAATTACATAAATCTGGCACTAGAGTATTTTGTGGCTCTATAGAAAACGTATTGAAATGGCACAAGATGATTCAAGACATTGGCGTCATGGTCTTGTATGATATTGTTGGTAAGGAAAGTTACATAAGTAATCTATTAACAATGGAATTAGCACAAATAGAAAATTGTAAACCTATTTTAATTCTTTAGAGGAGGAATTAGGAGGCGGGTAGATCCAGGCTCCTAATTTTTGGAGGATTCATATTAGAAGAAACTTTTAAATTTATATAATATTAAATAACTACTATTTTTATTTATACATACAATTAGTGTGGCTGGATATTTTAATGTATAGACCTATATGATTTTTTTTTTATTTTTATTGTAATTTTTTTTCATGGTTTCCATATATCATAATTTAAATGGAACCCTTTCCACAGTAGTATCAGTTCATTTTTTGTCTTTCAAGAAGATTTTATATATACGTATGTAGAAGATAATATAAGAATAATTTATATTCGAAATATAAGTGTTTATGATTCGGTCTTGTCGCCTTTATGAATGATACTCATTTATGTAGAAATAAAATTATGAAATTTAGCAAGGATTTTAAAAATAAATCACAAAATAACATTAAAAGCTTTTATTTTAAGTTTATTTTAAAAATGAGCTCTATAAGCCTATAACAAAATAATTTATTATTATGAAATTAGTAGAGAATGTTGAATTAGATCGTTATTTTTATTTAAAGGGAAATGTGTAAGCGTAAGACCAGGCGAGTCCTGCGCTAAGAACTTAGTCGTGAGAGATGAAAACGGCCCCGCCATACAAGTTGTATACTATGAAATTGACTTTATGTTGCCGAAATTTCAAGTACCTTGCACTATAAGGTGAGCTTACAATAAATATTGTAGTTATGAGACATGCTAAATACATATACGTATAAGTTTATTGTATTTTTATTATACTAACATTACTTACATTTATTTATACATTTAATAAATATTTAGTTCACATATAAATGATACGTATTAGTTATTTTATATGTAAAATTTCCCGCCATATGAGATGAATTTGCCTGCATATAATTTCTGCAAAGTGAGGACCGTCATGGCGCAGAGGCGCAACGTCTGCCTGTAACGCGACGGTTTCTGGGTTCGATCCACATTCGGAGAAGATGGATTTTTCTATTTCCATTTTCTTCGCTCTGGCAAACTGGGCAAAGCGCGGCGTTGAATTCGGCGCCACTCAACACGCAATGCCTCAAAAAAGGCGGAAAGCGGGGACGAAGAAAGCAGGGACTAAGCAACGGAGTGTCTTAACACTAGGTTCCCACGGTCCCTGCAGTTCCCTCTGCCTACCCTGCCATGTGCGGGATAAAGTGTGAAGTTAAAAAAAAATAAATAAATGTAAGTTATTACACGCAAAGCAATTCTAGTGCCAGTCTCTTCCATACTAAGTTGTTTCCTTAAACTCGATATATTTGTAATGTTATCAATAATAATAATTTAATAAGTTATAACTTAGTAGATTTAAAATAAATTTGTTTTTATATTTGCTAATGCAACTATTTTTTCTAGTATTATAGTAGTATTTCTTTCATGTTATCTACATATACCTATCCCGTTTATAGCAGAATGAATAGAGAATAACACTAAGTATTAATATTTCTTTGCTCAATTTCCCCACAATGTATAAGTGCGTATTGCATATTAGGTGGCGGCAGTAAACGCCGCACTTTGTTTGCCGAGTGGAAAAATAAAAATAATATATTTCTTTGTAAAAAGGAATCTACGTGCACAACATGGTTTCTACTAAAAGTTTGATGCCTTTTTTTTTAATTTACATCACTTTTGCTTAATTAGCCATCATGTTGGAAGAATTTGGTTTTAATATATCTGGTAGTAAGTTCGACTTTTATAAGATATGTTTGTTATTGTTGTTATATCTATTCTTTCGGTCTCGGAACATATTATATAGAGAAATATAAATATAAAGACCGTCGTGGTGTAGAGACGTAGCGACTGCATATAAAGGCGATGCTTTGTGCATTCGATTCCCACTCGTAAAAGATGGATTTCTTATTTTTTTTCCCTCTGGCATACTTCTACGCTTTAGGCAAAGTGCTGTGTTGAGTTCCGCCACTTACAAAAGGTTCCCGTGGTTCCTACACTGCTATATGCCGGACAAAGCTTGAAGTTTTACAACAAAATATTTAAATAAAGAAAACATTAAGAATTTTATTAAAATTATAAGCCTTAAATGGCATAACTGCTACTAGATACGACAACTACGGCATTCTAATTCACCTCCATAACTTATTTTTATTGTAAGCAATATTTAAGAACCATCATTTATCAGAACAAAATACTATCTTTTAAACATATCTTTCTTTAATTGTTAAACAAAACAAAATACAAATATTATTAAACCTCACACAACAAAACACACAAAAGAGTTATAGTAAATAACACCTAAAACACACGGTAGAGTGCTCGGCCGCATGCTACACGCGTCCAGCCGCGTGCACGCGTTCAGCGTGCGCGTCGCGAGCGGCGACGACGTAGCCACGTTGCCGCGCCGCGCCGCCGTCGCAGCGCACCACGTTGCCAAACTGTGCGCCGACTATCGCTAGATGTAAGTACTTTGAGTTTAACTTTAGATTTAACTTTAAAGTTGTGCGCCGACTATTGTTAAATGTACATAAGTACTTTGACTTTAATTTTAGCTTTGACTTTAACCACTTTTTGATACAGCTTTATACCGTTCAAATAATATGTTTGAGGTTAGATTTGGTATGAGGACCGTCGTGGCGCAAAGGCACAGCATCTGCCGTTCGATTCGATCGATTGCCATGAGGGGAAGATGGTTTTTCTATTTCAATTCTCTTCACTCTGGCAACTAGACTCCGCCACTCAACACGAAATGCCTCTAAAAAGGCGAAAAGCGGGGACGGAAAAAGCAGGGACAAGCATATCAAAAAATAATAATAAAAAATGTTTGGTATATGTAGAAAGATCAACGGCTACAAAATACTACTACTGTATGCATCCTTAGAAAAGAGAGACGGTCATAAGCTCATCGTAAGCTCAGCTCATGTAAAAAATAAAATACTTAAGGGACCAGATGGAAATTTAGTGTACAATAACATGGATATCCTAAAAACATGACACAAGTATTGTGATGGTTTGTTGAACACTAATATCATGGAAGATTGCTTACCACAAGTTGTTAAAAACCTCATATCCCCTATAACAGCAAGGCAGGTTAATGCAGCGCTGAAGAAAATGCCCAACAAAAAAGCCATGGGTCCAGATGGTGTTCCTGTGGAAGTGTGGAAGTGTCTGGGTGATTTAGGAGTAATCGTGTTGACGAACTTGTTTAACAAAGTATTGCTGGAACAAGGCGGCATTCCGGATGCTTGGAGAATGAGCGTGACAGTTCCCCTCTACAAAGGTAAAGGTAGCAGATATGAATGCACTAACTATCGAGGCATTAAGTTAATGTGCCATACAATGAGAGAGTCATAGACAGCCGTCTACGTGCCGAATGTACGCTCTCCGAAAATCAGTACGGATTTGTCCTAGGTTTGTCAACAATTGACCCGATATTTGCCATGACCGTGATAGCTGAAGAATACAGGGCAAAAGAGGAACCCCTCTACGTTGCATTTCTGGATATGGAAAAGGCTTTTGATCGAGTCCCTAGAGACACTATATGGTGGAGTCTCAGGTTTAGTAATAACCCTGAAGCGTATATCTCCTCCGACATGTATAAAAATGCACGTTCCTTCATAAGAACTCCGGTAGGAGTGACAAAATTCATCCCAATCACTGAAGGGGTTCATCAAGGTTCAGCGCTAAGTCCGTTCTTGTTCAGTCTAGTGCTGGATACTCACTGAAGATGCTCAACGAAAAGCTTCATGGACTTTTATCTACGCAGACGATATAGCAATATGTAGTTCAAATCGCCAAGATCTGAAAGTAGCATTAAACACGTGGAAAGAACAACTACAAACAGGAGGATTGGTACTAAGTATAGCTAAGACCCAGTACATGGAATGTAATGTCTCTACTCCTCGCACTGACCCAATAGTGATTGATGGCCAGGAGGTACAACAGTGCGACGAGTACAAATATCTGGGCAGCATGATAGACAAATTCGGTAGTCTGGAAAGCAGCCTTCAACACCGTATATCCACTGCTTGGATAAAGTGGCGCAAGCTTACTGGAGTTACTTGTGACACGAGGATGCCCATCAAGCTCAAAGGGCTAGTTTATAAGTCCATCATAAGACCAGTTCTCACATATGGAAGCGAGACGTGGGCAGTAACAAAAAAGCATGTTAATTCCATTCGTGTGACGGAGATGAAAATGTTAAGGTGGATGTGCGGGGTGATGAGGCTCGACAAGATCCGCAACGTACACGTGCGTGGTAGCCTCGGGATACGCAACATCGCTGACAAATTGCAAGAAAGCCGGCTACGATGGTATAGATTCACTTTACCTGGCAAGCGACGAAGGGGAAGACTGAGATTGCGGTGGTTGAGCGTTGTCACGAACGACATGAATAGCTGCGATCTGGAGGAGGAAGATGTCCATGATAGAACGAAGTGGAAGAAGAATAGCAGAAAAGCGGACCCCGTTACAAGACGGGATTAATCTTAAGAGGAAGAAGAAGATATGAAAAGAGGTCAAACAATAAAATTTACATAGATCTGGCATTGAAGTATTAATGACAGTTAATGTAAAGTTTGATTGATGGCGTTGAATGGAGAACACACAAAGGAGAATGTACGGTAAAAAGGAGGTAGCATTACACAAAAGAGGAATGCGTATATAAGAAAACAATTAATTGTTTGAAATACTTCTTTTAAATATTAGATATGATAGTGTATGAGTGACTTTTTATCATAAATTATTTTTTTTTAACACATTACGATTGTACGACTTGCAGTTTCATTTGAAGTGGTGTAATCAAAGAATTTATCAAATTTCAGGTCTCTTTCAATATTTGTTCACTGAAGAGTTTTTTATCCGTCTAAGCAATATTAAATATACTTACTGAGAAGTATTGGAAGCACCCTTTTAATAAAATATTGTTATTTCATTTTTAATCATTTGTTTTCATAACTTATAGAGAATTTCAATACTAATTAAATGTTAAAATTTGTGCCATTTAGTTTTTAATAAAATTCATATTAGACTAATACACAATGAAAAAAAAATTGTACGTAAGCAGGAGTTGTTTTGTTTGTGTCAGAAGTATTGACACGTTACTTCGTATAATAAAAGTATTTAGAAAAACAGATAATATGAGTTCTTATTATTTTTTCCTTCTTCGATATACTTTTTTTCTATTGACGAAGGTCAGCTAGATGAACTATGCAGACCAAGTGAAACTGTCAAGCGTATAATTACTATTACTTCCTCACCACCTCCACGCGATCAATTTTTTAAAAAATTTCGGAACTATTTGCTTAATTAATTGTATTTAAGTTTCTAAGTACTTTTTATAGCAAGGCAAAATATTATGCTTTTACGTTATTACGAATACGAAAATTTCACCTTTATCCACGTGACTCATTATTCTCAACGACAATTTAATTTAGACATATTCAAGTTCTAGTCAGTGTTGTAAACTCTAATAGAAACAAATAGACAAACTTTGATACATTTAGGATCTAATGAGGGAATAAAATAATACACACACATACCCAGTTATTTCGAAAAAACTTTTACGAGAATAAATAAGAGGGCCACAGAATATTTGTATCGTAAAATCAACGTTTTTCATAAAGTCTCAAGGGAAATCAAATGATAGCGTTTTCAGCAACTACTCGTAGCACAGGAAATAATATTACTATGTAAGTAGCCGGTAGATTGTACAAAACCCTCCGGGAGTTCAGATCCTGGCATTATCTTTCATTGTAGGCTAAGATGAGCTTAGGCTTTATAAGGCACAATATGTTAAATTAAAAATTTATTTTCGTATATTCTTTGAACTACTGAATTAATATAAGACATCGTGGTGCAGCATCAGACACGATATTTGTGGGTTCGGACATGTTACTGAGGTAAACTTGTAATTATGTAGTTTTAATCATAGTATAATAATAATTATTATTATTTATAGCGTAAATTTGAGGCTTAAGGAATAACTTGAGAATGGTATGTTAATTAATAATATATTTATTATAAAGAAATAGGATTTTCCAGATCCATATAAATTTCAGAAGTATAAGGCTACTCTTAAAAATATAATTGTCGAAAAAAAGCTTAAATTAAGTATTCTAGGTGATATTGTAACAGTTACAATATATAATGCGCGAAATTAGTGCTCTTTATTAAAACATATAATCTTGTTTAATAAAAGACGATATTGTTTTTAGAAGCATTGTCGTTATAATTTTGTAGGACTTGATTATAATGTGTGAAATATATGGTTGTATGTAAATACAACGCACGTTTTAAAATTAACTCCTTTATTTCATTTTACATGGAAACTTTTTAGAAAGTTTGGTGCCAAATTGAGAAGGAAAAGTTCTAGCGACCTTAGTTACTCACAGACGAAATTGGCTGTGGACAGGGCGCTTAATTAAAATGAACTTATTTTTGCAACATTTATTTAACTTTGGATATAATTTAAACGGCTTTGATAAGCTTCATATCTATGAGTGTTCTTTCTTTCTCTTTTTCATTACAAAAGACCAGCTAACCAGAAAAATTAATGTTAAGACACTCAGTTCTCCACTTTTAGTGGCTTATATATTATTTTATAGAAAAAAATGCTCTACTGGCCTAACTAAATTACAGTGGATTGTCATATCATGACGTGGAAATGCAAATAAATAAGTTTTACGAAAAAGCTATATATCTACATTAGTACAAAAACAACCACTACATAATTATTTCATTATATTATTTTTTATTATAGTAACATAATTATATAATTTCTCATTTCATGTGATTAACCATAAGAGTAACATGTTCTAAGAGATTTATTAAGGTGTCTTTGTTTCGTTATGAATTTACGACAGATTGTTAATTTAATTAAACGTGAGGTCTAGAAGTGAAGCTTGATTAATTTATAAAAGTACTATCCTCGCTTATTGACAAGCCCAATTATTAAAAGGATTAAAGCACTCTAATATTTTCTCATATTTTGTCATATATTTTTTTGACTTCCTGAAATTAATTTAGAAAGTTAATCGAAAGGTTTATGTTAGAAGAGCTATCCCTAGAAGAACTATCACTAATATCTATATGTGTGAAAGCCAAATTCAGTATTAAGAATATTGTGTTTGTTTTGTGAAACAACCAGTTCTGTAGATTATTATGAAAATAATAAGCAAATAAGAGCTTAATTTCTGAAAACCTGTCGAAGGAATATTAGTAATAAATGACTTCATTGAGAGAGATTGAAATGAATGCGTTTTAAGGATTCCAAGTGACTGCATATTTTCAAGTTAAATCCTAGAGATGTTTTTTATGCCGGTATAGTTTTATTTTGATATTTTAATATACGTTTTATAATATTATCAGGAAAAATAAGAATATCCAAAAAATACATGTATCTCCTTTCAATAAAATTATAGGTCGTTAAGAAATCAATCAAATAGACCAAACAGGTTGAAGGCGACAATCCGATTTGGATCGTTATACTAACGATATCTTTTATAATGTTAACGTTCAAACATATAAAAATTTTGCCTTGAAACTTACGTGATATACGCGTAATATTGACATTTTTTTTAATTGGATACTTTTGTTCAAGTATTTTGAAAAGCTAATAATTTCTTTAACTTTACGCTTTATCTCCACATATTGTAGGTATATAATCTGTATCTATACTGACTGCCGGGAAATAAACACTGTATTTTGAATTACCAGAACTAAAATTAAAACTTAAATTAATATAATCGTTCAGTCCTTATGTAAGACAGTATTACGGGTTGGTGCACCTCTAATATAATATTTCCTTCGTGAAAGTCGATTAGTATGAGGATTTCATTACAAGGTACGTTAGATAACATCGTATTATACTAAAATATTGCATTTAAAGTTTATCTTTAAATTAGTGTATCGTAATGACGGTGTTGTAGCGCAGTTAAGATGTGTCTGACACATTTGGTGGATATAGATCCGAAGTCTTACATATTTGCCGAAACTTAAAGATATTTAGACAATTTAAATTTAGTATATTAATTTAATAAAAAAAAAACAAAATAAACTTTACTTAATAAAATGTACAAAGAATGTTTAGTTAATAGCCTAATAATGACTCGGAAATATGTTTCAATTGCATAAAAGATGTAATATCAAAAATAGGAAAAATCTACAGCTATTGGCATCGACTTCAGCAATCAACTCAACACCCAGTCAACACTTACCAGCAAGCGACACCAAATAATCGACTGGGACACAATGTACGGAAGGCGAATGAAAGTTATCTTGTTATGAAATCAAAAAGTAATTTTAAATTTTAATAAAAATTCATTTATTGACTGTTTAACGAAATCAAATTATCTGATTTAACGTATTTTGTGTACGATGTTTAATTTCATATGCATAAATATCAGTTTAGAAAAAGCGGTTATTGAATTTTATTATTTTTTTTAAATAAGACAAACCCGAATTAGTCTAGAATAAATAAATGAACTATATTTATATGGCCTAGCAAGGAAAGTATTAAGTAAATATTTTAAGCGTACTGAATACTTTGTGATTAACAATGCTTACCGATTACTAGTGTAGTTTTCAGTTACAGAAAAGATAGTTGTAAAATAAATTTGTAAATATCTATTATATTTTAGTAAAAGCGAAGAAAATTCTTTAAGAAAGTTATTTACTGGCAAAAATATCAAAAAGTTCTTGCATAAAAGTATTAAAATTGAAAAGTACATGAAATCAAATCACGATGATCTAGTTCAGTCCGACGCGAATGAAACGGCACTCGTATTGCTGTCAAAGAGCACGTGATATGCAATTTACCTTCAATCTATGTTTGGAACACATTCATGAAAAACAATGGAGATTATTACAGCTTTCAATTAAATATTTATTGTTTTCTACTGTTAGAAAAATGTAAATATCAATCGATTTGATTTACATAGTATTATATAACAGGTGCTATGAATTTACAACACAATTGTTTTATCGAACATTAAGTGATTTTTGTGAATATTTCCTTTAGAAATTCGTCAAGACTTACATATAGTTTAGTTACTACATGTGTCCACAATGTTTCTAAGTTTTGGTAGCTTAGAAATATTGTGGATACTTCGCGGTAGCGAGTGTATGAAACAACCCTGATTGACATAATTACTACACTTTAATAGTCTTTAAATCTTACTCTATCATTTATATTACATAAAGAAAAATAAAGAAAACAATGTATGAGTTGAGATATAATAAATAAGCATTTTCACAAAGACATTTCAATACGAGTCGCGTTTTCGCAACTTGGCGAAATCCAGGTAAGATTGTTGAAGATATAGAATGTAAGTAAATTGTTCTTCTCATGGTTGAGTCGACGCAGAAATGCATACATATTTACCGGCAATGTTGAATTTTCTTTAAAAAGAAATAACGGATATATTTATTTTATCATAGATGAGCACTTGTAACATCTAGCACTATTTCTTATATATCTTAGGTAAAATGTATATGAGGTGAATGCGTGATAACATTTTTTAGTTTTTTATTTTTATGTAGCTCAACGTATTTTATATTAATATAAAATGACCGTGTGAGGCGCGGAGGCACGACGTCTGCCTGTAACGCGACGGTTTCTGGGTTCGATCCCCAGTCGGGGAAGATGGACTTATCTATTTCCATTTTCTTCGCTCTGGCAACTAGGCAAAGCGCGGCGTCGAGTTGAGCCTAGCCTGAAACGGCGGAAAGCGGCTACGGATAAAAGCAGGTACTAAAGCAACGGAGTGTCTTAACACTAGGTTCCTATGGTCCCTGCAGTTCCCTCTGCCTACCCTGCGGGATACAGAAAAAAAATGTTACCTGATTTTGTATAGTTATCTTTGTTTTGGTTCTAATTTTAGTAGTAAAAAGGTTAAGATTAAATTTAATCAACAAATATAAACAAAATTTTAAATGCTAATACAAACACCTCATGGAATACAACAAGTAAATGAACTTTTTGCGTTAGGTATAAACCCAATGTGTTTCAATATTAATCATATTTCAAATATTATCATATATTTTAGTGCAAATTTACCTACTTAAGCGTCAACGTAATTACAAGCTTAATCAAACAGTTACCTCAAGCGTATAAAGCAAATAAGGTGACCACCGCACGGTCGTTAGAATGACCATTCGTTTCCTCCTTGCGGTGGACCTTCCCTTTCTGTAATGAATGTACATACTTCTATATATGTAGGTATATGAGATACACTTAACAAGAGTAATCGAAACACTAGAATTAACCTTCCTGGGCATTTGAGGCATATGTCACTATGCGTGTAATTTATTCCTTACCTTTAAATCTCAGTTTTAAACTTTGGATGGTATTTGACCTTTCTTAAGGGTGAATTTATTTTTAGCTGCGGTATGGACGCGGTAAGCCAATTATGTAAATAGGTCACAAACTTTTTTCAAGTGAGAGTGATTTCATATGTTTACTAGGCGAATGATTTGTAGGTACTTACTAGTTTACATACTTACACTTATATGATGCAACTATTTATAAAAAAAAAAGAAACAAATTATAAATATCAGTAAATATATGTTTTTTATATTTTACTTTTATATGTCTTCTGTGTGAGTGAACTATTATTATTTCTATCCAATAAATTTTGTGTGATTTAAGAGATTCCATTCATTCGATTTAAGGTTAATTTTTAGATAGCTTTTTTTTGGTTCTTAATAATGGCAAGGAAAATATAATATATCCATTTTGTTACCAATATATATTTACATAATGATTTAATCCTTAATTCACGTAATACATTATTCCCTAAGACAATTTATTTTTGGAAGACTTGTTCTAGTTCTAGTTAGTGTTGTAAACTCTAATAGAAACGAATAGACAAACTTTGATACATTTATAATCTAACGAGGAAATAAAATATTATACACAAACCCAGTTATTTCGGATAAACTTTTATAGATAATAATTGAGAGGGCCACAGAGTATTTGTATCGTAAAATCAACGTTTTTCATAGAGTCTCAGGGGAAATCAATTGACAGCGTTTTCAGCAACTACTCGTAGCACAGTAACTGATTTTACTATGTAAGTAGCCGGTAGATTGTACAAAACCCTCCGGGGGTTCAGATCGTGGCATTATTTTTCATTGTAGGCTAAGATGAGCTTAGGCTTTATAAGGCACAATATAGTGAATTATTAAATTATTTGTGTTATATATTCTATGAACTACTGAATGCACATAAGAACCTGTGGCACAGGAATCGTCAATCGCATCAGATACGGTATTTGAGAGTTCGGTCGTCAAACTGGAGTAAACTATTGCAATTCTGCAGTTTTAGTCATACGGCCTTATTCATACAGTTGTCAAAAAACGTTACTCATAACAGCATTTTAGTGCTAATTAGTTCTATAAACCTATCATAAAGTTATAGAACCGAGAACCCTACTATAAGAGTGTTTTAACGTCCAAAGATGGCCGATTCGTGTAACAGCTGATTATATCTAGTATAAATATGAGCATTGATATGACGTCGTCGAATCGCTTGTCATCAAGAGTGTCAATTTCAGTTTCGTAAACAAAACAATATAACAATTGACATTTTGTGCGATATTTATTAACTATATTTAGTTATTCACAAGTTTATTAATAATAAATTCTAAATAAGAAAGGCGCACAGAACATAGGTAATATTTGTCCATATCTAAACAAATTTCAATTCAGCTGGGAAAGCAAAGGGAAAATAATGTTAAGGCACTTGTACTCTACTTATGATAGTTTATAAATAACATAAAAATTACTTACTATATGACCTAGCTAATATATATACAGGGTATCCAAAGTAGAACTATACTGTTGTAGAAAACATACCTTCATGCATAAATTATAGTTATGCTAAAAACATATAACTAATAAGACTAGTTTTTTTGTTTATTTCTATACAGTAAATTTTTTTTCATTTTTTCAAATATAGTTAAAATTGAAAGTACAACCTTGAAAATAAGAAAAGGAGTTTTGACTTTATCTATATCAATATAAATAAACCAAAACGTATATAATTATTTCATTATACAATTTAATATCTATAATAATAGTATTATAGTTCGCAGATAAGGGTAATAATTAATAAGTCGTTCAGTTGACTTAAAATGTAGTGGCGGGGCAAACGCGGTGACGTTGTTTTTGCAATGGCGGCGCGTGGACAGAGTCGTGACGGAAAGTGGGGACTGTTGATCGATCACTACGTTTTGGGACGTGAGCCGGCGCATTTCTCCGTTCCGAAACTGTCGATTTGCCCACTTAAAGAAAGAAGAAGTGATATTTCATAGTAACGTAGCGAATAAAAATACTATTTAAACATATGTGTATGACTTGATTTTATGTTGTTAGTTCTAATGTTAATAATTATTATCGTCCGAGGTAATAATTATTAACATTAGAACTAACAACATAAAATCAACCCATACACATATATTTAAATAGTATTGTTAATTGGTGCGTTACTATGAAATATCAATGATAACGAATGCTCATAAACAACGTTGTCTAATAAGTTTCAAAAAATTGTGTAAAAACCGCCTCAATAAGTCTTTATGAGCGATAAATTAAATTAAAGCTGAGGGCTTTTGAACGGCAATTAGATCTTAATGAAATCTTACGTGTCGGTGTTTAAAATAAAGCTGTTGAGTTATCACAAAATAAAAATTAAAAGAAAAATACTTCATAAAAGCGAATGCGCCATATCGACTGCGCCTTGCAAGTAACAGAGGCTTCGCCGTAGTAAATAAGAGATCGGGGCCGGTAAGGCGCTGGATGCAATATCCGCTCGTCGCTTTGTCTCTATAAAAGTGGCGGCCATCGTCGTGTGATCGTTGTCGAGTTAGCGCTGTGATTTTATCTTGGTTCGACGACTTGGTTCTTAAGAGTTACATTACATTTCTAATAACGTTGGTCTATTGAAAACAGTTTAAAGTGAAAATGAAGTCTATATTATAAAATATTCTTTGCATTATAAAACATGTACCACACATGTTTTATAATGTATAGAATGTATTTTTTTTGCTTTTTTGTTAAAGTAATAGAAAAAGAAAATTAATAGCTCATAGTACTTTTTATTCAAGAGCGACTTAAAGACTTAATTATAAATTTATAACATATATTAAGCAGGTTTCTATATGTAATCTTATTGTATATTTTATGAAACAATTATAATCTTAATATTGTTGTTTGCGTACTTTGCAGATTTTATAAAATGTTAGTAACCAAAAGTTAAGATAGTATAATATTTATTTTATAACAAAAATAAGATACTCGAAAGTACGACCCATCAGTGAGTATATTCATATTTAAAAATTGATGTCAGTACTTTTATTATAGTGTTATAAATTTTATGTCATGTAGTGTATTGTATCGTATTAAGTTCATCTGAGAGCTCATTGTCGGTATTTTCCTCACGTTTCTTGTCACCATTAGTGCAGTGTCGTGTTCATCGTGCTATACCTGCACGTAACACGTCTAATGATAGTTCTTTATTAAAACATCTTTTAAAACTATTATTACAAATAATTTTTTTACAAATAAACTTTTATGCCAAATTCATATGCAGTTAGTCTGCATCGGTTCAATATTTCATAAAGTTCCTTTCTAATGTTCTTTTCTACAGGTTTTGCTAGCGAGAGTAAGTGTGGAAGTAAAATTCAACATTAGTCTTTAGTGTTTTTTTTAGGTGATCAGTTCTGTAGATTATTATGAAATTAATAAATAAATTAAAGCATCGAGCTTTTAAAATCTTGTTGATGGAATATTAGTAATGAAGAATAACAATATTAAGGTGATGTTTTGAAATCATCAAGATATTTTTATTAAATAAAATAAAGTTTTTTTATATTACCAGGAAATTTACTTAATAAGAATATCGAAAAAATCATATGCAACTTGCTCTAATAAAATAAGAGGTCGTTAAGAAATCAAACAAACAGACCAAACAGATTGAAGGCGACAATCCGATTTAGATCGTTATACTAACGACATCTTTTACAATGTTTACGTTCAAACTTATGAAAGCTTTACCTTGAAACTTACGTGATATACGCGTAATATTCATATTTTTTGTATATTGAATAAGTTTATTTAAGTATATTGATTGAAGTTCATCATTTATTTAACTTCACACTTTTACATACAATAAGTATAAGAACTATATCTATGTTGAATGGCAAGAAAAAAAGCGACGTGTTTTGTATTACTAGAACGTAGAATTGAAAAATTATTGAATTGAAACTTCTTTAGGCGCATGAGGGTAAAATTTTTACAAATGAAACGTCACGCCGGTATGCAACGGAAGTGTCGGAAAAGAGAGAGAGAGTGATCGGGACCGATTGAGAGAGAGTAAGACAGGGCGAACGTAGCATGAACAACTAGCCGTGGAGTGAGAGTAGGGAGCAAGCGAGTGAGAAGGATTGAGAGAAAAAGTGAGACAGAGCGAACGTCGTATCACGCATAGTGCTATGGAGTGTGAGGTGGGAGAGAGCTATAGTGAGAAAGATTGAGCAAGAGAGAGAGAGAATACGGGATATCGAGAAAGAATACACGCCCTATTGGTTGAGTATTCGTTTAATAGTTAATTATTAGAACTTTAGATGGCATTTCTGTCGCATAGCGTAATATTTACAATATCATTAGGCACTTTTACAGTGAATAAACAGTAAGTGAATTTTATAAATAAAAACTTTGTGAAAAACTTTGTGAAAAAACTTTGTGAATAAATTTGTAAGTTGTCCTGTATCAAGCAATTATTCGAAGTAAGTAATATATCTGTTATCTTTTTGTTTATTTACAATTTTTTATGATAATTGGTTTGAAGGTTAGGTAGTTTTAATATTTACAAAAAACATGTGGTATTTCAACTTGCCACTCGTCATTTGATAATTTAATAAATCATTTACCATAAAATAAAAATATTTCATAAATTCGCTTTTCTAAATTTTGAATTCAAAAACAAAACTTAATTAATAATTTCTAACAAATTATTATTGACAAAAAACACGTGGCATTTTTATTTACAATTCGTCATTTGAGATTTCATTAAATCATTGTGCATAAAATACTAATAACAATATTTCATAAATTCTTTTGACGAAATTTTAATTTAAAAATTGGAATTTCTAGAGTTATCATTAATTTACAAAAATTTTGTATATATTCAAATTGGATTAGGTATTTTTAATATTTACAAAAAATCACGAGGAATTTTAATATAATTATTTTTAAAAATTAAAGAAATTCAAAATAATTAAATATTTTTGTTTATTCAATATTATTTTTTGAGCTGGCTGGAATATTTAGTCCCTGTATACTTTTTTAGCATCGTTACCTCGTATATACATGCGTCAAGGGAGGTGTTCATGTTTTTTATGTGATCTTCTTTTAATATCATCGACATTGTCTTCTCGAAGGTCAACTAACATCTACCGTTGTCACCCATAAATGATCATTCACTGTTGCATCAGTATTAATGTTAATAAAATATAATATTTAAATTTTATTTTTTTAGTTTTATTTTAATAGTTAAACACGTTATTAATATTCCCTTAAAAGACTCAGCGCTGTTAAACTTAAAATTACAATGTTTACTTTCCAACTTATGAAAGCTTTACCTTGAAACTTACGTGATATACGTGTATATTTACTGTAAATTTGATACTTTGATAAATATTTTGACAAATTATTAACTTATTTAACTTCTAACTATAATCCTACACGTAGCATAAAAACTGTAAATTGTACATTGTAAAAATGTACATTGTCAAATGTACATTTTTACAAACTAGCATCGATCAAAGTATTTAAATATTTTTGATTACCCGATCTTATTTTTTATTTTTCTAGAAGGCTGAATGAATACTTAGTCCCTGTATACCTTTTTAGCCTCTCCTAGAATATATATGCTTCAGGGAGGTTGTTCCTGTTCTTAAGTGTCTTTCCTTTAATATCCACGATACTGTGTTCTGGAAGGTCAACCTGGATCTACCCTTGTCTCCTATAAATGGTCCCACACTCTTGCGTCAGTGTTAATATTGTTAAAATATATAATTAAGATGTCACCCTACTATTTTTAATAGTTAGTTAAAAAAATATATTAATATTTACTCAAAGACTCGACGCTATTAATGTTAAAATTTCATTAACGAGTCCAAAAACTTTTAATGAAAATTATGACGTTCGCTTAAACGGACGTTACAAAGCAAATGAAATGCAAATTTAACGTTATTACTTGTAAGGCGGCGATTATAAGACAGTATTACGGGTTTGCGCACCTCTGATATAATGTTTCCATCGTGGAAGTCGATTAGTTAGAGGATTTCATTACAAGGTACGTTAGATAATACCATATTGGCGCCTAAAGTATATCTTTTAAATAGATATCGTTATGATGGTGTTGTAGCGCAGTAAAAATGTGCCTGATTGAAAAAAATGTCTTGTCACGAAATCATAATTAGTAATTTTAGTGAATGTTAATTTATAGTATCAGTTTCGAATAAGCAGTTATAGAATCTTATTATTTCTTTTAATATAAAATAACTTTGAAACGACAAAAGACATGGCAAAGAAAATAATAAGCTAATATTTTGAACTTATTTTCTAAACGATTAGCTTTAGTATATGTATATTCGGATATTTTCATTAAAACACTCCCTCTTTGTACCCGTTACTTCTGTCATTATGAAACGACTACGTTTGTAAGTATCAGTCAAAAAATATTTGTGATTAAAAATGCTTGCTATTTATATGGCATGTCAAAGAAAATAATAAGCAAATATATTGGACTTATTTTCTAAACAATTAGCTATATATATGGATATTTTTATTAAAAGATCCCTTTTTCGATATTTTTATTTCAAACAAAATTGTAATTTCACATAGTTCACTCTATATTTGGAACACATTCATGAAAAACAATGGAAATTCTTACATTTACTAAATATCTATTGTTAGAAAAATGTAAATTATCAATCGATTTCATTTACATAGTATTATATACTAGGTACTATAAGCTAAGCCCCAGTGCGGGCGGAATAAATAGGGCACTCCCTCGGGCCGTGGGTGCGTGGGTCTCACGCATCCGTTTTCATACGGCCGAGAGGAAGAGTCCAGTATGGCCCCGGACAGCCGGTGTACGCACCAGCGAGGGGTGCGGGGAGGGCGAGACCATCTTCGCCCTCCTGAGAAGGGCTCCGCAAGTCACGAGCGGAGCAACGCACGGGAGAGGCCACGGACGTGCTGCGAAAGCGATCCCGTAGCCTCTCCGTTTTTCCGTGCTGTGGCAGCCATCGCAGGGGGTTTTAGTGCCCGGCCTCCCCCCCAGGAGTTGGGTATCTATGAAGATTTCCCCCTGCGTCAACAAAAAAAAAGGTACTATAAGCTTACAATACAACTGTTTATGTGATTTAGTGATTTATGCTTTCTTATAGAGATTCCTCAAGACTTACTTTATTCCAAAGCTTAGAAACGTAGCGGATACATCGCGGTATCGAATGTATGGAAGACCCCCCATTGACATCATTTCAATATTTTTATAGTCCTTACCATCTAGGACTATATTTTTTTAAAATAGATTTCTAACTCTATCATTAAAGAATAAAGAAAAATAATGAAAATAATGCATAAATTTAGATTTATGAAACAAGCATTGTTACAAAGACATTTCAATACATGTCGAGCGACATCATAAGTTGCCTAAAGAAATATAATGTTTTCACGTTATTACGAATATAAAAATTTAACTCTTATCCACGTACCTCATTATTCTTAACGACAATTTATTTTTGGAAGACTTATTCTAGTTCTAGTTAGTGTTGTATACTCTAATAGAAACAAATAGACAAACTTTGATACATTTAGGATCTAACCAGGGAATAAAATAATACACACAAACCCAGTTATTTCGAGAAAACTTTTACAGATAATAAATAAGAGGGCCACAGAATATTTGTATCGTAAAATCAACGTTTTTCATAAAGTCTCAAGGGAAATCAAATGATAGCGTTTTCAGCAACTACTCGTAGCACAGGAAATAATATTACTATGTAAGTAGCCGGTAGATTGTACAAAGCCCTCCGGGGGTTGCGATCCTGGCATTATCTTTCATTGTAGGCTAAGATGAGCTTAGGCTTTATAAGGCACAATATAGTGAATTATTAAATTATTTTCATATATTCTATGAACTACTGAATTAATATTAGACATTATGAAGCTGTGGAACAGCATCTGACATGATGTTTGTGGGTTCGATGTTCACTGAGATGAATTATTAAAGTTAACCAGCTTTAGATATATATAGTACAGCATTGCACGCCACAATTTGTGACAAGTGAAATATTTCGGCTCAAGGCCTTCTTTCTAAATATTTCTGAAAGTCGTATATTGCCATGTAAACAAATTACTTTAAAGTATAAGGCTGAAGTATAAGACAACTAATGTAATGCACAAACGTAGTAATTTTAATTTAAACATGTAATTTTGTTTAGAAAATCAAGCTTTATTTAGAAAAACGGCTGTATTTACAAGCTATCGTTAATATTTTACTATACTATAATGTATGAAATATATAGTTGAATGTATATACTATGCACGTTTTTGAAACTGGCTCTTTTACCTATGTAAAGTAAAGTACATAGAAAACTTTGTGGAAAGTTTGGTGCCAAAGTGCGAAGGAAAATTTTCAGCGACCTTAGTTGCTCACTGACGAAATTGGCTGTGGACAGGGCTCGTAAACAAGGATTTTAACAATAATACTTGCCCATTTCTTGTCATATACCCATATATTTTTTTATTCCTGGTACTTAACCTGGAACGTCAATAAAATACAGTTAATACAAGACTGGCTATTTATTAACGATTACATTTCTACCCACATAATAAAAATAAAACAATAACCCTACATACTTCCCTTTTAAACTTACACATTATTACAATGATTTACAAAACTTACAAACTAATTACATACGTCTATTCAAAAATGTACTGTATTTGATATATACTATATTTTATTACTTAACATGTAAAAATCCCTGGAACTATAAATTTTGTATACATAATATAGAAATGCTTATATAAGTAAATATACACAATTCATGTATTCTTTGCCCTATTGTAAGCTCGTAAAGCTTGCGCTGACGCGTCAGGTGGCGGAGGACTCGGGGAGCGGGTTCCATCCCTAACTGGGTTACCTCTCTGATCTAATGGCTTACTTGTTAACTCTTTCGCTCCTTTCGCTTCCTGATCCGATTCCTCTCCAAATGCGTCTTTTAACCTAAGTTGTTCTTAAGCATTTTATTTCAATTTGGGCTTAAATAAAGAAAACCTATCGCTTTTTTATTTTAAAGGAATAATTTGATGTTGATTTGTCCGCCATTGTAAATCATTTCCAAGCTTAACTTTGTAAGATACCGTTTTCCCGGTAATATTACCTTCCCATTTAGATACTTTATCGGAATACCCTCGGAAAAGAATAGATTCCTCTACCTCAACTTCCATGTCAGAGCCCCCTTATTTCGGACTTACCTCAACTGGGCAGCGCGCACTACACTCGACACGTTAGGCCGGATGGCATTAAGGCGTCCACGGAGTCGGTGTCCTAACAATGTCACTGCAGGAGCGACGCCAGTCGTCGTGTGCTCCACATTACAATATTGTGCCGACGTTATATGTGGGATATAATTTTTTTCACAATAGTTCTTAAATTCTTCAAATAAAAAAGGTGGATCGTTATCGGTTACTAGCTGAATAGGTAGTCCAAACCTGGCAGATGTAGATTTCAACACCGCAATAGTAGATTCGGCATCGGTCCGATTCATTTTGATTGCTTCAATCCACTTAGCTGAGCATCTACAATCTTCAATGCACTGAGCATCTACAATAATTATATACTTTGTACCACTATATTCAGCAAAATCTGCGTGAATCCTCTGCCATGGTTTCAAAGGACATTCCTACGGATGCATAGAGGCGCGGGGGGTTGCATCTCGCACCGCGCCACATGCTGCACAAGACCGACTCAGATTCTCAATGTCCTTGTCGAGGTCTGGACAATATACGTAAGTTTGAATTCTTCATCTTATTTATGCCCAAATGACCTTCATGATTTCTTTTAATACCCGGACCTTTTATGCTGGAGGTACCACTACATATATTTATATAAAAAACATCCGAACTCAAGTAGTAATTCATTTTTACGAGAAAAATAAAATTTCTCCTTAAAAATCGTGATGAATTTCTCTTTAAAAAAGAATGATGAAAATAGAATTTTTCGGGTATACATGATAATCCAAACTGCGCTCGACGACATACAAACGTACCTACATGTATCGTAATGGCGGTATAAGGCTGACAGTCTTCTGTTAAAGGAAATTGTTGATAACTATTTTTTAAATTAATTTTACTTGTACCCCGTACGTATGCCTGTGCATAATGCAGGCCTTCGCCCGCCATCGCGATGCCCCCGGAACCTGCGACTCGCTTACGGTCGCGCCCGCCGCCGTGACCGCACTCATATCCGAGTGTCGCTCGGCTGCCCTCAGCTCCAGAGCCAGCTCCACCGCTTCTTTATATTTCATATTTTTTTCAGCGAAAATTCTCGACCTCAGAGCCCCAGACACAAATTGATCGCGTAGGTTCTCCTCCAAATTTAACCCGAAATTACAGGTAGCTGCGAGATGTTTCAAATTTTGTAAATACTAAGTAAGGGATTTGCCGCCATTTTGCCTTCGTAAACGAAATACGTGTCGCTCCGCGATCTCTGATCGTTGCGGTTCTAAGTGATCGGACACAAGCTTGTTTAGTTCCTCAAATGATTTGGTTTCTGGATGTGACGGTGAACATAAATCACACATAAGTGAGTAAGTCGCTTCGCCAATCACCGTAATAAGCAATGGCACGCACAATTCCTTTTTGATTTCGTTTAACACAATATATTGTTTTACACTTCGAATATATGCTGGCCATTGTTTTGAATTAAGATCGAATAGTTCTAATTTCCCGATAGGTATATTTGATAGCTTTAAACTTGACAAAATCGCGTGAATTTGAACCTCGTCGCCAATAAAATAGAGACCGGATACTGACTGGCTATTTATAAACGGTTACATTCCTACCCACATAGTAACAATAATACAATAACCCTACAGTACTAAGATACGGTCTTACGTTTGCTGTCAAAGTATGACTATAATGAATACATGCTTTCAGAGCATAACAAAATAAAATAGTTGGGTTTATGTAAATGTATTTATTTTATCACAAATTATTGATATTATTATGTAATTTTCTGCGCTTTTTTGCACTATCTATGACATAATAAAAATGTTAGGAAAAATTAATATTGAAACATAACAATACATGTACATATTATTAATATTGGCAACATTAAACTACTATCCAACATCAACGATAGCGAATTCTCATCAACAACTCTATCTAATAAGCTCCGTAAAATTGTGTGAAAACTGCCTCAATTTGTCTTTATGAGCGCTAAATTAAATTAAACCTGAGGGCTTTTGAGTGGCATTTAGATCTTAATGAAATCTTACGTGTCGGTGTTTTAAATAAAGCTGTTGAGTAATCGTAAAATGCAAACTAAAAGGGAAATACTTCATAAAAGCGAATGCGCCATTTCTACTGCGCCTTGCAAGCAACAGTGGCTTCGCCGTAGTAAATAATAGATCGGGGCCGGTAAGGCGCTGGATGCAATATCCGCTCGTCGCTTTGTCTCTATAAAAATGGCGGCCATCGTCGTGTGATCGTTGTCGAGTTAGCGCTGTGATTTTATCTTGGTTCGACGCCTCTTTAGAGTTTAATAAAATTTCTAATAACGTGGCTCTATTGAAAATATTTTAAAGCGAAAATGAGGTCTATAGTAGTACATTTTCTATAATGTATAGAATGTACATTTTATGCTTTTTTATTAAATAAATTAAATTAATATTAAATGGAAATAAAAAATATTATAGTTCTTATTATACAAGGTCGACTTAAGGACTTAATTATTAGTTTATAGTTATATTAAATAGGCTTCTACGTGTCATTTTTTGTAAATTTTATGAAACAATTAAAATCTTATTTTTATTGTCTGCGTATTTTGTAGGGAGATTTTTACAAAATTTCAATAACTAAAAATTAACATTTATTTTTCAAAACAAGATACTCAAACTTGCAATCTGTCAGCAAGTATATTAATATTTCAAAATTAATCTAAGTACATTGATTATAGTGTTATACATAGTGTTAGATGCAGATATATATGTAGAGCAGAATTTAGTATGTACGGTTTTTTGGTTTATGTTATAATTTTTTAGGAAGTTCTACGTTATTAAACTCATTATAATTGGAATTACAATTATTACGTGAAATATTACATGCCGAATTGATATGCAGTTAAATTGCATCGGTTCTAAATTTCAAAATTTCCCTTAAAATGTTTGTTTGTACAGATTTTGCTACCGAGAGTAATTGGTCAATATTGAAAGTCTTGAATATTGTGTTTGTTTTGAGTAGCGACCAGTTCTGTAGATTGATATAAAATCAATAAGCAAATTATAGCTCAATTATTGTAAATCTTGTCGAAGGAATATTAATTTAGAAGAATAAACATATTGGGATTACAAATGTGTTTTGAGAATTTCAAATGCATATTTACAAATTAAATCTTAGAGATATTTTTAATACTAATCTAGTATTATTTTGATACTAATGTCCATTAAGTTTTATCATATTACCAAGAAACTTGAAAAAAAAAAGAATATCCTATAAAATAAATGCCACTTGCATCAGTAAATCACAGGTCATTAAGAAATCAAGCAAACAGATCAAACAGGCGATTTAAGGCGACAATGCGATTTGGATCGTTATACTAACGACATCTTTTACAATGTTTACCTTCAAACTTATGAAAGCTTTACCTTGAAACTCACGTGATATATGTATATATTGATATTTACTGTAAATTGAATACTCAGATACGTACTTTGACATATTGTTTACTTATTTAACTTCATGCTTTAACCCCATATAAAGTTAAAAACTGTAAACTTAAAATTTCATTAACGAATCCAGAATCTTCATTTTAACGAAAATTTTGACGTTCGTTAAAATGGACGTTACAAAGCAAATGAAATGCAAATCTGATGTTATTACTTGTAAGAAGGCGATTATAAGACAGTATTACGGTTATGCGCACCTCTGATGTGATGTTTCCTTCGTGAAGGTCGATTAGTTTGAGGATTTCATTATAAGGTACGTTAGATAACGTCATATTATACTAAAGTATTGGCGTCTAAAGTTTGTATTGCAGCGCAAGTTTAAAGTCTTATAAGGTCTATTTAAAACACAACATGTTTAATAAAACTTAATGATATGAAGACAAGTTAAATTTGATTCAAAAATTTAATTAAAAATATAAAATAAAACTTTATTTCATAAAATATATAAGCATTTTATAATAAACAACATAATAATGTCTCGGCCAATCTTAAATTTTTATTATAAAACGACTTGACTATAAAATGAATTGCATAAAAATGTGCAGCAATCGACACCACTTACAAGTTACCTTGTTATGAAATTAAAATAAGTGGTACGTATATTCAACGTTTACTTATTAAATTAAATAAATATCTAATTTAATGCACTTGATGATTAATTGCAATATAAATAAAAATCAGTTTAGAAGAAGCAGTTACTGAATTTGTTTTTTTTTTAACAATAAGATAACCTCGAATTTGACTAAAATAATTAGATGAACAATATTTATATGGAATGGCAAAAAAAAATGACAGGCAAATACTTTGAACTTATCTTCTAACCAGTTATGTAAATAGGTCACTAACTTTTTTCGCGCTAGAGTCGTTTCATATGTTTACTAGGCGTATGGATGTCAGCAGGTGCCTACTAGCTGCTAAATGGAAAATTAAAGTAACTAATAATTAAACTAGTAAGTAATTATTTAAGTATGGTATATGTGGATACTTTCATTAAACCATCTCTTTATACCTGTTATTTTCGTCACTAGGAGTTTGTAAGTATCATATTATTTAGTATTGAATACTTAAAAAATGTATATAGCAAAAATATCTAAAAGTCATCGCAAATAAAAGTGGGAAAATTAAAAAGTAGACAAAATCAAATCACGAAGTTCTAGTTCAGTCCGACGCGAATGAAACGGCACTCGTATTGTATCAAAGAGCACGTGACATGCAATTTACCTTCACTCTATGTTTGGAACATATTTATGAAAAAACAATGGAGATTATTACAGCTTTTAATTAAATATCTATTATGTTATATTGTTTGAAAAATGTAAAACACGAATTGATTTGATTTACATAGTGTTATATACTAGGTACTATAAATTTACAATAAAGTTGTTTTGTCAAACTATAACTGTTTTTACTGAACTTTAAATCAAAGTAATTCATTAAAACTTACTATATTCCAAACTTAAAGCTTAGAAACATCGCGGTAGCGAGTGTATGGAACAGTCTCGATTGACATAATTTCATTACTTTTATAGTCTGCCATGTAAGACTATATTTGTTTTAAAATAGAATTCTACCATTTATATCACATAAAATGTCTTCATATAGAAAAGTAAAGAAAACAATGCTTGAACTGAGATATAATAAAGAACCATTTTCACAATTCTTCAAATTAATCAACTTGAAATGTTTTATTTATGATACAAATACTTTGATGGAATACAACAAGTATGTGAACTTTTTACGTTAGGTATAAACACAATATATTACAATATAAATACAAATATTTAATAACTACATACATTTTAGTGCAAATTTACCTACTTAAGTGTCAACGTAATTACAAGCTTAATGAAACAGTTACCTCAAGCGTATAAAGCAAATAAGGTGACCACCGCACGGTCGTTAGGATGACCAGCCGTTTTCTCCTTGCGGTGGACCTTCCCTTTCTGTAATGAATGTACATACTTCTACATATGTATATGAGATACACTTAACAAGAGTAATCGAAACACTAGAATGAACCTTCCTGGGCATTTGAGGTATATGTCACAATGCGTGTAATTTATTCCTTACCTTTGAATCTCAGTTTTAAACTTTGGATGGCGCTTGACCTTTCTTAAGGGTGCATTTATATTTAGCTGCGATATGGACGCGGTAAACCAGTTATGTAAATAGGTCACTAACTTTTTTTGCGTTAGAGTCGTTTCATATGTTTACTAGGCGTATGAATGTTAGCAGGTGCCTACTAGCTGCTAAATGAAAAATTAAAGTAACCATTAAATTTACCTACTTATATTAAAAGATATTATAAATATCAGAAAGGTGTATAAATAATAATTTTAAGTATGAATATATACTAAATTATATCATAGGTTTATAGTATTCCCAAATTTGTATTTCTTCTTAATAAGCTGTTAATAAAAGGATATTTCTTATGATATTTCAATTATTATAATAAAACACTGTTTACACGATTTCTTAAGAAATATTCTTAAGCAATCTATGCAGCGTATTACAATGAATGTTAACTGTACGAATGTTAAATGTACTGTTGTTAAAACCATGCGCCCGGTTGTATGTCGTCGTAGTTCCATGCTAACGTTTGTTATAACGAAGTAAGAAAATATTTGAGTGCTCAAAAATAAAAATTTAGTTTACATAAAAACGTCGAATTTGTATATATATATATATATATATATATATATATATATATATATATATATATATATATATATATATATATATATATATATATATATATATATATATATATATATATATATATATATATATATATATATATATATATATATATATATATATATATATATATATATATATATATATATATATATATATATATATATATATATATATATATATATATATATATATATATATATATATATATATATATTATATATATATATATATATATATATATATATATATATATATATATATATATATATATATATATATATATATATATATATATATATATATATATATATATATATATATATATATATATATATATATATATATATATATATATATATATATGTTTATTCCTATTTGTGCCGCCCCCTGCGATGACCCCCGCGCGGGTTGTCGTCAAAGTCTTGTGCCAACTCCCGGCGCGAGCGGTCGGTAATAGTAGTAGTTAGTAGTAGTTGTCGAGTTGTAGTAAAAGGGGCACGTGAGACGGCCGACGCGAGCGCACGTCCTTCCTGAATCTAATATTAATTAGCGGTGTGATTTTCCCTCAGCCTTATTTGATTTCCCTTTTGTGTATTCCCTCTTGATATTGAACCTGACAAAGACAAACCTACAAAAGATAATAGTGAAAGTAACCCCTAGCGAAGAAGACTAATGTGAAATATACCACGGCGGCCGGGAACAATCAGTGTTTGTGTTGTGAATTATGAAGATAAGGTACTGTACAATTTCTATTATCCTAAAACCGACTATAAAGTAAATAATTAATAAATAACCTCCCCCTCAGCACGCTTCCACAAATGCGGCACACCCTACCCTATATTATTCAATATACATTTTCTGTAGCAGGGCGTGGTTTCACTATATACTATATACATTTTTTGGTAGCAGAACGCAGTTTATTATATTCATTAAATACTACTATATACATTTTCTGGTAGCAGAGCGTAGTTCATTATATTCATTATAATACTACTACTATATACATTTTCTGGTAGCAGAGCGTGGTTTCATCCCTCTGGGCCCCCTTAATCACAGCGTGTTTTTCATCCCTCTGGGCCCCCTTAATTATAGCGTGGTTTTCATCCCTCTGGGCCCCCTTAATTATAGCGTGGTTTTCATCCCTCTGGGCCCCCTTAATTATAGCGTAGTTTAATCCCTCTGAGTCCCCCTGATTATAGCGTAGTTCATGCCCCTGAGTCCCTTTGATTACAGTGTTATTCTCCCGTTTTGGTATTTTGGCTCTTAATTTGGTACCTAACGCATAATTACAATATAATTTACTTGATTTCCTAACCTTTTAAAACGTGTTCGCATCGAGTTGTTTAAAAAATAATATTATATGAAATTTTTATACATATAATATTGAATATATAATTGTGTAGGGTGAATGTATAATGTGTAAAATATATAAATAAATATTGAATATAATTTTATATATTAAATACAAAATATAATAAATACACATAATATGGTTACATATATTTTATAATATTACGCCTATACGTTATTACCTATCCCGTTTTAAATTATAATTGAAGTTAGTTAAAATATTTTAATATAATTTCCTTAAAAAACTAACTTACTTTAAAATATTATCCCTACACTTTTATTGTCACCCTTTTTTTTATTTTTATTTAAATGAAGCTTAAGCCTTAATTGTAGTCATATTGTATATCATATTATTTTGTTGTATTGCGATATATGTAGATGCGACGCGTCCCTGAACTTGACCGTAACTGGTTTCTTATCTCGCCAGCTGTTGTGGATTCATTGTTTATTACGAGTTTATAATTTTTTTAATATTTTAGTTGAGTTATTTGTTTACTTGATTTCTGATTTCGCCCGTTGGTAGTGGGTTCATTGTTTATTACGAGTTTATTATTTTTTTAATATTTTAGTTGAGTTATTTGTTTACTTGATTTCTGATTTCGCCCGTTGGTAGTGGGTTCATTGTTTATTACGAGTTTATTATTTTTTTAATATTTTAGTTGAGTTATTTGTTTACTTGATTTCTGATCTCGCCCGTTGGTAGTGGGTTCATTGTTTATTACGCGTTTATTAATTTTTAATATTTTAGTTCAGTTATTAGTTTACTTGATAATTTACAATGGCTACTCATGATGAAACAGTAAAATGTTCCTTATATACGGAAAGCGCAGAATATAGAAAAAATATAGGTGTGGTACGTTTTGTTTCCGATTGGATTGCCGATACCTCGGAACTTCTTGGCACTTCTGAAATACCTAGATTATTAGTTAGGTTCAAGGATTTAGATTCTCATTGTAATTTATTTGTAAACGCGTCCTCAGTGCTCCTGGGTGGGTTAGACCCGGCTATCGATTACCAAGAAATTAGTTATGTAAAAAAAGAAGTGCGTTTAGTAAATAAGAAAATAGACGACCTCCGGGTGCGTCAGTTAGAGTTGTGCCCACCTGCTCCCGTAGTTGATCCTGTCATGGCCAGTACACCCGTAAGAATGAGTAGTAAAAATATTACTGAGCGAACTTCTTATAATAGATTACCTGATTTACCTATCCCTAAGTTTGATGGACGTCCTGACTCCTGGATAAGTTTTATTGACCAGTTTGACAGTGTAGTAGATTCCCAACACCATTTGACCTCCACAATGAAATTGCAGTACTTAGTTGGATCCTTGGCAGATGAACCTAAGCGGTTGTTGCTACATTTAAAAATTGAAGAAGGCAACTATGAAGTTGCTCGTGAGTTGCTGAAACAGCGGTATCACAATACACGGGTTCTTGCTGATACCTACATAACCCAGATACTTACCCTGCCGGAGATTTCGAATAAATTTACCGGTTTGCGCGCGGCCTTTTTGAACCCCTTGTTAACTGCCTATCGCTGTTTAGAGCGTTTAGAGTTACCCGTCTCCTCATGGTCTTATATGTTAGTACATATATGTTTGACTAAGCTTCCCTCTGATTTGAAATCCCGTTTTGAGCGTTGTTATGGCGGTGACGCTGATGAATTACCTACCTTTAAAAATCTTACTACCTTTTTGGAAGATGAATGTCGTCACCATGACAACGTTGGCAACACCTCCCTAGTAGATTCTAACCTGACGAAATTTAAAAGTACTGTACCTAAACATACTTACTTTGCGGCTCCTCCCTCCCCTATATTAAACAATAGACAAAAAATGTTACCTATAATAAATAATAGTAAAAAATGTTACCTGTGTGCTTCCTCTTCCCATTATCTCCGTGAATGTCCCGAATTTAGAGCTATGAATCCTAGAGAAAGATCGGGATTTGTAAAACATTCCCGGTTATGTTATAGGTGTTTGGACAAACATACAATTCTTATGTGCAAGCGGGACTACAAATGTTCAACCTGCGGTCGCTCATCCCATCACACTATGCTATGTTTTAATGATTCCCGTAACCCAATGTATCCCACCTCATCCAATCGCAATTATAATTATAATTCTAAATTTAATAAACGCAATTATCCGCGTACTTGTCCTGCTTCTACCCGCGGTCCCCATATGGGCGGGGGCCAGCATAAGAAATATTCCCCTTCGCAACTCCAGCGCTCCCCCCAACGACATTCCCAGAGAGGTTCTCCCCCCAGAGAAAATGCTCCGCCCCAACCTAGACAGGTTGAAAATAATATAAGATATCGTGATAATTCCTATAGTGGAGAAGATAGACCCACATAGCTAGATACTTGTATTGCTCCCCCTTCCCCTTGCCTGAATATCTCGCCCAATTCCCTTATATTATTGCCTACTGTTAAATTACACGTTAAAACTGCTAGTGGCTATTTTATTGAAGCGCGTGCCTTATGTGATACCGGTGCCCAGGGTTGCCTCATTACAACCGATCTTGTTGTTAATTACCTCAATTTGACCATCCCCTCCTGTGCCCCTGTACGTGGCATAGGTAATATTCCTTTAGTGGTTTCCCGTGGTTCTATTTCCCTGTGTTTTAAACCTTTGTATAATTCCTTCCCTGAGGTGTCAACCTCTGCTATGGTTATAGATGTGATTGCCGGTACGCATCCTGAGTTTGAGTTCCCTGAGTCTGTGTTTTTTCCTAATAGTGATTTTTCCCTTGCTGACCCTACCTATAATAAGCCTGGCCCGATAGATATACTATTGGGTGCTGACGTGTTCGGCGCGCTTTTATTACAAGATAAAATATTTAAATTTAACGGCCTTACTGCTTTATCTACAATTTTTGGTTATATTGTTTGCGGTCCAGTCGCTGCCGATTATGGTGAATTAGAGCCCCCCATGACTGGAATATCCTTACCTGTCTTATCGAGAAATTCTGGAAGGTTGAAGAGACCCCTCAAACCATGATTGCTTACCCCTTAGATAACGATGGTGAGATTTATAAATAAAACCCGAAACTTACCCGTTGAGCTATCTGTATCCTTATCGCGTTAGCGCGTAGCGTTTCCTTGTGGTCTTCCCTAAGACGACTCTCACTCTTTCTTGACAAAGAAGGAATCATCAGAGTCGGTGGTCGTTTATGAAACTCCTTTAACATTCGAGGAATTAACTACAATTTTTGCTAAAATTGAAGCGGTATTAAATTCCCGGCCGTTATGTCCCTTATCTAATGACCCTAACGATCTAGAAGTTTTGACGCCTGGTCATTTTTTGATTGGCCAACCTCTTAGTGCTTTGCCGGAGTATCCCTATAACAATGTAAAAATTAATCGTTTAACCCGTTTTCAAGTAGTGCAACAGATAACTCAACATTTTTGGTCGCGGTGGCAGTTAGAGTATATACACTCTGCAGACTAGGCAGAAGTGGACTGATCCAGTGAATCCTCCAACAGTAGGCGAGCTAGTCCTCATAAAAGATGATAATTTACCCCCTTTACAGTGGCGACGTGGTCGCATTTCCCAAATTTATCCTGGTAAAGATAGCGTTGTGCGTGTGGTCGATGTTAAGACATCGACAGGTATCCTAAAGAGAGTCTTAACCAAATTAGTTCGTCTACCTATTAGTTAGCTACTCCCATTTTCTCGTAAACATTAGATGTTTAGGGCGGGGGCTATGTTTATTCCTATTTGTGCCGCCCCCTGCGATGACCCCCGCGCGGGTTGTCGTCAAAGTCTTGTGCCAACTCCCGGCGCGAGCGGTCGGTAATAGTAGTAGTTAGAAGTAGTTGTCGAGTTGTAGTAAAGGGGGCACGTGAGACGGCCGACGCGAGCGCATGTCCTTCCTGAATCTAATATTAATTAGCGGTGTGATTTTCCCTCAGCCTTATTTGATTTCCCTTTTGTGTATTCCCTCTTGATATTGAACCTGACAAAGACAAACCTACAAAAGATAATAGTGAAAGTAACCCCTAGCGAAGAAGACTAATGTGAAATATACCACGGCGGCCGGGAACAATCAGTGTTTGTGTTGTGAATTATGAAGATAAGGTACTGTACAATTTCTATTATCCTAAAACCGACTATAAAGTAAATAATTAATAAATAACCTCCCCCTCAGCACGCTTCCACAAATGCGGCACACCCTACCCTATATTATTCAATATACATTTTCTGTAGCAGGGCGTGGTTTCACTATATACTATATACATTTTTTGGTAGCAGAACGCAGTTTATTATATTCATTAAATACTACTATATACATTTTCTGGTAGCAGAGCGTAGTTCATTATATTCATTATAATACTACTACTATATACAATATATATATATATATATATATATATATATATATATATATATATATATATATATATATATATATATATATATATATATATATATATATATATATATATATATATATATATATATATATATATATATATATATATATATATATATATATATATATATATATATATATATATATATATATATATATATATATATGTGTGTATATATTTTAACTTCACGCTTTATCTGCATAACTGCAGGAACCATACGAACCTAGTGTTAAGACACTCCGTTGCTTTAGTCTCTGCTTTCTCCGTCCCCCCTTTCCGCCGTTATTCGAGGCATTGCGTGTTGAGTTGTTTCCAGAGCGACGAAAATGGAAATAAAAAATCCATCTTCCCCGAGTAGGAATCAAACCCACAAACCGTCACGTTTACAGGTAGACGCTACGCCTCTGCGCCACGACGGTCCTCATATATATTTTGTTTTACAATATTTAAGAAACTGAATCTTTTCCAATTTGAGGTTCATTTATAGATAGTTATTTTTATTCATAACAATGGTAAGGAAAATATAATATGTCCATTTTGTTACGAATATATATTTACATAATAATGTTATCGTCAATCCACGTAATTAATTATTTTCAACGACAATTTATTTTTGGAAGACCAATTCTAGGTCTAGTTCTAATAGAAACAAATAGACAAACTTTGATACATTTTAGAATCTAACGAGGGAATAAAACAACACACACAAACCCAGTTATTCGTGAAAACTTCTACAGATAATAAATAAGAGGGCCACAGAATGTTTGTATCGTAAAATCAACGTTTTTCACAAAGTCTCGGGGGAAATCAAATGATAGCGTTTTCAGCAACTATTCGTAGCACAGGAAATAATATTACTATGTAAGTAGCCGGTAGATTGTACAAAACCCTCCGGGGGTTCAGATCCTGGCATTATCTTTCATTGTAGGCTAAGATGAGCTTAGGCGTTATGAAGCACAATATAGTGGATTAATAAAAGTATTTTTGTATATTATGAACTAATGAATATTAGACATCGTGGCATTGTGGAACAGCATCTGACATGATTTGATTTCTGGGTATGATGTTCACTGAGATGAATTGTTAAAAGTAACTAACTGTTAAAAAACCGTGTGTTGACTTGTAAAATATGACTTGTAATATATACTTAAAAGAGCTAGTTAGAATGATCAATACAACTGTATTCATAAGCTATCATTATTATTTTACTAGACTATAATATATGAAATTCATAATTAAATGTATATATCATGCACGTTTTAAAATTCCTTTACTTTACTTTACATAGAACACTTTGTGAAAAGTTTGGTGCCAATTTGCGAAGGAAAAGTTCCAGCGACCTTAGTTACTCACAGACGAAATTGGCTGTGGACAGGGCACTTAATTAAAATGAACTTACTTTTGCAACATTTGCTTAACTTAAGATATAATTCAAACAGCTTAGATAGGCGTCATGGCTACGAGTGTTATTCTCTCTTTTTTTTCTTTAAACTGAACCAGCTGGGACGGCAAAGGAAAAATAATGTTAAGACACTTGTATTCAACTTTTAATAATTTATATATTATTTTACATGAAAATTGCTTACTATATGGCCTAACTAATATATGTACATAGTATCCAAAGAAGAACTTTACTATACTGCTATAGAAAATATATCTTCATGCATAAATTATAGTTATTTAAAAACATATAACTAATAAGATTAGTGTTTCACGTTGGATTGATCACAGTAAAATATTTTTAATTTTTTCACATATGGTTAAAATTAAAAGTACAACCATGACAATAACAAAGGGGGTTTTATCTTTATATACATCTATATAAAACTTAATTATATCATTATATAATTTATGATTTATAATAACATAATTTTATAATTTCTCATTTCATATGATTAACCAAAGTAATTTGTTCTTAGAGTTTCATTAAGGCACATTCAAGCCTTTGTTTCGCTATGAATTTACAACGGATTGTTAATTTCATTTAACGTGAGGTCTAGAAGTGAAAGTTGAACTTAATTTATAAAAGTACACTGTCCTCGCTTATTTTAAATCACAAGGGTTTAAGCACTAATATATGCTTATTTCTTGTCATATATTTCTTTGAGTTTCCTGGTGCTAGATACTCTCTTAGCGTTTGTTGTCAAAGTATGGGTATAATGAAAGTGACAATGAATTCAGAGCAGAACTAAATATAGAACTAAATAAAATTGTTGTTCTTATGTTATTGTATATATTTTATCACGTATTTAAGTATATATGTCATTTTCTGCGCTTTTTTATCTATGACGTAATGAAAATATTCGGAAAAATTACTATTTAAACATAACAATACATGTACATATTATTAGTATTGGTTAACGTTATACTATTATCCAACATAAATGATAACTAATGCTTATCAGCAACGCTGTCTAACCAGCTCCGTAAAACTATGTGAAAACTGCCTCAATTTGCCTTTATGAGCGCTAAATTAAATTAAACCTAAGGGCTTTTGAGCGGCATTTAGATCTTAATGAAATCTTACGTGTCGGTGTTTTAAATAGTTGAGTAATTGTAAAATGTAAACTAAAATGGAAATACTTCATATAAATGAATGCGCTGTTTCTACTGCGCCTTGCAAGTAACAGTGGCTTCGCCGTAGTAAATAAGAGATCGGGGCCGGTAAGGCGCTGGATGCAATATCCGCTCGTCGCTTTGTCTCTATAAAAGTGGCGGCGTGTGATCGTTGTCGAGTTAGTGCGGGATTTTAATTTGGTTCGATGCTTCTTGTCTGAGTCTGAGTATTTTGTAGGGAGATTTTTACAAAATGTCATATGACAAAAAATCAAGAAAATATAGCAAAAACAAGATACTCGAATCTATGATCTGTCAGTAAGTATATTAATATTTAAAAATTGATGTATGTACATTAATTATAGAGTTATAACTTTTAAATCACGTTAATATATTGTATTAAGTTCATCTAAGAGCTCACAGTCGATATTTTTCTCATGTTCCTTATCACCATTAGTGCAGTGTTGTGTTCATCGTGATCTACCTGCACATAACACATCTAATGATAGTTCTTTATTAAAACATATTTTGAAACTGTTTTTATAAATGAATAATATAAATAGATTAAAATATAAATAAAAAAAGATACATATATAGAGTAGAATTAAGTTAACATAGGTTTTCTTTGTTTTAATTATACAAATGTATTATAGATTTTTTAATTTAATAGATTTCAATTGTAATTAAACTAATATTACTAAGTATTAGTAATTATTACATAAAAAATTACATGCCGAATTGATATGCTGTTAATATGCATCGGTTTAATAGTTTACAAAATTCTTTTACATAATGTGTTTGATATTGAAAGTGTGATCTATATTGAAAGTTTTGAAATGGACGGTCAGATAGGCATAGCACGAGGGAATGAGATTTTATTGCATGCATAGAGAAAATAATTTAGCATTAATTTAGCGAAGTGTATCTCGTCCCCAGAGAATAAAATGAGCATGAGCGCCGAGGCGCGGTCGTGCCGTTATGAGAGAGGGGCCGCGTCGCCTGTTACCGATTGAGGAGTGTAACCTTCCGATGTAGTTACGGTTGGCTACAGTAATTGAGTCATCGGGGTCTAGAAGAACGATTCGAGGGCGTCGAAGTAGTTTATGAGGATGGGGAGCGTACTTAGACGCTCCAAAGATTAGGGAGTGGGGATGAGAGTCTGCGCGCTCGTAGTAGCGCTTGGCTATGCCTTTGCAGAACTCTTTGATCGATTCCAATTTAAAGTTTTTATGGAGGTCCATGTCACGAACGTACCAAGGGCATCCGGATGCTATTCTAATGTATTTATTTTAGACTCTCTGAAGGAGATCTGTGTTAGTGTGTGCGAACACTACACTGGCGTATGTCATGATGGGGCGGATGCAAGTTTTGTACAATGTCAGCTTGTTACGAAGTGACATTTTACTCCGCTTACATATGAGCGGGTACAGCCTGTTCAAGATAAACATGGCTTTGTTTCTCACGTGTTTAATGTGAGGACGGAAAAAGAAACGCAAATCTAGGATGACGCCTAAATATTTGACCTGATTTTCCCAGGGGATCGGTTTATTTTGTAGCCGAATAGTAGAGTCGGTTTCGTGACGTTTACGCGGAAAGAGTACCGCAGCGCTCTTCTCCGGGTTGACCTCAAACCGCCACTTGCTAAACCAATCGCCTAGGGCGTCGGCCGCGAGTTGCTGTCTTTCGGCTAGGATCCAAGCGGAGCGATCCGTGGTGTAGAGCACCGTGTCGTCGGCGTACATCGCGAGTTCGACTTTTGGAAAGCGCGGAATATCGCTTGTGTACAATGCGTATAAAAGGGGAGAGTGGGTGGAGCCTTGCGGAACGCCAGCGCCGACGGGAAGACGTGACGAGAAGGTCCATTTTATACGGTAGCGGAACGTGCAGTTTGACAGGTACTCTCGAATGATGTGCACGAAAGAGCTTGGGAGTGGTTGTGCCAGACCTTGTCGAAGGCTTTGGCGATATTTAACGGTGGACGTGGTATTTCGTGATATGTTCGGTGAGTCGGTGAAATTGATGAACGCCAGAGTGTCGTTATCGGAATCCGAACTGCTTGTCGATGAGCAGTTTCTTCGTTCCTTCCATTTCTTTGGTCCCTATGACTTGCTTCAAGAAGGAGCAACCTGCTAGAAGAGCATTGAAAATCAAGACCAATAAAGACACGAATTGGATCGGAAGATTTTTAAGGACCTTGTTGAGAATGTTGTTTGGCCTCGAGGCCTTCTTGGGATTGAGATCCTTGAGAATATTTTTGACTTCGTCTACGTCGGTCGGGAGAATCAGCTCGTCGGTTGGGAGCATCAAAGCCCACTCTGCCACGTCGAAGTCCACCATCAATAAGTTTTCCGGGTCGCACATTTCGATTTTTCTGTGTCGTCGGCCGCGGTCGTATTGTCCGGCTTAGTGAGAGGAGGCATAGTCGCCACTGTGTCGTATCGAAAGGTTCTCAACAACACCTAGAACGCCTGGGCCGTTAGCGTAAGGCCCGCGAGCCGAACATCCCAAGACTCGCCTCTGAGCTGTTCAAATTGGGATTTCACTCTTCTCCTGAGGTTGTTTAGGTTTTTACGGTCTTTTTCGTTAGGACACGCATCGTGGTCTCTGGTAGCTTTATTTTTATGTCGGAAAAGGCGTCACAGTTTCTCTGAAATCTCAAATCTGCCTTCGGGCAGATCTGGGACCTCTTTGGAGCAACTTTTCAGCGTGTCTACGGAGTCTACGGAGTCTATGATGCCAGGAATCATGTGTGCAAGAGGAAAGTTGTCCGCTCTGATGAGTTGTATATTGAGATTTACTATAAATTAGATACTTTGGTATATATTTTAACTAATTATTTACTTATTTAACTTAATGCTTTAAATTGGGAAACTGGCGGGCAATTTACGCCACGTTTATTATTACCAGAACGGAGCATTAAAAAACCATTGATTTATCTAATTAGGATCGATTGGCGCTCAAAGTATTTAAATAATTTCGTTCACCCGTACTTATTTTTCCTTGTTCTAATTGGTTGAATGAATACTTAGTCCCTGTATACCTTTTAGCCTCTCCTTGTATGCCTACTTTCCTCAGAAAGCGTATGTTGTGTTCACTGTGTTCTGGAGGGTGATCTACCCTTGTCTCCCATAAGTGGTCCTTCACTCTTGCGGGAGTATTAATGTAAATCAAATATATAATTTAGATTACACCTTACTACCAATTAAAATTATTTTATTAATATAACCTCTATTTTTATTTTATTAATATTGTTTCCAATATTCGGTATTTTTAAGCTTAAAATTTCATTAACGAGTCCAGAAACTTCATTTTAACTAAAATTATGACGTTCGCTTAAATGGACGTTACGAAGCAAATGAAATGCAAATTTAATGTGTTTATAAGGCGGCGATTTTAAGACAGTATTACGGGTTTGCGCACCTCTGATATAATGTTTCATTCGGGAAGGTCGATTAGTTTGAGGATTTCATTACAAGGTACGTTAGATAACATCATATTGTACTAAAATATTGGCGTTTAAAATATATCTTTTAATTAGGTATCGTAATAATGGTGTTATGGTGCAAGTTTGAAGTCTTATAAGATCTTATAAGTAAAACTTAAATTTAGTAATATTAAGTTAAATTTGGTTTAAAATTTTATTTAAAATAAAACTAAATTTCATAAAAGATAAAACCACTTTATAATAAATAACGTAATAATGTCTCGAATATATGTTTAAATCGCTTAAAACTCAGTGGCTATTGGCATCCAGTAATCAACACTTACCATCAAACGACACCAAATAAACGATTGGGACTCAAAGTACGGGAGCTAAATGAAAGTGATTTGGTTATGAAACTAAAATAAATAATTTTAGATGTTTTTATTTATAAACTATTTTATTAAATTAAATACCTTTGTTTAATGTACCTTGTTCTTTGATGGTTAATTTCATATAAATAAATATTAGTTTAGAAGCAATTATTGAATCTTATTATTTGTTTTCATATAAAATAACCTCGAATTTGACTACAATAATTACACAACTATGAAATAACAAAAAAAAACAATAAGCAAATATTTTGAACTTATTTTGTAAACAATTAGTATTAGCGAATATTTTTATTAAAACCTCTTTTTGTACGCGTTATTTCCGTAATTACAAAGAAAGAATTATTGTGAATTTAATTTATAAATATTAATTATGCTTTAGTAAAAGTGAAGCAAATTCATCGAGGTAATTATTTTTTGGCAAAAATATCAAAAAGTCCTAATATAAAAAATGGGAAAATTAAAGAGTACATGAAATCAAATCACGACGTTCTAGTTCAGTCGGACGTAAATGAAACGGTGCTCGTATTACTGTCAAAGAGCACGTGACATGCAATTTATGTTCACTCTATGTTTTAATGAAATATCTATTGTTTTCTATTGTTACAAAAACATAAAATATCAGTAAATTTGATTTACATATCTATAATTTACAATACAGTTGTTTTATCGAACTATAACTGAACTGTTGAACTATAAATCAAAGTAATCTATCTAGACTTACTATAATTCAAACTTAAAATTTAGAAACACAGCGAATACATCGCGGTAGCGAGCGTATAGGACAGCCCCGATTGATATAATTTCATTACTGTTATAGTTTTTACCATTTAAGACTATATTCGTTTTAAAATAGAACTCTATAATTAATAAAGAAAAAAAAAGAAAACAATACTTGAGTTGAGATATAATAAACAAGCATTTTCACAAAGACATTTCAATACGAGTCGCTCTTTCGTAACTTGGCGAAATCCGGGTAAGATCGTTGGAGACACAGAATGCAAGTAAATTGCTCTTCTCATGGTTGAATCGACGCAGAAGTGCATACATATATTTTACCGGCAATGTTGCATTTTCTTTAAAATAAAAGAATGGATATATTTATTTTATTTATACAGAATTTGTCGTTTTGTTTTAGAAGATCCCTTGGAACATTTAGAACTATTTCCTGTATGTCACAGGTAAAATGTATAGAAGGTGAATGTGAATATGAAAATTTAACCTTTATCCATGTGAATGAAGAAATTAAGAAATGTAGCAATCTATGCAACATATTACAATGAATGTTAACTGTACGAATGTTAAATGTACTGTTGTTCAAACCATGTGCATTTTTAAATTTACATATTTTACATACACACGTCGAATTTATATTAATCACACACTCTTTACAATTTAATATTTATCTTTGATTTAATTATATTTTAATTTTATATATCGTCTATGTTAGTGAGCTATTATTACCTCTATTCAACAAGTTTTGCGTGATTTAAGAGATTCGACCAATTTAAGGTTCATTTTTAGATAGTTTTTTGGTTCATAATAATGGCAAGGAGAATATAATATATCCATTTTCTTACAAATATATATTTACATAATTTAATCATTAAGCCATGTAATTCATTACTTTCAACCACAATTTGTTTTTGGACGACTTATTCTAGTTCTAGTTAGTGTTATAAACTCTAATGGAAACAAATAGACAAACTTTGATACATTTAGGATCTAACGAGGGAATAAAACAATACACACACATACCCAGTTATTTCGAAAAAACTTTTACAGATAATAAGTAAGAGGGCCACAGAATGTTTGTATCGTAAAATCAACGTTTTACATAGAGTCTCGGGGGAAATCAAATGATAGCGTTTTCAGCAACTACTCGTAGGACAGGAAATAATATTACTATGTAAGTAGCCGGTAGATTGTACAAAACCCTCCGGGGACAAAGATTCTGGCATTATCTTTCATTGTAGGCTAAGATGAGTTAAGGCTTTATATGGATTATATAGTGAATTATTAAAATAATTTTTATATATTGTATGAACTATTGAATGAATATAAGACATCGTGATACATGAAAAATGGAATAGCATCAGACACGTTATTTGTGGGATAAGAATTGAAAGTGAGGTAAACTATTGCAATTCTGCAGTTTTAGTCATAGTATATAATATTATAATCATAATCATTTCATTTCATTATTTTGACTGTAGGTTTCCAACCTGTATAGTAGATATAGCATGAAATATTAAGATTAGACTATCAAAAATACCATTAACGAAAGATGAAGTTTGAATTAAACATTCCCAGTGATATTGTAACATTTATAATTTGTAATCCGCGAAATTTATGCTTTTTATTAAAACAAATAATATAGTTTATTAAAAGACAGTATTGTATTTATAAGCAATTGTCTTTATAATTTAAGAGGACTTGATTATAATGTGTGAAATATATAGACGTATGTTAATACAACGTACGTTTTAAAACTGACTCCTTTACTTCACTTTACATAGAAAACTTTGGTGCTAAATTGTGAAGGAAAAGTTTCAGCGACCTTAGTTAATCACAGATGAAATTGGCTGTGGACAGGGCACTTTATTAAAATGTACTTACTTTTGCAACATTTATTTAACTTAAAACTCAAACGACTTAGATAAGCTTCACATCGACGAGTATTTCTCTTTCTTTTCCTGTCTCTTTTAAGTAGACTGGCTTAGCTGGGAAGGTAGAGAAAAATTAATATTAAGACACTCGCACTCTACTTTTGATAGTTTATATATTATTTTTTAGAAAAATTGCATGTTATATGGCCTTATTACATTACCGTGACTTGTTATGTCGGGACGTAGAAATATAAATAAATAATTTGGGAAAACTCCCTTCTTATAAACGATTAATTTAAATCGCCTTTATAACATTTTGTTCTAAAGAAAATTAAAAAATATATATTACTTACTTTTGTATTATTATACATATTATATTATTTATAAAATTACCATTTTAGGTTGATTGCTATGAGTTGAAATATTCTTTCATCTTTGCAAATAAAGTATAAATGTAAGTAAACATTTTGAAAAGTATAAACTTCATATCTACATTAATATAAAAGAAACAAAAGCCTATGTTATTATTTTTATTATTGATAATAACCTAATTATAAATTTTTCATTTTATATGAATAACCAGAGTAATATGTTTTTAGAGTTTCATTACGGCACATTGAAGCCTTTGTTTCGTTATGAATTTACGACAGATCGTTCATTAAACGTCAGATCTAGTACTGAAGCTTGAACTTAATCTATAAAAGTACACTCTCTTCGCTTATTTGAAGTCACAAGGATTTAAGCACCAATATTTGCTCACGTCTTGTCTTGTGTTTTTCTTTAGTTTCCTGGTCCTAAGATGCGATCTTAGCGGTTGTTTGCTGTAAAGGTATGACTTTATTGATAACATGACTACAGCCAAACTATATGAAATTGTTGTATTTATGCTGTTATAAAAAATCTTTTTTGATTTGAATGTATTTTTTTGTGTTCTTTTTATTATCTAAGACGTCATTTAAAGTGTTAGGAGAAATTAGAAATTTGAACAATCGAACTAGCAATGAAAAATAAAGCCACGTACATACGTTAAAAAGTATTGTTAATCGCTACATTACTATGAAATATCAATAATAACGAATGCTCATCAGCGACGCTGTCTAATAAGCTACGTATAATTGTGTGAAAACTGCCTCAATTTGTCTTTATGAGCGCTAAATTAAATTAAACCTGAGGGCTTTTGAGTGGCATTTAGATCTTAATGAAATCTTACGTGTCGGTGTTTTAAATAAAGCTGTTGAGTTGTCATGAAATGAGTAGTAAAAAGGAAATACATCATGAAAGTGAATGTGCTATTTCTCCTAAGCCTTGCAAGTAACAGTGGCTTCGCCGTAGTAAATAAGAGATCGGGGCCGGTAAGGCGCTGGATGCAATATCCGCTCGTCGCTTTGTCTCTATAAAAGTGGCGGCCATCGTCGTGTGATCGTTGTCGAGTTAGCGCTGTGATTTTATCTTGGTTCGACGCGTCTTTAGAGTTTCATAAAATTTCTAATAACGTAGCTCTATTGAAAATACTTTAAAGCAAAAATGAATTCTATATTATAAGATAGAAATACATTTTTTATAATGCATAGAATGCATACATATATATTCTATGTTATATAAAAAGAAAATAAAAAAGTTCAGAGTACTTTTTATTCTAGATCAATTTAAGGACCTAATTATAAATTTATAATTATGTTAAACAAGCTTCTAGGTGTCATATTTATGAAAGAATTAAAATCATAACTTTATTTTTTGCATATTTTGTAGGGATATTATTACAAAATGTCAATAAGCAAAAAATGTAAAAAATATAATATTTATTTTATAACTGGAACATGACACGTCTAACGATAGTTCTTTATCAAAACATCCTTTTGAACTATTTTCACAAATAAATAATGTAAACAAATTAAAAAATATATTAAAACAAAAGCATACATATATGGAGTAGAATTAAGTTGACATAGTGTTTAGTTTTTAGTGTTTTATATTATAAATATATAATGGATATTTTTTATTTTATATAAGCAATTAATATATAAGCTTACAGTTTTTTTGGGAATATGATTGTTGTTAAACTCATTATAAATGGAATTATGATTATTACATGAAAAATTACATGCCAAATTGATATGCAGTTAAAATGCATCGGTTTAACAGTTCACAAAATTCCTTTACCTTATATATATGTTTGATGTTGAAAGTGTGATTTATTTTGAAAGTTTGAAATTGATGTTCGGATAGGCATAATACTTTGGAATGAGATTTTATTGCATGCACAGCGAAATTAATTTAACGATCTAATCGATATGTCAGTACACTGCTTATATTAGAAGAGTTATCCTATCACTATATATGTGAGTGAGGGATCTGAACTCAGTATTAAGATTATTGTGTTTCTTTTGTAAGTTTAAAATTCTGTAGATTATTACAAAATTAGTAAGCAAATTTCAGCTCAATAAGTAAGTAAGTCTTGTCGATAAAATAATAGTATTAAAGAATAACTGTAAAATAATAATAGTATAAAAAAAAAGAATAACTGTTTTAAGGATTCCAAGTGACTGCATATTTTCTAGTTAAATCCTGGAGATGTTTTTATACTAGTCTGGCATTTTGACATCTTATTAAAGTTTTATTATATTACAAGAAACATAAAATAAACAATATATGCAACTTGTTTTAATAAAATTACAGATTGTTAAGAAATCAAACAAACAGACCAAACAGATTGAAGGCGACAATCCGATTTGGATCGTTATACTAACGATATCTTTTACAATGTTTACGTTCAAACTTATGAAAGCTTTACCTTGAAACTTGCGTGATATATGAATATATATTGATATTTACTGTAAATTGGATACTTTGATAAGTATTTTGACAAATTGTTTACTTATTTAATTTCATGCTTTTAATCCATATAAAGCATGAAAACTGTATTTATGACTGGCGGGAAATTAATGACACGTTTTGTATTACCAGAACGGAGAGTTGAAAAACCATTGATTTATCTAATTAGGATCGATGGGTGCTTAAAGAATTTCAATATTTTCGTTCACCCGTTCTTATTTTTCCTTATTCTGACTGGTTGAATGAATACTTAGTCCCTGTATATCTTTTTAGCCTCTCCTCGTATACATATGCCTCAGGAATTAAAATCAATAAAATATATTATTTAGATTTCACCTTACTATTTTTAATAGTTACTTAGAATATTTTATTAATATTTTCTCAAAGACTCGAGGTTATTAAACTTAAAATTTCATTAACGAGTCCAGAAACTTCATTTTAACGAAAATTATGACGTTCGCTTAAATGGACGTTAGTTACAAAGCAAATGAAATGCAAATTTAACGTTATTACTTGTAAGGTACGAATATAAGACAGTATTACGGGTTTGCGCACCTCTCATGTAATGTTTCCATCGTGAAGGTCGATTAGTTTGAGGATTTCATTACAAAGTAAGGTGGATACAATCATATTATACTAAGATATTGTAGTTTAAAGTATATCTTTTAATTAGGTATCGTAATGATGGTGTTGTAGCGCAAGTTTGAAGGTTTCTAAGATCTGTTTAAAACAAAACATGTGTAATTAAATTTAATTAAAAGTAAAAACTAATTGTATAAAAACCTGCAGCTATTGGCATCCAGTAGTCGAAACCAAATAATTAGCTGGGACACGATGTACGGGTAAATGAACGAACGATGTAGATTAGCTTTTATATGTGTCTTGCATTGATGGATAATTTTATTATAAAATGCTGAATTCTTAAAAAAATATTTATGATTAATGATGCTTACCGATTACTAGCTAGTAGTTTCAGTTCCAGAAATTGAAACGTTTATTGACAAACCTTTTAAATTTATATATAAACTTAATCTTTTAAATTTATTCATAAAATTAATTAATTTCTATTTAATAAAAGCGAAGAAAATTCACTAACAAATACCATTACAATAACAAGTCCTTACTAAAAAGTGGGACAATTAAAAAGTAGACGAAATCAAATCACTACGTTCTAGTTCAGTCCGACGCGAATGAAACGGTACTCGTATTGCTGTCAAAGAGCACGTGACATGCAATTTACCTTCACTCTACGTTTGGAACATATTCATGAAAAACAATAGAGATTATTACAGCTTTTCTTTAAATACCTATTGTTTTATATTGTTTGAAAAATTTTTAATATGAATTTATTTGATTTACATAGTCTTATATATTTGGTACTATAAATTTACAATAAAATTGTTTTTTCGAACTGTAACTGTAATATATATTTTTCAAAGCGATATTTGTTTTGAATTTAGAAATTTATCAAGACTTATACTCCAAAGGAAGAAACAGCGTGTTAGAAACAGCGGATACATTGCAGTAGTGACTGTAAGAAACAGTTCCGATTGACATAATATCATCGCTTTTATATAAAAGCGATGATATTATGTCAATAAATGTAAAGACTAGTCTTTATCATCTAAGACTATATTGTTTTTAAAATAGACGTCTGTCATTAATATCACATAAAAATATCTTCATAAAGAAAAATAAAGAAAACAATACTTGAGTTGAGATATAATAAACAAGCATTTTCACAAAGACATTTCAATACGAGTCGCTCTTTCGCAACTTGGCGAAATCCTGGTAAGATTGTTGGAGATACAGAATGCGAATAAATTGCTCTTCTCATGGTTGAATCGACGCAGAAGTGCATACATATTTACCGGCAATGTTGCATTTTCTTTAAAATGATGGAATGGATATATTTATTCCATCTGTATAGATTTGTCCTTTTGTCTTAGAAGCACAATAAATATTTTTTTCCGTATTGTTAAAATTGTTTCATCTTCAGAACATTTCCGTCAACTTACGCCTTACCTGACTTTTACGAGTTGTCTTAGTTGTGGTTCTAATTTTAATAGTAAAAGGTTAAGATTAAATTTAATCTATAAACATATACAAAACTTAAAAATACAAAATATAAACAAATGCCTTGATGGAAAACTTAATAAACATTTCATATTTTCATTAGTATAAATGTACCTACTTTAGTGTCAACGTAATTACAGGCTAAATCAAACAATTACCTTAATCGTATAAAGCAAATAAGGTGACCACTGCACGGTCGTTAGGATGACCAGTCGTTTCCTCCTTGCGGTGTACTATTCGTTACTGTAATGATTGTACATATTCCTATATACATATATATATACATATATATGAGGTACTTTTAATAAGAATAATCGAAACACTGTAATTAACCCTCCTGGACATTTGAGGCATATGTCACGATGCGTGTAATTTATTCCGTAACTTCCTTTGAACCTCACTTCTAAACTTTGGATGGCGCTTGACCTTTCTTAAAGGTGCATTTATTTTTAGCCACGATATGAACGCGTTAAACCAACTATGTAAATAGGTCACAAATCTTTTATATGTTTACTATGGGAATGTTAATAGATGCCAACTAGCTTTTAAATAAAAAATTAAAGTTACTGTTTAATTAACCTACTTAAATTTATATGAAGAAATCATTTATAAAAAAAGTGCAATATAAAATATAAATTAAGAGAATTATAAACAATATATACCTACCTTAAAAAACTATGAAGAGTGAAAAGACAGCGGATTGATAAAGTGCGCAACGTGTTCTTTTTTTTTTATGGGAAGAACAAGGCAAACGAGCGGTCGGGGCCTGATGGTAAGTGATCACCGACGCCCACGGCCCTGTGTAACAGCAGAGGTGTTACAAGAGCGTTGCCGGCCTTTAAGGTGGACGTAGACGCGCTTTTTGAAGGTACCCATGTCGCAAAGATCAGGAAACACTGCCGCAGATAGGCTATTCCACAGTAGTGAGGTACGTGAAAAAAGTTCCTACGGAACCGCAGAGTAGGAGAGTTCCACGTGTCCAGATGGTGGGGATGATATCTTAACTTAGGTCCATCTGGATAGATGTATCCGTGACAGGGATTCTAGATTTATATTGTGAGATTAAGATTTATATTTCTTTTACGTAAACCAATCTCCCTGGAGCAGATCTCTAGGGTGGACGTAACCTTGTCCAATTTAACCCCTTTAAGACACAATTATGTGCGTTTACCTCTAAAAATGGGAGATTTTTAGGGGTAAATGCACTCTAGCTCGTAAATTTTAATGAATCGATTAATTTAATGTACGTTTTTATATGTATAATACCCACCAATGTTTAACTCCAATCTCGGGAGTGCACGATACCTATCCATTATAATATGATTTTAATGAAACTAAGATAAGTGTATGTTAAGTAAAGTAAGTATAGTTAACTATTTAAAAAATGTAAGTGCATGTTGAAATTTTTAACTTGGTTACGAATATATTAATTATCATTAATCACAATTTTTTAAGTAACATTTATTTTTTTACCATTTAGCTTTTATCTTTTGCACCTACTTCCATTCCAAATTACTATACTCAACTAAGCATTTTAAAACGATTCTCCAATACGTTTACCACATTTCAAAGAGATATCAATACCACTCTATAAACCAATTCCAGTCAATACCAAGTCGAGTGCTCCACTTAACAGGTTCAATTCCGAATCATAAATCGTGAATTCCATAATTCGTAGCAATCAGGCGTGAGATCGCGCTATTTCCTCTGCGTCGCGCTCTTGGCTAATACCCCATTACTTCTCACATAATGCCTTTTGATGGGACTACTTTCATAGTAAAAAATCTATTTTACGCTCCAACGGTTTGGTTTCATTATCTTTTGTGAAATAGGTGTTTTAGAAATTTGTTAAAAATTTAAAGCTTATTGAAGAAGTCGTAGTGATACAGCAGAACAGCGTTTGAGTTGCAATAGTAGTGATTTCGATTCCTCGGAGAGTAATTTCGATTCGTCGGAGTATTAATTAATTAAAGAGAAAGCAGGGCTAAGCAACGGAGTGTCTTAACACTAGGTTCCCACGGTCCCTGCAATTCCCTCTGCCTACCCTGCCTTGTGCGGGATAAAAAGCGTGAAGCTAAAAAAAAAAAATTCTCTCTGTTTTTCGTTTAGAAGGACAAATATATAATGTATCAACAATTGGGTAAATAGTAAATGAGGTTTCTTTACATTATGTTTCTTCTCCCTATAAGAGAAGGGATTGTATTTTCTTATACTTACTTTATCAGACGATTTCAACCTAACAAATATAACCTAACCAGGTTTATTGAAAGATATTCAAAATCAATAATATTATTCATAACTATATAGCCTACTATATAGCCTACTATATAGCCTAGAAAAACTATTATAAAAATAGCACATTTTTCTACGTAAAATTATATTCTGTTAGTAATTATAAAGCATAGAATGGCATACAGCTTAATCGTTTACAAAAATCAAAGCCGCAATACAAATCGTTCAATAATTTCCATCTGGATTTCGTAACATTATGTGCTCGGTGTAAGTGATAGATTAGATTCAATATCGATAGTGCTCGACCCCTGTTTATTGAATGGGCAAATAGAGTCGATCGCTTTATTACACATGAGATATCACGAGAGAAACATTTGGCTCCGGCGAAATGTTTTTCTCATTTCTCGTACAATATTAGTATATTCGTAATCAACCTAAAACCGTGAACAACAGCTTAAAATATAAAGCCATCATGGCAAAGTACCGGAATATGACTGTAATAATGAGATTTTGGTTATTGGAGGTTATAATAATCCTTATGTAAGAATTTTCATAGATTTTTAAATGATGATTTTGTGAAGCAGAATAAATTTATAAAACAATGAAATAAATAAATATCTTTAACTTTACCTATCCAATTAAACATGTCTGAACAATAAACTGAAAAGTCTCAAAATTAAACATTTTAAACGAACTATTATTTGCAACGTTAAAGTGAAAATGCAAAATACATTACAGCCATTAGAAAACAGGCACTTAAAGCCAATTGTAAAGCGACTTGGCACGTGATCAGAGCTGGGGTGTCTTGAAATTATTCCGAAAGTGCAAACGGTTTTAGCTGGAAAGGCGTTTTGCTGTCGAAGACGACACCACGGGTATAAACTGCGATTCGAAGTTTGGGATGGTTCCAAAAGTTCCGTTATTATCATAACCTGGACATAGATTTCAATTGAATTTTTGTGTAAATATATTGAATATAATAATATTGAAGTATAAGCTAACATCCATGTAAATGTATTGTTTATTACTAACCCCATTTGTTATCTGTATATATTGGAGATATCTGTGATTTTGTTGTAGGTGAAGGAGTTAAGCTGGACCTCTTTTAAACATGCATTCTCCAACTGTGTAATGATTCTCTTTTTTTACCGTACATTCTCCTTTGTGTGTTCTCCACTCAACGTGACATTGGCGAAGTGAATTGTGCTCAACTGGCATGCTCGAAACGCCATAAATAATGAGAAGAAGAAGAATTAGATCAATATAATTTTCTTATATAGGCTGAAAGGTTGGCCAAAAGTCATATAATTTATTTTCATTCAGATTAAATATATCTCAGATAGCATATCGATCTGGCTCATTAAGCCTCTTAAGGCAACGAGCCTTTCGACATATTTAATATATTTAAAGAGGCCTCATTTCATATAAGCTCAACTAATAAGATCCATTGGATTCAGTGTTACTTTTGAGTTTATTATAAGCTTATCCAAATGTATTTTTATATAGAAAATAATTTTCAATAATAAAAAAAATATTACCAAGAAATTTTTATATTTCTATAAAAAATTGGATACAAATTGGATTACCAATATAGTTAAATTAACCTTGATTAATCAAGTGAAACTTTATAAACTTCTAAGTATAATGTCAAAAAACATCCCATTTACTAGTATTTTTCTTTATGTTTCTTTATTTTTTTTTATTTTGCTTCACGCTTTACCCCGCACAAGGCAGGGTAGGCAGAGGGAACTGCAGGGACCGTGGGAACCTAGTGTTAAGACACTCCGTTGCTTAGTCCTTGCTTTCTCCGTCCCCACTCCCGTCTCCGTCCCCATTATAAAATTTAATTATTATTAAACAAATGTCAAGTTATTTATAGCCTACCATTCCTCTGTTGCACCGATGTCTTGCCTCTAATAGCATTTTAATGAATACAACATTTTTTGTCATAATTTTTACGCAATTTGTTGTATTTTTGATATTATCATAATGTTATTATCTTAACAATATCAAATGCAAACCCGCATCGGTACTTAATCTCATGCTCTATAAAACAACCGCACGTCCAACAGCATGTGGAACTAAAATGTTAATTAACGTAGCAAAATTTTCTCACTAAAAGGTTTTTGGATCTAGCGTTATAAAAAAGTAAAAGATTACCCTAAAATTTATATACGCTTTATGAGATAATTTCCTTTACTGAAATGAATCCTCGAGTTGGAAAATTTTTGCATAATTTTAATATTTTTCATTTTTAATTCCTTTTGTGGTTTCGGACTGTACTGGATATAAATAGTTGTATGATCATGCTTAAAATTTCTCTTCGTTATTTTGTCACTGCTTTAATGTAAAACAATAACAAGGGTAAATAAAAATGTAAAGCTACATTACGAAATAGCTACACATCTTTAGTATACTAGAGTCGCAGCTCGCTTTTTAATTTACCTAGACTATAAAATGTAAAATTGAAGTTTCTCTTGTTTTCTTTGATGTTTCAAGAAATGTTCAGAGTTCTTTGCTGCGTTTCTGTTAAGATATATATATATATATATATATATATATATATATATATATATATATATATATATATATATATATATATATATATATATATATATATATATATATATATATATATATATATATATATATATATATATATATATATATATATATATATATATATATATATATATATATATATATATATATATATATATATATACATTCTTATTTTGTTCTTATATTTATTTAATGGTATCTGCAATGAGTTAGAATAATAAATTTGTATATTTCATAGTAGTCTTAATAATACAAGTCTAATGGAAATAATATAACCTTTCAGAATTAATTCAAAAGTTCATAGGACTTTTCAAAGAAGTCAATCTAAGTTAGGTAGTTCCTCAAAGCGTTCTATGAAAGTAAATTCAATACTACGCTCAAAGATTTTATATTAGCTTTTTATATAAAAACCTACACAATACTTACGATGTTCGAAAAGAATTTTATTTATAAATGCATATTTCAAAAAATAGTTATTATATACTTTTTGGTATACTTCATAATAAAATCATGAATCAAACAAAATATTTGCACGTAACAACTAAATCGTATTAAAGCACTACACAATAAATTGTTAAAACACATAGAGTAAACAATGAAATATTTATACACAGATAACGCTGGCCGTTAGATCCTTTTCAGCTGATCTGAATAATCTGTGCACATATACGGACTTTGAATGTAGCTTTAAAACTATAAATCAGGCCGATGTCCGCCACTGCCGATCCTACCGCATTTTGTACAATACAATGCACGTTTTGCATATTTTATACGCAAATATATTATGTTATTTTGATATTGATTGTTATTGATTTTTATAATTGTGATTATTACAAAAAAAAATGTATTTTAGGGCAGTAGCAGTGTTATTTTAGGCCATATTTATAAACGTTTTTATCTAAAAAACTGTTGAATGCATATACAATATACAGTACAATAGCCTATAATTATTAACTTTTCATAGTAGTACCGTCGTGGCGCAGAGTCGCCTGTATGGATTTATCCATTGCTATTTTCTTCGCTCTGGCAACTAGGCAAAGCATTGAGTTCCGCAACCCAACACGCAATGCCTCAAAAAGGCTGAAAGCGGGGACGAAAAAAGCAGGTACTAAGCAACGAAGTGTCTTAACACTAGGTTCCTATGATTCCTGTAGTTCCCTCTGCCTACCCTGCCATGTGCAGGATAAAAGCGTGAAGCTAAAAAAATAGTAGTTTATGCGATAGGAACTTTTCAATAGGACATTTATTTTTAATTACACGTGCCGATGTAAAATGACGACAAACAAAATAAATAAAATGAATAAAATTTTTTAATTTCAAGCTTTAAACATTTAAAATTTGTAATTTTATAATATATTAGACCTATGGTATGCTTTATGCCGACACATGTCTAATACAAATTGGTTTCGGTTTTTATTAATTTCGTTGGTTGTTTCAGGTATATATAAAATTTTCAATTTTAATTATTTAAAGAGTGAACTTCGTTAGATAATTCGACGACATTTATTGATATTTTTCATGTATAAATATCTAAAATAACGATATTTTTTATCATAAAAAGTAAGAAATATATGAAATATATTATTGAATTTGAGGTTCTTTTAAATTATATCGAAATAACTAATATTTCTCTAAAAGCACCTCTTTTGGAGAAATATTTTAATTAATTTTAAACATAATGTACTGCAAATTATATGTAAGCAAGTTTTCAAATTGACATTAAATAAATTTTGTAGTTGCTCTAAATTTGTACGAGCATAACATTATGTATATTTTTTGTGAAAAAAAAAGAAAAGAAAACTAGCTTTACATGCATTGTTTGAAAATAGGTAAAATATTATAATTGAAACATGTATTTAACATCACAATTTTTAATAAATATATAATTGAACTTCTTACATAAAAGATGGGTAAACATCTAAGGAGTTTTTAAATGAATTCTTTTACGTCTACATATAGAAGATTAATAGAAAAAAACTTAAATGTCAACAAATAATGTACGGAATGAATAAAACAAATATTCTTTACTGACACATTTTATTAAAGTTAAAAATAATGATACATGATAGCAGCGAGGAGGAGGACCTTGAGGACAATGAAGATAATGTTGTAGGGTGGAGCAATTTACTATTTCTCCCCTTCAATCCCGTCTTTAAAACGCTTGTTCTCGTTACAGTCGTTATAAAAACAATTCTAGTAAGTAGTAGTTTTTAAATTAGTTTAGTACAGGTTTTAGATTAGTAAAGTGCTTAAAAATAGTAGACTTTGTGTTTCATTTAATTTTGGATGTTTATTAAATAGACTATTAGCGTTAGGTCTTCAATATTATGAGCTTCGTTATAGTTTTAAAAATGTAAAAAAGATGTTTCATAACTATTTTAATCGTATGACATATGCTGACATAAATATATGTATCGTATGTGTCTTTTATTGTACGTTTTTACATATATGTAATATGTACAATATACAGGAACAGGTGGTGGTGGTGGCGATATGTTAGACAGATTACAATTTTTCAAAATTCTGTTGATGTATTAGTAGGCTTTATACTATATACATATTAGGAAACATAGAGACAAGGTCCTCTACTTTTCCGCTATATATATATATATATATATATATATATATATATATATATATATATATATATATATATATATATATATATATATATATATATATATATATATATATATATATATGTATATATATATATATATATATATATATATATATATATATATATATATATATATATATATATATATATATATATATATATATATATATATATATATATATATACTTTGAGATGAGAGACAGTTTGTCTTGAACAGTAATAATAAGATATTTATTATGTCTGCATGCTTTAGTCCACACATAGCCCTGCCATGTGGCAGAGGGAACTGCAGGAACCATAGCAACCTAGTGTTAAGACACTCCGTTGCTTAGTCCCTGCTTTCTCCGTCCCCGCTTTCCGTTATATTAGAATTTAAGTTAAAACGTAGAATAAATATACAATGTCGAACATAAAATAAATATAAAAGGACGAACGTGGCGCACAGGCGCAGCCTTTGCTTGTAAACGAGATAGTTTGTGAGGTCGATTTCTACTCTACTACAATGAATATTTTCATTTCTATTTTCTTCAATCTGCCAAATAAACAAGCGCGGCGTTGAGTTCCGCCACTCAACACCTGATATCTCGAAAGACGGAAAGCGGGAAACGCAGAGTCTTAACACTGGGTTCCTTCTGTTTCTGCAGTTCCTTCTGCCTACTGCGGTATAAAGCGTGAAACTAAAATTTAATAAATAAATATACAATTCTTGTACGAACAGTTACAACTGTCGTTTCAAAAGAGAATTAAAGTGCAAAAGTCGTTTTACTTAAGCGACTATAAACGTTCTTCATTGCTTTTAACCCGTCATTATATTATTTTTGCAATCTGCTAGATTACTTGCCGCATATTACACCACACAATTTCATAAATTAAACGTGTTAAGTTGCCTTGTCATGAGCTTTAACATAATAGCTGCTATTTTAATAGGAAACTAAAGCAATGTTATAAAACGTTTCAGAATTGAAAGGTAGATTGGTATTGTTAATAATACAATGTCTAGTGGAAATTGTTAATATTGTATTTTGCAATTAAACCGGTATAGCTGGTTCTAATTTAGAAAAAAAGCAAAGCAAAAGCAAAACGCGGCGTTGAGTTCCGCCACTCAACACACTACGCCTATTATATAAAATTAATATTTATTATAAAACGTCTCGTGGCACTTTCGTTGGTTTTGTTATTTTTCCATAAACTATTTACACTTAATGATATATTATTACAAATATTAAATAATGATGTATTAAAAAAAATATTATAAGCAAGTATTCTTTACTTCATAAATTTCCAGGGTCCCGTCCAATCAGTTTATCCTATAGTATATTGCTGGGATGTCATGGACGTGGCTGGTTGGAATTTCATGAAATTTTTATATTTATATTGCTGTGACCCTATATATGGTATTGACACGTTCCTTCATATGTTACATAGGTATATAATGTATAAATTATATTCATACGATTTAATCTTTTACCATGTCCATTATTGTTTCTATATAAAAACTAGAAAAAAAAAAGATTTGATTTAAAAAACCAAAGATTTTGGCAGCTAAATTATAGAAAGCTATTAAAACATAAAGAACCACCAATGTTGATACCAATATGCTTCGATTAATAAAGTCAATACTAAGGAGACACGGAGCAACTAATATCGTTCTAGAATCCAATTAGGATTATTTTTTGTTATTATCTAATTTTTATTCTTATATTTTTGTTCTATACGAAACATATTCGTTCTGCCCCTAGTTAATATATGAAACCTATTTTATATTTCAGGCAAATTACTGACGAAGCTATGCGAAGAGAATTTCTACCGAAGGGGGCTTTTTTGCTAACGCTAGATATTATATCGCTAATACCTTTCTATAGGATCATGTCTGACGATATTTGCCCACCAACAAGTTTCAGCTCCAATTTTTTTGCATTTAGCGAATTTGTAATGTAAGTTCTGTAATGTTTTTCTTCTTTTTTGGTAAGATTTATAGCAGTTAAATCTCTATCACCTATTAAAAGATCTCAATATGTCTTTAATAATCGTTAAATTATCTCTTGAACGTATTTTAAAGGTGGTAATCAATGTAAGTTTTGTAAGGTAACAAAAGAGCTAGGATACTTTAGGCGACCATTAATGCGCGATTCAAATTTTCCCTTTCTTTAACTTAATACTGGGGCCGTAAATCCAAGGCACTTCGAGCACACGGTAAAAACATGGAATATTTAAGTAGTTTCTTCTCTTCTCTATAGCTTCACTTAACACACAATTTAGTCTTAGATTATGGGGCCAATTTAGACACTATTAATCGGTACTACTCGTTCTTATTGTGATTGTGATTTTAATAGTATCCCTGCATTCCATATATAGCAATGTAGGCAGACAGGACCCGGTGTTACAGATTTTACACTTCGTTCCTTACTTTCTGCCCAGTTTCCAAAAGCTTACATTAATTTATTGTTTGAATGTGCAATGTAAGCTGAAATTAACAAATAATCGGCCATATGTATAAAAATATTAATTTTTGATATGATTATTTATTAATTTACTTTATTAATTACTTTGTGGCTTCTTAAATTTTAAACACTATTTAAAATATTTACAATAAACATTCAATTTAAAAAAATGTTTATTTTTGCTGTTATATAGTAAACATTAAATTAAAATGTAGTCCGGTATACAGAATGATTGCAAAGTTGTTTTAAAGCAACAAAATTTTCAAAGTATCGATTTAAAGACGAAATGGAAATTAAATATGTATACCAAGTAAAAGGTTTCTTTACAACCCTTTCTCGTGTTGTCCCTGTCGTTATAGGAAGATAACAGTATATTCACACTTCGTTTTATAGTGTACCAAGTATTTTTTTTCAGTTTATAGTTCAGTTCATTTATAAACCATATACAATTACCTATACGTTATTTTTTATTTTTACAAGATTTGAATAAGGTTAGAAACTTTTTTTAAGAACGATTTACCGAAATAATTTAATCATCAATAATAATTTATTTGTTTTATATAAATACTATAGACTTTTGGTATTCGTGCCTTATTAGTTTTCTACAGTTGCATTAGGTTCCATCTGCCTCCCCTGGACACATATAAATAGATATTCTTATGTCAACATACTGATATAAATCTATCTATCTATTTACTATTTACTACCTCAATATATCTATGTGTTCCAGCATTTACAGAGTGGCAGACTATTTTTCTTTGATAACAACCCACAGTTTAGTTCGGATTGTCCTCGGTTTTACGACGATGTTGGTGATTAGCGTGAATTGTGTTACCTGCTTCTGGTTGTTACTCACTGCTCACGGTTTATGTGCAAATTGTAAAAACGATAATCGTTATGATTGGAGAATTTATGTTCTTCATAAAGTAAGATTTTTGTACAGGTTTTCGTATTTTCACGTATCAAGCGAGAGTTTAGAGATGTTTCATACATTTTCTTCATATTGAGTGTAAAATAGCATAAATTAACGACCCACTTTTTCTTATTATGTTCAAGTATTATAATTTCCTGAATGAGAATTGAATCCACAACATTATCATTGCATAAACATTAAATTACCATGACAATTTATGAATCTAATAAATATTGAATTTTTGATTCATTGTCATAAACATAATTTGATAAATATATAATACACGCTGTTTATTTTTTAGCTGAACGAAACCGATGTCAACTACAGTACTTACGTCTATGCAACTACGATTGTTGTATCGTACATTGTTAACAAACAATTTGATGAAATAAAACCAACAACTTTAGCAGAATATGTAGTTATAAGCATATTGATGATCGCTGGAAATCTTTTGCTTACATTTATTATATTCCCAAAAATGGTTGCAGAATCTCTATTAAATTTTCGAAGAATATCTCAATATTACCCTCAGGTACACAGGGTTATAGAAGAAACTCAAAGACGCAATCCGAATTCGAAAACATATTTAGAAGTAAAAGAATTTTACGCGCTCATGTGGAAAAAACGTAAAGGAATAACTTGGATACCTGAAGTAATATCTGAGCTGCCGAGATATTTGCGAATCGATATTAAGATTGACCTCGTATGGCCGGTATTTTACCATAGCCCTACGTTTAGAAAAACTTCGTCTCCTTACAAACGTTGGCTCTGTGAATATATTCGAATGGATTATAAATTACCTGGAGAGAAATTTTTCGCTGGACCTCAATGTCATTCACATCTCTATTATTTAAAATCTGGTATCGTCCAATTAATATCGTCAGATGATGGTGCTACACCCTTAATATCTGTTTCAAGTGGAACCATTTTTGGAGATATTGGTTTCTACGTACCATACAAAAGAAAAGTAATCGTGCAATGTCTTACATATTGTGAAGTATTATATATACCTCGTGTTGATATTTTACATTCGATTCACAAGTATCCCCAAGATCGTCGTATGATAATGAATCTTTCAAAAGATAGGATTAAACATGCTCGTACTTTATATTCTTGTAAGCAACTGATTCGAGGCTTGGATAGAACTGAAGACGAAGGTTGGCAATACTGAGTTATTAACTTTCATACTTAAATATATTAGAATATATACTTAAAGAAAACATATAAGAAATTTGAACGCAGCGGGACTCGAACCCGCGCTCACTTGCGAACCGTGCAAGCGCTCTCGCCACTGAGCCATGCGTTTTACATCACGCTGCGTCAAAATTCTTATATGCTTTATACAACTTATTTCGTTGTTAACATCTCTGTAGGGAGATTTTACAAATTTCGGCTACCCAAAGACCCATTACAAAGAACAATCGTAAGCGAGAGATAATGCTATTTTAATTTGTATAAAGTGTACAAGAATTTTGACACAGCGTGATGTAGAACGTATGGCTCAATGGTGAGAGCGCTTGCACGGTTCACAAGAGGGCGCGGGTTCGAGTCCCGCTGCGTTCAAAATTTTTATATGTTTTCTTTAAGTATTTTTTCTATCCTCAGTGTGGATTAAAACTTTAAAAATAATAAAAATACATTAGAATATAGTTTGTATTTTATAGAAGCTTTCATAATATAAAGGCACAAGTTATTAAAATATCGACACTGTACTAGTAAAATGTAAGCTTCTTCTGTAATAAAATTGTGGTAAAAAATATTCTGTAGAAGTAACAATACTTGTACGAGGGCCAAACTGAAAGTTTTTAGAACTGGCAACATAAAAGCATTATATTAAAAAAATAAGTTTAAATTTTGAAACTAGAACTCTTTACCAATAATATTGAGTATACATTTCATTCATTCGTCATTTGTTTTACGATTTGGCGGCAAATTGAAAATTTTCTGTGCACGTCAGAATGAATTTAAGCCGAGAAAATTTTCGTGCAATGATTTTTTATGACTTACTTTCGATGTCATATAAGTCAACAAGAAAGTTATGATAGACTTCCATTGGCTTTTCACGATGAAGCCCCATCTCGTGCCACAATTTACAACTGGTTTAATGAATTCGAACGTGGTCGAACTAATCTCACCGATGATTTGCGTGAGGGACGGCCTTCTACAGCGACGACTGAAGATAATATCAGTGTTGTGCGGCGTATGATAGAGACAGACAAAAGAGTGACCTATCAGCAGATTCGGACAAGTCTAGGCATAGGTATGAGTCAAGTACACAAAATCCTCCGTGAACATTTAGCTGTCAGGAAGCTTTGTGCCCGCTGGATACCGCATAATTTGACCGAGGCTCAAAAACTCCGCCGTGTTGATTGGTGCCGAGAAATGATCCAAAAATTTAACGGAGGTGACTCAAATGCTGTATTCGACATACTAACGGGTGACGAAAGCTGGATTTACTGTTATGATCCGGAAACCAAAAGACAGTGTGCTCAGTGGGTGTTTCCTTCCGAAGAGTTGCCAACTAAAGTGAAGAGAGGTCGAAGTGTTGGAAAAAAGATGGTGGCCTCGTTCTTCGGAAAGACAGGTCATTACGCGACAGTTGTCTTAGAGGATCAGAAAACGGTTAATACAGAGTGGTACACTAACAACTGTTTGCCACTTGTCTTGGAAAAAGTTCGAGAGAAACGACCTCGCAGCAGGATCCTCCTTCATCACGACAATGCCTCGTCGCACACCGCCAGGCAAACGATCGACTATTTGGCGACTTTAGACGTGGAATTACTAGGTCACCCGCCGTATAGCCCCGACCTCGCACCCTGCGATTTTTATTTATTCCCGAAACTAAAAGAAAAACTTCGAGGAAAACATTTTATGGACGCCGAAGAAGCCGTAGCTGCGTTTCAAAACGCCGTTGAAGAGACCCCTAAGGTCGAGTGGGAAAGGTGCTTTTCTCAATGGTTCCATCGAATGCAGCGATGTATTGATGTAAATGGACGCTATTTTGAAAAGTTATAATAAAACTAATAACTTGCTAGAATGCTTAGTTTTTGATTTTCTAAGAACTTTCAGTTTGACCCTCGTATTATAATATTTATTCTATAAAACAAAACAATTTGATTACAGGAATTGCATGGGTAAAAAAAAGATGGTGGGAAATTTCTGAGGCAGTGTCCAAATGGAAGAAAAGGTCATGTAAAAAAGAAACTGAAAGATGTGAAATGCCTGCAGAGGAAACGGCTTATCATTGCGCTAAATACATCGGCCAATTAGTGCTTTGCAGCGATATTCAGTTACAAATGAAATCAATGTTTGCTAACGTTGGATTTCCCTGGATATTTGTACCGGACTCTATATTTGGACGGATTTGGAGGAATATTGTCATTGTTACTGTGTTTCTTGTGCTATTATTGTATCCTCCATATATAACAAGGCATTTTATGCCAAAATGGTTCATTTTTTTCCAATTTTGGGCCGACTCCATTTATATACTTGATATATGCGTTTCTTTACTTACTTCTGTTGTGAGGGATGAAAATGTAACAAATGATTTCGCAGCAGTTATGTTTACTAGATGTAAAAGTATGAAATTCGTTTTGGATGTTCTTTCTACCGTCTGGATTGAGAACGTAGCTCTAGTTGTGGGAGTACCACAGTACTACGCCGCCTGTCAGTTCAATCGATTAATTAAAATTTACGTTCTTTTCACGAAGTGGGAAATTCATAAAGACCCATTATACGATATTTGCTACAAGATTGCGTTGTTACATTTCTCTTTTGCGTATATTTGTAGTTACTTTCTCTTTATGATTGACCGTGGCGAAGACAAAATGACAACTAGCTATTTTTTCGGCGAAGTGTTTTGTAGGAAGGAACAACCTCATGACAAGTGTAATTTTGAAGGAGTACATCCAATTTTTGTTGTGCTGGCTTGGACTTTAGAGTATATGTTCTACGAGTACCTTCCACACACTCTAGTAGACATATATACAGCGATCATTATGAGCTACATTGCTTTTATAGTGTATATATATTGTAAAAGCAGTTTGATCGCCTCTTTGTACTTGAGACACCGTGAACTATGCAATTATCAATACTTTGTATCGAACATAAAAAATCACTATACCCACCACAAAATACATCCAGATTTGTTGAAACGTTTGAATCGATATTTGTTGTGTCATTGGAAATATTACAATGGTATGGACGTAATGCATCCGAATTTATTGAAAAATGAACCGTACGATGTCTACTGGAAAGTTCATGGGCAAGTTGCGGAGAGAATAATAACGGAATCGAAGGCGTTTCTATCTGCTGATCCAGCTCTAGTAAGGGAATTGGCTTATAAAGGGAAATTTTTAATATTACCGAAAAATTCAACGATTATTCTCTTCGGAATTGTTAGCAATAACGTCTCTTGGATAGTGCAAGTGAGTAAAACAATACTCATATACATTTGTAGCTAAGGAGGCTGGACAAGTTCACAAATATTTTTAAGCTCTTTGCGATCCTGTATTAACAAAATAATTTAGAGTAAAGCTTACTTCTTATTTATTATTAATTCCCGCATAAAACAAGACAGATAGAGCTCTCAGCAAAGAATTTAAGACATTGCCGCACAACTTTTATTTATAGACAATAAATTTACCTTATTAAGTTATACGTAATTAATCAATTGTAAATTTCAGGGTTCCGTGTTATGTGAGTACCCTAATGAAAAAGGAGAAATGATAAAGAAAACTTACCACCCTGGTGAATTGCTCACATCTTTTGGAATCTTTTGTAAAACTGTATCACTAAGGACACTTACAGCGTACACTGAGTGCGAAGTAAGTATAACTATTTACTTTTGTTTTTCCCGTAATTACTCAAATTTGAATGTACACCTATCCTCCAATTTACACGTTACTTGTTTTACGTGGTGCGATTTAGCTTTTACACAATTTTCCAAAAAAGTTATTTTTTGTTTGACGAAATGAAATCACAGTAGCATTCAGAAAATAAATATGTATATATATATATATATATATATATATATATATATATATATATATATATATATATATATATATATATATATATATATATATATATATATATATATATATATATATATATATATATATATATATATATATATATATATATATATATATATATATATATATATATATATATATATATATATATAATTAAAATAAAAAAATATGCAATTTTATTATTTTGAAGTAAATCTCGGACTTTTTTTAGATTTTGTATCTTAAAATTCAAGAGTTCCATGATATTGTCAAAAGCTATCCACAGGAGTGGGAACTTATTCAAGAATGTGTGCAAGAATTTTCTCCTGCACTTGATGTGTTGGTGCAAGACTATATGATTAAACATAAAAATGTAAAATATTTTATATTAATTACATATACAATAGTAATGCTTAGCATAGTTGTGTAAATTTTGATATAGTTTAAATAATTATAGTGATTAATAAAATTCCTATTTTTTTTAGCTTCACGCTTTATCCCGCATATGCAGGGTAGGCAGAGGGAACTGCATGAACCATATGAACCTAGTGTTAAGACACTCCGTTGTTTAGTCCCTGCTTTCTCCGTCCCTGCTTTCCGCCTTTTTCGAGGCGTGGCGATGGCATGTTGAATGGCGGAACACAACGCCGCACTTTGCCTAGTTTCCAGAGCGAAGAAAATGGAAATAGAAAAATCCATCTTCCTCGAATAGGAATTGAACCCACAAATCGTCGTGTTTACAGGCAGACGCTTACGCCTCTGCGCCACGACGGTCGTCGTAGTAAAATTATGTAAAATATATAAAGGAACTGGCTACAAGTATCAAGTAACTTAAATTAAATTTTACAGTATCAAAAAAAGTTGCGTGAGCATATTTTTCACGCTAGAAAAGCTGGTGAACCTACAGAAAAAATAACTGTTGATGCGGAGGACGAACAGAAAGTCACAACCGGCTACGCCTGGGTGGACCCAGCGTCATCGTTAGTGCTGTTATACTCTATATATAATATACTAAATATTTATAACATATGTTTATTTTAAATTTTTTCCGTACATTTCAAGGTATATAGAGAAATTATAATAAAGGCATTACATCTACCCCCATCCTTCGCCGCTATCATTTAATGGATATACGTAATTAGCCGCTTCCAGGTGATTGTCTTCTAGATGGATACTTCAGTAGGGATCAAACACATAACCATCTCTTTTACAGTCAATCAATCGCAATTTAGGTTTACATTTATTATTAAATCGAATCAAAATATTTCATTTGTATGTATTATTTTGCCAGTATATTAGCTTGGCTATTCCTTAGGCATGAGTGTATAAAAAATCCTTGAAGAAAATTAAATAGCTTTTATGTACCTACCTTAAATGTATTATATACTCAGTTCAAAAGGATTAGAAATATTATATATAGAAGGTTAAATAATAAAATATTTAAAATGTTGTAGTTTTATGGAATATTGGATGATGATAAGAGCGATTGTTGTTGCCATTTCAATATCAACGACGGCAATACAAGGTATGATTAAAAGCACATTTTAACTCTACGCTTTACGTATAAAGAGAAAAGGTCCTCTGCCTAGTGCTTAGAAATTCCGTTCTCAATTTTCCAAACAATGCCTTGCTTTCTAAGTGATATAACTCAACGTAGCGTGTTCTTTTGCTAGAGCAATAATATATAGGTAAATTTATTCCTACAGTTGGGAATTCACCATAAAACCATTAGCGACGCATCCAAAACCTCTCAGATTGTAGATGTCTATGGGCGAGGGTGTCTATTTAACATCAGGTGGCCCTTCTGTTCGTTTGCCATCTTACAATACAAAAAAAAACCCTAACGTATGCAGTTACAGGCATTTCCACTGAAATATTTTACGAAACCTTATGTACATTTTATTATTTGTTTTTTGCTTGTTTGAGAAGCTTGAGGTTCGCCTTTCCGCTTTCGATGCATTGGATGTTGAGTGGCGGAACTCAATGCCGAGCTTTTGCCTTGCCAGAGAAAGTGAAAATATTTAATATCTCTTCGAAATCTTTTACTCCCTTCCATATATAGTATAGTTACGATATTCTTTGTACGTTCTTCTATTTTTTTTTGTAGGTGGCAGTGGTGCCAATTCTAGATGGATCTTTACAGTGATCGGAGAAGTATGCGATCTTATTGCTGCTGCAGATATAATATTAAAATTATTTGTTAGTGTTATATTTATATATTGTATTATTTGGTACTTTTTAATTACGAACAAAATCTTTAAAATTAGATAAAATTGGTTTAGTACTAACAATAAACTATTATTTAAAACTTCTACTAAAAGAATTTGGCCGAATTGGCATTTTGTTTTCTAAGGAAAGTGAAGATTATCTCAAAATAAGAATAAAATACATAGCTTACTATTATAATTTTTTTAGCTTCTTGCTTTATCCCGCGCATGGTAGGGTAGGCAGAGGGAACTGCAGGAACCATAGAAATCTAGTCTTAAGACACTCCGTTGCTTAGTCCCTGCTTTCTCCGTCTCCGCTTTCCGCCTTTTTAGAAGCATTGCGTGTTGAGTAGCGGAACTCAACGCCGCGCTTTGCCTAGTTGCCAGAGCGAAGAAAATGGAAATAGATAAATCCATCTTCCCTGAGTGGGAATTGAACCCAGGACCCGTCGCGTTACAGGCAGACGTTGCGCCTCTGTGCCATGACGTCGACGATTATCATTTTGTTATGTATATATTTCAGATGGGTTATTACGATCAACACGGCATTCTAGTAACAAGCTTACGGAAGAGTGTACCACATTATTTAAGTCGTGGCTTCATTTTTGACTTGATCGGTTGTTTGCCAGTTTATCAAACTATCAATTTCTTTATGACCACAAGTATAGATGTAAACGATGGAATGCTGATTGATACGTTGAGCAAATTTTCCCACTTGTATTTATTGACTGGATATTTCAATTATCTTGCTGATATGCCTAATACTAATTTTTCGTTTTTAATGGTAAGTTTTAGAATTTTTTATCTCTTTTTTAGATATTTTCTACGTAAATCCTATTATTCCGATGAGTAAAAAACACATTTTTTTTTTTTTTTTAGCTTCACGCTTTATCCCGCACATGGCAGGGTAGGCAGAGGGAACTGCAGGGACCGTGGGAACCTAGTGTTAAGACACTCCGTTGCTCAGTCCCTGCTTTCTCCGTCCCCGCTTTAACAACACATGATAAATGAAATAAAACACATGATAAATGAAATTACGTATATTTTTTTAGGTAAACTAAAAACCGTATCAATAATAAGCCGACGTTTTTATTCCACTGCGCCGCATCGGTCCTGAACAATATGTTAAGAGAAATTAAACAGTATTGCTTTAAAGTACAATTACTGTCTCCAAACTAAAAAATGTCTTCCCGCTTTTTTCTACGCAGTAATTTAAGCAGTATCCCTACCCCTCTACCTTATGCTAAACTACAGACATTGCATATTACGCTCGGGTTGAGCGCTTTCTTAGAACTTATTAATTTAGATTAGAAAAGTATAACATAAATTGAAGCCTTAAGGTCAGATCAGACGTCTGTTAAGTAATTTTAAGTTAATACTAATATTTTTCTTTTAGATTTTAAAATGGCAAATAGTGTCGCTGCTAGCGTTGCTCGGCTCTAGTCATTATTTTGTTATTAAATGTATTGAATTTCATTGGGATAGTAAGAATAAACTTGTTGCAATGTCTCGTCAGAACCAATGTTGGTTGCCAACTTACTTGCCTCTAAGTGAACAGCCTACTATGCATCAGTTGCATATGGTAAGATATTCGTTACATCTTCGCATATGTAAAAATATGTGTTATTTTGTTATATATTTTATTTATATTTAAACATGTCACTGGTGTTCGGGTAAAGCGAGAAATAGTGCGTGTGTATTACTTTTTAGGAAGTCATATTTAATTTTGCAGGTTTTGAGTGTAAAAATGATGAGTAGTAAAAAGTTTTTATATTTTATCTTATTGGAAGTAAGATTTACAACCCGCAGCAAATACGCAAAAGATTTTTTTTTCCGAAATAATAATGCGTATACATGTAATTTATTCAACAACAAACAAAATGTAGGAGTATCATAAATAATATAGATATATTTAAAGTATGTAACTTTTGGAAAATCTTTTTAGAGACCCAAAAGTTTTATCTTCTTAAGTAAAGTTTTCAACTTTTACACAACCATGTCTTTTAGGTTTACGCGGAAAGTCTGAACCTAGCCCAGAGCGGTTTTATGAGATTTAACCTGGGCAAGTTTCAGATAAATCGAAAACATCTTGGCGTTGGATTTACGCTTGTTCTTCTAGGATTTATGTTTTGGTAAGCCATTCTTGAGCAATACGTATGTAAGAGTGTGTAGAATATATATCGCGTTGCCAATATTTTCTGGCGATCGGAATGTGTACGGCAAATTGTTGCTCTAAATTTATTTTAAAGATTATTTTTGTACAGTTGGTTATTCTTTTTGTTTAGTCGATTGCATCATTATTTTACTAAACAAATAATGCTGAATCGCTACATTTGTAACTAATGCCTTTTCATTTCATTTGACAAAATTTTCATGTTTTAGACATTTCAAAAAGCATATATATTTAATGCCTGAGTGGAATTTGACCTATATATGGAATAATAGGTAAAGGGGAACTAATGTAATATTTTATTTTGTTGTGTTCCAATTCTCGAGTTACTGCGTGTTAAGTGGCATAATTTACAATTACAGTGGCGCAAATGTAAAAAAAAATCCTCATACGGTCACCCACTATACCGAAATGGCTTCTTAAAGTTATTTTTTATTATTTAATATAAATACGTATAAATTTATAAAACAGTAATATTTGTAGGTATATAATGTGCTATTCACTAACCTTGTTAGTGCTGAATACACGAAGGAATACATTATTCCAGCACGGGGTTAATCAGTTAAGACGGTTTTTAAAAGCTGAAAGACTGGAAGACCCACTTATAGACAGAGCTGTGGCACATTTTAGATATTGGTGGTTAAGGTGATTGTTATTATGTGTATTGTTATATTGTTCCTTACGAGTTAAAAAGTAACAATGATTTTTAAAATAATATATTATATAAATATTTCATGCTATATCCTGCTCATAGTAGGGTAGGCAGAAGGAACCACAGGAACCGTGGGAACCTAGTGTTAAGACTTTCTGTTCCCCGCTTTTTGCCGTTTTGAGGCATTGCGTGTTGAGTGGCGGAATTCAAGGCCGCTTTGCCTAGTTGTCAGAACGAAGGAAACGGAAATAGAAACATTCATGTTCCCCGAGCAGCCAACAGTTTCTGTGAATCGAACCCAGAAACCGTCACGTTTAACGTTTAACGCCTCTGCACCACGACGATCGTCATTATCTTTTTTTTTTTTTCAGAACAAAAGGTATAAATATACAAAGCTTGATGAACGAACGTATAGGCGCCATATTTAGACAAGATTTGAGTTACTATTTTTTTAAAAAGTGAGTGTTTTTGTTATGTATGTAATATAAATAAATAAATAATTATAAATAAATAAATAATGTACATACTATAATAAATGTATTATCATAATATTGATGAAGCTGCAATCGAAGTAGAAATGTTATTTCAGTGGAATTTCAATTATCTGAAATCTAAACACTGCTTAAATTTTAAACTGCTAATCTTTGAATCCCTCGTCTTTATAGTCATAAATGTGACAAACCATTCATATAATGATATATTGTTTTAATTTAAAATATAGTGTAACACTACAGCCACTTGGTCCGTATCATCAAACTCTTATTTCTCTTATTTTACATTATTTTTATATGATTTGTTACTTAGAGCTTAAGCCATAAATGTTATTACATCATGTGATACTTATTTATGTGATTTTGAAACACTAAATCATTAGTGTTTCAAAAACAACAAAAATAATACGTAAAAAGTTATCATATACATATATGATGTCCTTTTACGAATTTATTTTAATTTTATTTATAATAATAATAATAATAAATAGAAATTTACTTTGTAAATATAATTCAGGACCGTTGAAGCAACTTGTACATTGTTAAAGGGAGACGAAAACTTAGAAAGGGCTCTCGCTAGCTCCTCCACACAAATTTACTTCCTTCCAGGACAGATAATTGTTAGGGAAATGAATTTGACTCCGTGGGTTTATATAGTACATCGCGGAAAAATAGTTGTTAAGCAAAATGATCAAGAATTGGCCGTTTTAACTAAGGTTTTAATGTTATTAATACTTAACTGTTATATTATAGTAAGCGCGAGGGCTGTGGGTTCAATTCCCACTCGAAGAATATTTTCTCCTATCGGGAATCAGGGAGATTATACTTTTTGATCTTTATTTTTTACATGTTTTTCAATTTCACTTTGTATCAGTGTATCTACATTTATATAAAACTTACTTTCTTACAATCTTGCTATTAAATTCCACTGTCTTGAATACTACTGTATTGAAAGTTATATTGCACTCACAGTATGAAATTCTCTCTGCGTACCCTAGTGTAAAAGTAAAAGAATAACACAATTTATTATTGTTACAGGGTAGTATATTTGGGCAACTGGAGGGTTCTATGCCGAGACCTGTTCGAATATCGGCGGAGTCTAGTGAATGCGCTGACTTACTACAAATCCCAATAAAAGAATTTCAAAATGTTATTGGCGACAAGGTAAAAATGTTGCATTCTATTGATATCTTTGATAATTTTAGGTACACAATAATTATAAAATTGATACAGAACCTTAAAAAGAAAAAAAAAGTTGAGAAGAAGAAAAGAAAATTAAAAAAAAAGTTCTGTTAAGTTACTTTAACACAAGATTTTACTTTCAGGGCAGGAAAAGTATCGCAAAGAACTCGCAATCACAATATGATTATATGACGGTGAAGAAGATGGTTCATGAAAATCCATATAATACAGTGAGATATCTTCTCCGCGGACAGAAAGCTATACAGCTGCCGGTAAGCGTCTTTTAAATTAACATAATAGATACAGGCTTTAAGCGTAAGCGTCTTGCTTTTGATTTTTCAATATATATAGGTATATGTTATTATAAATTAACATAATAGCTACTTTATTAACAATATTTAAAATATATTTCATAATTTTAGATTTGTTATATAAATTATACGTGCATATATTATTCCTTTATATACGGTATTTTTATTCATATTTTTCCCGCTATTTTGCACATTTAGATACATTTATGATTATTTTTTCTCTTATATGTATTTAGTGAAGTAAAGAGCATTAGCAATGCAATACCTAAAAAAGGGTTAAATTATCCTACTTTTATCAAAAATCTTGTCGGAAATCTGTTATAAATTATATATAATTATATATACATTTGAAATTCAAACCAAATATTCCATTTTTGGACTAAACATACTATTTATTTCTTACAAGTACATACTAACTACTTTGTTTTATATACATTTAAATGCAATAAAAAATATAAACTGTAAAGCTTGCGTGAAAAAACAACATATCTGCCAACAGTGGATGAAAAAGAAATCGAAAGCAGAATCCGGTACATGTTACTACAAGTGGCTTTACTTCTCATATTTATTCCCGGTGTTAACAGCTTTGTTTGTACTAATAGAGATAACACTTCCCGATAACTATGAATTTGAAATATGCACCGGAGATTTTATTGTAATGGACGCTGTTTACCTTATTTATATAATTACGGAATTTTACACTGTAAGTTTTATATAATCGCAATAATTTGTATAGTGTAAAGTAATTTATTGAATGGATCTTAACAAATAATATATGACTCTAAATGTGACAATTGTAGGTTTGATGCCCAATCGAGGGAAAAAATATTTATAAGACAAAGCATGGAGTGTAGTTTCTCCACTCAAGTTGCAAATTCTATTAAATATTCTATATACCCTCTGCCTATCCTGTTATTTGCGGGAAAAGGCGTGAATCTATTTAATTATTTAAACTATCTAAAGGGCTTGGTTTTTTATAACTTCACGTATTTTATCTCGCACATAGCAAGGTAGGCAGAGGGAGCCGCAAGAACTAGTGCCTAGCCTTTTTTAAGCCATGGCGTGTTGAGTGGCGGAACTCAACGCCGAAAAAAAATGAAAAAATAAACCATCTACCTTGAATGGGAGTCGAACCGACAAATCGTCGCGTTTACAGGCTAACGCTACGCCTCTACGCTACGGCGCTCCTCTATTGAATTCATTAACAAAAGAAAGTTTAAAAAGCTACTTATTAAAATTTCTTTTTTAACCAATCATATGTTTTATTCAATTTGTTCCAAGATGAAATTTATTTATTATATTTAAAATTATTGTACATCTTTTTATTCTAGACTGAGCTAATAATAGAGAACGGTGAATGTGTACACAAAGTTATAAAATGGCGTCTTTTTAAAAAGTGGCAGTTTTATGTAGACCTCATTTCATTCGTCGTGCCACTCGTGTCTTATAAATTGCGCTTGAGAAATTACAGCTTGTTAAGATTACTAAGGCTTCATTTGCTTTATGATTTTCACAAGCACTATTGTAAGGGTTTTCAGGTAATATGATTTTTTAATTCTATATATAATTAATTTAACGATATAAACAAAGATATAACCTAATCTTAACCTAACATTGAGACAAATTTCTATTATAACTGTTAATAAATCGATTAAGAATGGGATATAAATCTATGAAATTATTGTATTATCACAGTTGTACTAGATACTAGATAATTAAGTATAAGTTTCTAAAAAAAAAAATAATAAAATTATTAAATAATAAAAAGATATAAAAATATTTGTTGATTAGTCCTCTCTTCTCTTTAGAAAAATGTCTCTTCTCCCTCTGTAAATTAAGTTAAAGCACGTAAAGTAATAATAAATGTATGTAATATTTTGTAATAATTGTTTTAATTATTTATTTTCTAAGTTCCGCCACTCAACAAGCAATGTATGAACGTGAACGTGAAGTCCTAACACTATGTGGCTCCACAACATTATCCGGTTTTCCCTAGAATTTAAAACTTAATTACGCTCTTAACCAGTGTAAGTTAGAAATTAAAGCAATTTATCTACTTTAATAGGAATCAAACCAAAGCTAACCAAATTACCAAAGCGTGATATGGTATAAATTTATTGTTTTCTTTCACGCTTTATCCAGCTAATAACGGAGTAGATTGAGGGAACTGCAGGAACATAGTGTTAAAACACCATTTTTCGCTTTCCGCCTTTTCGAGGCATTGCGTATTGAGTGGCACATTTTAATAGCACATTTTAAAGGCAATATTTTTGATGTTTAACAATTTCAGAGTACATGCGCACCAATACTACTAAAGATCTCCGTAGTAATGTTGTTATTCCATTACATGACATGTGGCTGGGTGTATATTGCTTGTAGAGGTATACAGTTTTAATTATTTGCTATTGAAAATATTTCATTAATAACATAATATTATATTGATATAGAAATTTGAAATAATAAAATGTACCTATTTAAAAGTTTTGATATCTATAAAATAAAAAAAAATACTTAAAGAAAACATATAAAAATTTGAACGCGGCGAGATTCGAACCCGCGCCCTCCTGCGAACCGTGCTTTATCTTATAAGTATTTTTTCCCTGCACGGTTCGCAGGAGGGCGCAGGTTTGAGTCCTGCTGCGTTCAAATTTTTATATGTTTTCTTTAAGTGTTTTTTCTATCCTCAGTGTGGATTAACATTTTAAAATATCATAAAAATAATCAATAAAATATTTATTTATATAGAATTGCGAATATTCGGTTATAATATAATTGGTAATAGTAATTTATTTAAATGCCTAACGTTTTTTTTATTACTTTAAACTTTTTAGTAATTTGAAATAATACTGCTCGTATTGTGATACTTATTCATAATATTTAATAATTTTATAAAAAATATAAAAATATTTAAACATATACTTAAATTTGAACCTGATGTGAGAATGATTTATCTACTAAAACTTTACTTACGAAAAATATTGTTACTGAATACACAAAATTCACAGGAACAAAATTTCCTTTAAGACTTCCGAAGTTTCCACCTAATTTTAACGAAACAATAGATTACGCCGAGTGGACCACACCTGACAAAAGGAAATGGGGTAAGAAGCTTTTTTTACTAAATTTAAGAAAATTTGAAAATAATATACTAGATAACTTATTTATTGTCTTATAGGTATCATGTATTTGTTTATGTGTACTTGTAATAGTTCATAGTTCTTTCTTACCTACCTCTTTTAGTGTAAAATATTTCTTTTCGCCCTAAAGGTTATCTGGAAGAGATGGCTACTAAGCCATAAGATCGCCTTTTGTGTATTTTTCTCATTTGTGAGCTATCATATTTAAATAAAGAAAGAATAAAGAATAAAAGAGAAAATTTAACAGTATTAAGATACGTAATAAATAATTATTAAATAAAAGATTGACTAAATATTAAAACTTCTTTAAATCTGAGCATTTTGTTGTATACGTTTATGTAAAGTATATTGTTTAACATGTATATATTTAGAAGGTACTAAAGTAAGTAATATATAAATATGAAATATTGCTAGAGAAAAAGTATTGTAATTTTTTATGGAAACATTTTAATTGCACACAGAGGCGAGTTTCTGACTTAGAATTTTACTTATACTGTTTTAAAGATCTCGAAAAGGCGAATTGGTGAAATATATGATCGATGCTCGATTTTGAACAGTTAATTGATGATTAATTTAACACTCGTTAGCCATTTGGATTTGATGAAATAGCATTTGCGCTTACTTTTTCTTAATCTCAATTTTGTTTTTTAACAACAGAAGATTCGTAATTTTACAATTCCTAAAAAGCTAATATAATGAAATGTTGGTACTACCCACTAGTATTCATTAAGTTTTGTAAAGTGTAGTTTATTTTCAACAGCGAAAAAATATATCTCTTGAGAATATCGAGAATCAGACGAGCAAAGTCACAGGCGAGAAAACTAAAAATAATCTTTGAAATTGTGAAATTGTTTATTAAATTATTAACTGGATGTAATATAACATATAGATATCATAGCTAAATGAAAATGTCTAACACAAATACTTATTGTTTGTAAGTCACTGATGTTAGTAAAATAAAAAAAAATAAAAATTAGCTTCACGCCTTATTCGGCACATAGCAGCGTGGGCAGAGGGAACCGCGAGAACCGAAAGAACTTAATGTTAAAACGCTCCGTTCGCCATCCCACCATTATTTTTCGCTTCCAGACATTGTATATTGAGGCGGAACTCAACGCCACGCTTGACTAGCCAGAGCAAATAAAAGGAAAATGAAATAATTCGCACTTGCCGAGTGGGAATTGAATATACATCATATCCATAGGCAAGTGAGCCTCTGTGCCACGACGGTATAGATTATAATAATCTCATAATAATAAATATTGTACAGGCTGTGCACGATTAACGAGACACTTTGCAGTCGACGATGGTAAAAAATATGGTTTTCTAGTGCCACGATACTGGACATGGGACTATATTGTTGCTATGATATACATTGTTATAATATATACACATACAGAAGAGGATATTGTTAGTATTAATTATATTATTAAAAATTATAATGTAGAAATGATGCAAAATATTAACATTGGAATTTACATTTTAAATTAATTATTGATTAATAACACAATATTCAATTAATCAAATTATATCTAATGGTTACTCATAACTATTTTAATTTTTCAATATATTTTCTTTTATTTTCTCTGGTAAAAAATGTGTGAAGTATTTCAAGAAAATGGCTACATTTTTTTCTTACTTATGAGTACGTTTCTGCATTAATCTTCCAAAACTATTTGCGTACAAAAAGATCTGTTTAAATTCCTTAGAAATCGAGAACAAATGGATACCTAGAGCCCTACTTAATATCTACATCAAAAGTGTTATTTTCAATATAATTTGCAAATTAATATTTATTTCAGGTTGTAGCACTAACTCTAGAACAAATATATTACAAATTATTTATCAATTTTATTATATATCCAATCGAAATATGGATTTTAAGTATAGCGATAAGTGCTGTTTATACGAAATTTAGAGAGCTATACTCTTACGATTACGATGTTAATATTTTGATGACTTCGCTGAGACACAGCGGTTTGTCGACGATATTGTTGAATTCTGTCAAGGAGTATACAACGCAATTGTGGCAGAGGCAACGAGGTTTGTATATATATTTATATTGAACTCATCAGTGTAGTGAGTTATATGTGAAGTGCTTGGTAACGTTATATGTGTAACGCATTGATCCCGACTCTGGAGGATAAATTTTTTATGGTACACGCTGTAAACAAAGTTTAACTCCACCCTAAACATACTGTAAGCAAATAACGTAAACACTTATTACTGACTTAACGTAGCGCCCTTTTAATGCCTACTGCATTAGTGTATATGAATTTATAATAAAATATACAATTACATATAATATGTCTCTTGAATTATAAATAACTATAGAAACAGTTATATATTAAAACTGAAAACAATATGTATATGTACATAAGTAAAAACCCTTTTACAAAACTTGATTATACTTCCAATACAAGTGAGTACAAAGGAATTCATCGTTTTAAGGTAACTGGCTCCCCGAATTAGCTCAACAAGCACCTCATTGTCTTCGCGAGGATCTCTTGAGCGCTCTCTACATACATCACTTGCGTACGGCCCCTCTCTTTAAAGATATGCCGGAATATTTTAATCGTCAAGTTGTCGCTAGATTGAAAAGAGTTGTTGTTTTTCCAGGTATATATATATTTTTGTAGAGAACAAGTTATTCGTGTATTTTTATTTTGATTACAAATAAAAATGTTGTATATATTTGAATATATGAAATCTATTTCATATATATGTATATACATATCAAATGTCATATACCTAATAGCGAAGCTTTTATTTAAAAAAGGGTAAATGAATGGCTTGTGTTATTACACTAAACAATAAACATGTGACTTGTGTGAAATTTTTATTAATTAAAATAATGGTTGAATTAAAAACAAATATATGATTGATTTATCAAGAATATATGTAATTAGGATATTCACTTTCTACATAACAATTAATAAATGAGATTATAAAGTTTATATAAAATCTTTGAGAGCTTGCAAGAGAGATATGATAAGATGTTGTGAGAGGCTCAATGCAACTTTAGACTCGGAGAAGCATGCATGGACCAGATCCTTTCTAAATATCCTCATGCATTAATAAAAACTAATAAAAAAGATATAAATCAAGAGTCACTCAAGGTTTATAAAACCTTTTTAGCTTGCTTTAAAAATTAATACTTTTCTTGATAAATATAATTATTATTTTAATACGTAAATGTACGTTTTTAGTTAGTCTCCTAAAACTTTTAATGATTCTTTACAGGTAAATACATTATAAGGGAAGGTGATATGTTTTCCATCATGTGTTTTATTCATGAAGGCGAAGTTGAAAAGTGGTATACAGATAAGAAGTATGTCCATCTTTGTATATATATTGTTTTAGATTTTTTATTTAATAATATTATCACTATAAGAAAACTTTGTAGGTATCAATATTAATACTTATAAATTTGTAATATATATATATATATATATATATATATATATATATATATATATATATATATATATATATATATATATATATATATATATATATATATATATATATATATATATATATATATATATATATATATATATATATATATATAACATTTTCTTTATTTATAATATGATTTTCCAGTGGCGAAAGAAAGTTGCTGTCTGTGTTAAACACTAACGGATATTTCGGACTGATACCTGGCCTTTTTCCGAATACTCCATTTCAATTCTCGTATTTTTCGAGAACGGTAACTGTGCAAATACTTTTTACTGTTTTGTTTTAGTTTGAATGACACGAGTTAATTAAAACGTCGATTTCCTTTGATAATTTGAGCTATGCTAGGGGAATTTTACTTTGCTCTTATGTATTCCCATATATGAATTTATAGGAGATATATATGATTTGCAACTGATGCTGGTTTGTTAATTTTATTGGTTAATTGCAAACGTTTCTACAGACTTTGTAAAGATGTAAGGCTATATTATGTTCTGAAAACTTGAAAAAGATGAAGTCTATGTATAGACATACATAAATACTTTTGACTTTGGTCAAATATACTTGATGTAAAAGAAAATAATGTAATCTGTACGATACACTTGACATAATAAAAGTAAGACCTATTCCAAGCAAAATAATTTCTCAATTGGTAGTTCCTGAGATGAAAGTTACGAACAATTAAATTAATCTGAGATAGAATTTACTTCATGGGTAATAAAAATAAAAAAAGGGTAATTACTAATAATTTATAGCATTATTGATTTTTTTTATTTTTAGGTAGTCGATATTGTCTTTTTGAGATATAAAGACTGGCAGGATTTGCTCGAGGGCTACCCAGATATGAAGGAAAGACTCTTCGTTGCTGCCAAGCTATTTACAAAAGAGCATGCATTGTAGAATAAATTACTTATTATTAAATCTTTGTATTATTCTTTTTGCTTATAAAACAATTTTTGAGAAAAATAAAATAAAGCCATCGTAGTGTCTGATACTAGTAGTTAAGCCACAGTCGTGAAAATCATAGTTTTTAAATATTTTTTAATTTGTATCTAAAGCAGGTAACGAAAGAGACCTTGCAAAAAAGAAAACGGAGTGTTTTGCTCTAGGTTCTCTTCTCTTCTCTTCTCAATTATATTACGCTAATATTATTTAAATAGTAGTATACCAAGTTGTTTGTTACTTGGTTTTTTTATAAGGTTATATTCTCTATTTTCATCAAGCGATTTTGTAATTAAATGTTGCCTTTAATGCTAAATAATGTGTACTTAGCGCGAGAGGTTCCTAAGAGCGAGGCTGAGCGTTAAAGAGCTTTATTTGAATTTTTCGCGTTGTAAAATAATATAATGTAAACACATTTTCCCTCTTCTCAGATCAAAGCTTATAATTATTATTTAGTTGAGTTGTATGTTACATTTATATCTATATTAAGTGTTATTAAAACTTTATTTGAAGCATATTAAATACTCTAAGGTCATATATTGTGCTTTACGTTTTTGGGAAGATAAGCGAGAAGAGAGGTCGAATATGAGAGTGTCTAGCCACTATGTTCTCGCCCAATATAAAAGGTTTATGGATTTGATGCCTACTCGAGGTGAACAGATTATTTCATTGCAATAGTTTTAATAGTTTTGTAGGCAAGCGCAGCATTCAGTTCCACCACTATTGAGTGGAATAACAGAATGCGATATATTGTTACACGAATTATAATTTCTAAATTGTCCCCTACGTGAGCTTTCCACTTAAGTAGAAGGTCGTATTCTCAATTTTTTTACAACATTATGGCTATAATAAAAGCCATGGATATTTCATCCCGACGTTTATGGTCGATGGAGCTAATAAAAACACCGCCTCAATTATCACTTGCTTGCGAAGTACTTTTTTTTTTCAATTTCCCAGACGTTGTTTCTGCGATTAGAATTTTTCATTTCTATTGTTACGTTTAAGTATCTTGGCTTGGTTTATCGATATTAGGGTTCTTTCAGCTTTTCATATTGTAAATTATTGACGAAATTTTGTTGATAAAAATATATTTTTGTAATATAAATTGATGCTCGTATTTAAGGACTTATAGAAGTTATAAGTTAATCAATAATAAAACGATTGTATTTTAGCTGTTATTCAAATTAAGTATCGAATATTTATTTTACAGAATTTTTTAAAAGAACACAGTAGTCTCACTAAACTTTGCTGTATGAATTTTATGATGAATATTACATAAAATAATATTAATTTATAATTAAATTTCAGGATATGCTACTTTCTACAAATTAGCTTGTGTCAAATTGAAGCTTAAGAGCTGGCTCTTGGTTTGAAGTTAATATGAGGTATTTGTCCTTATTGTATATATTTTAACCATTTTTAATATTTTAAAGTTATCATAATATAACTAATTGTATAGTATCAGAACAACGCATCGGGCTCTTGGAGTCAATATTGTTATATTTTTTAGGAGTTTGTTTATTTACTTGTATACAATTTTTTATTTAAAAAAATGATAAATTTGTATATGTCATGATTGTACGTAATCTTAATACGTTCATATAACTCTAACTCTATTTTCACCTTACAGTAATTTTGCATTTAGAATATTAACATGTTTTTGTCTTATGATACTTGCCTTACAAAGTTTTAGTGACTAAAATACGTTAGAATTGCGTCTTGCTTAGGGTTTTATACTTTGGCTGTAAATTTTATATGTACAAGGTACTTATCTATTCTCTAAATTAATATAAGAAACCTAAAAAAAAAATTACAGACCGTGCCGTGGACTATTTTTAGCTTCACGCTTTTATCCCGCATATGGCAGGGTAAGCAGAGGGAACTGCAGGAACTATAGGAATCTAGTGTAAAGACACTCCGTTGCTTAGTCCCTGCTTTCTCTGTCCCCGCTTTTCGCCTTTTTCGAGGCATTATGTGTTGGGTGGCGGAACTCAACGCCGCGTTTTTGCCTAATTACCAAAGCGAAGAAAGTGGAAATCCTTCTTCTTCCCATCTTCCCCAACTGGGAATCGAACCCAGAAACCGTCGTGTTACAAGCAGACGTTACGTCTCTACGGCCGTGGATTTAGAACAAGTAATACTAAAATAATTCCTCAGAACTTATAAGTTCATCTTATAATGTATTCAAAAGTCACTTTGATATTTCAACATACCCGAGAGAGCTTACATAGCTCGTATTAAAACTACTGAAATTTATTGAAGCATTTAAAATTGACAGTCATAAGGTATATTGGGAAATTCGAAATTCATGCTAATATTCCATTCGTTCGGAAATATTTCCTTCATTTTGTTCTAAAGACTCGTTCATACTCTATACGTTTTATTTTGACTCTCACTTCAAGTACCGTAAAGGTATATTGATTTATTAAGACATTATACATTTAGTATGTTAATATGAGATTATTTTGATACAGCGTTGCGCTAAATAAATAAAATGTTAAAGCCATTAAAAGCTTCATTTAATGGTGGCATTACCTACCCCAGTAGTTATATACTTTATAATCTAGAAATAAGTAGAGGTGGAATATGTGACAGGTGCAATTATATAGATACAGATATTATTTCTAGTATTATTATATGATAGTATGATATATATATATATATATATATATATATATATATATATATATATATATATATATATATATATATATATATATATATATATATATATATATATATATATATATATATATATATATATATATATATATATATATATATATATATATATATATATATATATATATACCAGAGGTGTTAGAGGTAGCTGTGGAGCACTAATTTAAAAAGGTTTTTGCTTTCATAAATATTACAAAAACAACTGTGTTTTCATATATAATCTTCCACATGATTTTATTCATTAGTTGTTTTATGATTCTAAATTTCATACATAATATACCATGGCAAGAAAAGGCCATTTTTAATATATGCATCCTTACGAGGGATTAGAGCTTAAAGCTCCAGCCCAGAAATTTTAGCAGCAAAATGAATTCACTCTGCATAAAACCCTGATGATTGATTTTTCCATTAAATTATATCAGAGAGAAACCCCTAAATACTTGAGTTTGTGTCGCTTTATATCGCGAGCTTCAGATGTCAATTTGAAAAAGTAATTTTGTAAATATTTTAGTAATAGAATTTTAAGTTTTTTAATAATGGAGCTATTTTTGTCTAATATATAAATGATAAGTAGCGATATTTTGGCATTTAGATAAAATTCTTGCATTAGATGGATGAACTGTCGAATTTAGTATTTTTTTCAAGATAGTGACAGTGAAATATTGTAATTTCTTGAATTATTATTATGTACAAAGGGCTAGCTCAAGAGCACAGCATATGACCGTAGACACGACGGTTGAGGGTTTGATTCTCACTCAATAAGAATGTTTTATTGTTATCTTGGCAATAAAACAAAGTGCATGTGCAATACAATTCAACAAGAGGTACCAATATTAAAGTAATTTATAGTTATGAAAATATTCTATGCTGGAAACATATATTTTTTTGTAAAAACGTCATTTTTAAAAGTAATAAATTTTATAATATAAATAAAAATTCGTCAAGTCATAGACACATAAAAACATCGGTCAAGTGCTATATTACTTCCGCGCTATCTACTAATTTTGTATGAAACGAATTACAAATATACGTAGATTACTTGTGGTTTCTTTCTATGTTCTAAATTTTGTTATAAAATGTCACTTTTGAGATGTCGCCCTTTACAAAAATTTTTAGTTCTCACTTCTTGTTACATTTCATAAGAAAATGTAATACAGCTACTGAAAGACTACACATCTAAATTTGCTATTATTTGTACTCGTTTATGTGACATGGCTAGACATTTTTTTAATTTTTTTAGCTTCACGCTTTATCCCGCACATGGCAGGGTAGACAGAGGGAACTACAGGAACCATAGAAAACTAGTGTTAAGACACTCCGTTGCTTAGTTCCTGCTTTCTCTGTCTCCACTTTCCGCCTTTTTAGAGGTATTGCGTGTTGTGTGGCGGAACTCAACGCCGCGCTTTGCCTAGTTTCCAGAGCGAAGTAATTGGAAATAGAAAAATCCATCATCCGTCGAGAAGGAATCGAACCCTCAAACCGTTGCGTTTACAGGCAGACGCTTATACCTCTGCGCAACGATGGTCCTCAATTTAAATTGACTAGATAATAGCTTTTTTTTTCAACCGATTCATTTTTTATCATTTTTAAGAACATTCATCAAAAAAAGAAAATTAAAATTATACTTATAAACACCTCATGCAATAACAATTCTACAAGAAATATTTAATATTAATTTCAGACAGAATGTCTTATGTTATTTAGAGAAAATAGTTTTAACTCATAAATGAACAACAAACGTACGTGCCGTACATAGCCCAAAAAGTGATCTGAAATAAAGATATATACAAAATTTAGTATAATGAATATTAGAACATGGCCAGTACTGTTTTAGAAATATCAGCAAAAGCCTTCGACTTTTGGACTTAATATAGCTATATTACACATTCGAGGTACATCATAATGTGAAAAATCTTATTTGTAAATAGATAGTAAAGTCGTATAACAAAGTATTAAAATAAATGAATGAATATTTTATATTGAAATGCATATAGTTCGGTGTAGACTGAATTAACCTTTCGAATAGTAATATTATGAGTCTCAGCACTCGTACCTTTGTGAAGATTCAATCCATACTGATTGCTGTCATACGCGACGCGTCGGATGGAGTGCATTCACTTTTTACCTTCAGTTTTCCTTTTTCTATATAAGTTTTATAAAAATTCTTTGAAAGAAAGAAATATGTTATAAAATGTTTAACTATATAATTTTTAAATTTTAAAATATATTTTATTTAAAAAGTGTAATGTCATATAAAGTAGGGAAACAACTAGCACTTTATATCATATTTGAAGGGAGTTATAGCAGGAGCGGCAACATCTTAAGAAGAGCTTCGATAAAAACCATTTTTAAGTTGATCAAGAAAGTGAGCCAATTCTTGAGACCACTTAAATTTAATATTTCTTTGCAGTATTCAGGTGTATACAAGCTTGATTGTGACTGTGGACTATCTTATATTAGTCAAATAAAGAGAAGCATCGGTGTTAGGGTGAAAAAACACACCTTCAGATGTCAAGAATGGGCGTATGTTAATTCGGATGTTTGTGAGCCCTCTATGAACAAACTTAACCATCACATCGGGTTTGATAAACCTAAAAATAAATAAACCAAAAATATATTTATTTATTTATGACTTTTCCACTAAGAATCAATAAGATGATCACATGTGTACGTCAGATAGAGCGAACGTAGGAGTGTCACAAGAGCTCAATTCGATACTAAATATCGAATTGAGTCCCTCTGAAATCTACACACTCCACGACTTAAAACTAAAGTTACGAGGGTTCCAAGCGCGGCCTGATGAGAAGAAAGCACAACAAACTCAACCAGGTTTCCCTAAACCTATTGTGATCACTTCAAAAACGTTATTCATCATTTATTTCCAAAATGGCTATTGAAATATAAAATTATCTTAATTTCCACAGAGAAGATAGTTTAAAGCTTTCTAGAACTTAGAATCCACTTATAAAACATTAAAATCCCAAACACACTACATCAAAGTGTAGGATACAGTCAGCTCTTTCTACCGGAATCCAGTACGCGAGGTAACTCCGAAACAGTTGGTGGTAGTTTAATATAATAATTATATCAAATGACAGACGAATGCCACCTCAGTCTACCCGTGACCATGGGCTACTGCGAAGTGTTCGAAATCCTACATGTCGATTAAATGATTTCCATAAAATGGCAACATACGCAAATAATCCGTTTAAATTGTTTTATTTAATATATGATCAGTAGCTTTGGGAATATACAATTTCACTTTAAAGTTATATGAACAAACATTATTAAAGCTAGCTCTAGTTATAAAACTAAAAATAATCTGGTCTAAGCACAATATAGTAGAATTTCATTCATTCGCAATTACTTTACATAAAGTTGATAATAGCTTACTGGAAGAACAGCGCTGATAAGTTTAATTCATTGAGTTTTACTTCAATACTATATATGTGAGAGCATTACAACGTGTAAATAGCTACTTCAGTCTCCTTTTCCTTATGCGAGAAATAGTATGAACCCATTTATTTAATTTTGTTTATATAGTATAAAACAAAGTCATTTACGTAACTACTAACTAGTACTGCTAAAAATATTAAAGTAATCATTTAAATTTTCATTTCAAAAGTATAAATATTTGAAATACTCTTTAAAATATCGTACTCTACTGTGAAGCCATTTTCTTAAAATATAAAGTAGCAAGCGGAAAGCTTACTTTTCCCAAAAATAGTTGGTTTTTGTGGTCCGATGTCGTAAAATTATATCTGATGTATTTATATAGTTTAGTTAACTTCGCCCAGAAAAGGCAAAATGTGTTCAACCTAGATATTCAACATGCAGCGTTTCATGTATGGACGGAGAACAAAGCTCTTGCGACAAACATTTTTCTACCTAAATCCATTAAAGATGGTGAAAAGACTTGCTCAATTCATTTTATTTAAGTATGTTTTATATTCTATAATATATATTAGCTAGACCAATATATCCGGTACTTACTTACTTAACTTCACGCTCTATCCCTAGCGGCTACCCCACTCTGAGAGAACGGAGCGCCAAACGCTGCGGTCCCTGCATACCTCTTTCGCCTCGTCCACTGTCATTAACCTCTTCATGCATGCTCTCCGGGGAGTCCTCATGCTTTTTACATGACCTTCCTCCAGTATCTTCGATATTGTGTTTTCGAAAGTCAACCAAGGTCTCCCCTTACCTCTCTTACCACTCACTTTTCCATCGTATATCTTTTTTACCACTCTTTCGTCACTCATTCTTTCGACGTGCCCAAACCACCTGAGCACGTTCTTCTTCATTCTTACTGTGATATCCTCACTGGTACCTACCATTTTAATTATTTGCACCACTTATTCCCTCTTTTTGAAATTTATTCACTTCCATTGGTTGGCTGGAAGAGATTTCTTTTAGAAATAAGCCCACCGTTGTCAACGAAATTTACTTGTTTATATATTTCATTTGTATTTTTTTATGTGCAATAAAGAATATATACCATCCTGTGTACCTCTTCTCCGCATATTCTTCGAAGAGATCGCATCTCTACAGCATTCATCTTTCTTTTATTCTTCTTCTGTAATACCCACGTTTCACTGCCACATAACAGCGTCGGAACCAGAACTGCATTGTGTACGGCCAAACGTGCAGCGACGCTTACGTTCTGCCGTCTCAACAACGCAGCTAAGGCACCGTTCATTCTGTTACCGGCAGCAACACGTCTTTCCACATTCATTTCGTATCTACCATCTCTACTTAACATACTTCCCAAGTATACTATGTCGTTCACTTGTTCTAATAATTTTCCATTCACAAAATCCGGTAGATTACCGATATATATTTTATTTAAATCCTGTCCAAGTTTCATACAAATATTTTTAATATAAAAATACTATATAAATATTTTATACTGTAGTAAAGTTGTGAGAAACAAAAATAAAACGTTGAATTGCGTACTCTTATAATTTTTCACTATTATTTATAATTTTAACGAAAAAAATGTATTATCAAGATAACGTTTTTACTTTTTTATAATTATATAGACCACTTACCATTTCTTGTACGTACTTTATTTTAGCTTCCCGCATATTGCAGGGCAGAGCGAACTGCAGGGACCATATGGACCTAGTGTTAAGACACTTCTTTGCTTAGTCCCTGCTTTCTCCGTCCCCACTTTCTGCCTTTTTCAAGGCATTGCGTGTTGAGTGGCGGAACTCAACGTCGCGCTTTGCCTTCTTGTACATATAAAAACTAAAAATAATTTTAATCCATAATTTTTTAATAACAGTTTTTTTTTCTGAATAGTGTAATTAACATATTGCTAAAGATCACAAGCATTACGCTGTTCCACTGTCATCAGTTTACCTAGATAGATTAGTGTACCCACGGGTGTAATCCCTCTAACCGGATCAGGCCATTGCCTATATTTCAAACGTAAACATTCCCAAAGTGCAGTTTAAATTTCCAATATAAGCTTGCAATCGAATACGTCCCAGCATTGTGGCTGTACAATGGAGTCATGTTCCTTTATTTATCGTTACATACATGGCTATCACATTTTTGTAGTAAAAATTTAATAACCATCGAACATGTGAAATGGGGAAATGTATTTTACGTACATGCGAAACTAGTCTAATTTAACGTAATCTAATAACTAGCTCTATAACCTAACTAACGTTATAACCATGCCTTGCCTAAGTTATCTAAAGAGACAGAAATTATTTGAATAATAAAATATTGCCACGTGTCATCTGAGATAATATCTGACCCCAGATGAAATAGTTTACTCTCGTAGACCAATTGCGGTGTTTAGTTCCGCCACACACCACATAGTGTCTCATATTCAAGTGAAAAGCGAAAAACGGAATTATTTAATACTAACTTTTTACTACCCTGCTAAACGAAATACAAAGCACAAAAAGAACATTAAAAATATTCATACATCGCGGCGTTGAGTTCCGCCTCACAACGTGGGACAGAGTCTTTTAACACTACGTCGTAATGCCTTCTATAAAGGTGAAGAAGATATTTAAAAATATTATATATTCAAAAATATAATATACCTACTAAAGATCGGCAATTGGAGTAAAAAAATATTATATATTTCGATCCGCATGAAAATATTCCAGCATTTGCAATATAAACTTAATTTTCTTTCTCTTTCAAATGAGCTGGTTATAAAGTACGGTTCCACGTATCCCCTTGAGACTGACGAGTCCTGGGAGGGATTTACATTCGCGAAACTCAACTTGATATATTAACGTGATTAAGTATCGAATTTGAAATATCTAAGCACTGATATTTGAAGCTTGGATTGTTTTTTCTTTTAATTGTGCAAAAAAACTTAATGATAAATTCCTTCATTTTATTCTTTGAAGTTATTTATATAATATATGCTGGTAGCAACCGATCATATTTTATCTAGAATATATTTTTCAATGATTAGCAAATTTTTGTTCTTTTTACAATGTATAGTTAGTTCTGTTTCTGTATAATTATAATTAGCGTTGCAATGAGGCATAGAGTTCCGCTACAGAGTGGTAGAGATAGTTAAACGTTAAGTTCTTAGTATTTTAAATGAGATATATATGTGGAACAAAACTTTTAAATAAAAAAATCTAATTTAATTGCAGTTTTGACTGTAGTAAGAAAGGATAATATATTACCCGAAGAGTATTCATAGAAATTATTATTTATCAAACATTTGTAATATCTACATCGGCCTTGAATTTTCCTTTTTCTAAGCAATACCACTTCACTCTCGAGATTTGACTTATTATATATATATATATATATATATATATATATATATATATATATATATATATATATATATATACTATATATATATATATATATATATATATATATATATATATATATATATATATATATATATATATATATATATATATATATATATATATATATATATATATATATATATATATATATATATATATATATATATATATATATATATATATATATATATATATATATATATATATATATATATATATATATATATATATATATATATATATATATATATATATAAAGCAAGATATTTCTATGTTAAGAAACCACTCTGCAGAATTTTGTATATTGATATGTCTATTTATTTGTGTGCGAATCACGCAACAACTAATAGACCCAAACTACTATCTAATATTTTAATGTATTTGGTAGCTCAGAATCTTGGCCCTTGTTCACTTATTTTAACCTAAAATATCCAATACAGTTTCCTAAGGAAACTTAAAAACGTTAAAATTACGTCCAATATTACTATACAAAGTTTTGTTTTAGCTTCAGGCTGTATCCCGCACATGGGCAGGGTAGGCAGAGGGAACTGCAGGAACCGTACGAACGTAGTGTTAAGACACTCCGTTGCTTAGTCTTTGCTTTTATCCGTCCCCGCTTTCCGCCATTTTCGAGGCATTGCGTGTTGAGTGGCGGTACTCAACGCGGCGCTTTGGTTGATTTAGTTTTATTATAAGTAACGCTAATTCATATTTTTAACTAATAATTAACTATATTTACATTTAATTTAGGCACAATGAAACAAATTATATTATTGTTAGAAACCAGAACCAGTGGATGGAGTTTATTTTTTCACGTGTTTCGAGCGTTTTCATCAGAGATTACTCGTAAATATATTAGATGACATAAATCACTAAATAACTATACTTCAAGGTAGTTCCCTTCCGGTTTGGTCAGTTACCTACACTGCCCCGATTGACATAAATTCATAGTTTTTATAGTCTTTATCATCTAAGTTAAAAAGCAACAATGAAATTAAAAATTAAATATTAACACGAATTATGATTATTTTATTGCTGTAAGAATATTGACATAGGTCAAGAAGAACGTAAAACAAAATGGCGGGAGCGCCTTGGATGGTATTCACGAGGCACTGGTTTATTGAAAGCGTTACTTTGATTAGCCCTAAAGAATTTGTATACAAGTAAAAAATTATAAAAATCTTTTATCATGGAATCCTGAGCATTTTTCGAACTTTATTTTCTTAATTTCCCATATATTTGTTAATTTCTTTTTAAACACGATCTCATAATTAATTTGGAAGTTGCGATGAATTTTCAAAAGAAGTCAATCTAAGTTAGCAAGTTCTCAAAGTTTTATTTATTGGTTTCTTACTTTATAAGACTAGAATATTCACTTTTAAGCTTATAATAACCTTTACCTGTTTTACACATAATATAAAAATTTGTTAAGTGCGAATCGGACTTGCCTATAAAGGTTTCCGTAGGAACTACTAACATAATAAAATTACATTGTAGTTCGTTTGAACGTTGACCAATGTTTTATTTTATTTTGTAATTATTAGTATTTTTTTTTTTACTTAATACCCAAAATGATGGATTGAGGTACTATATGCTTCTATAGCTTCGTGATAAACTAGCTATAATATATATTACAGTTTTGATAATTATAAATAATGGTTTACAGCTTATGTTTATTAAATTAAATATTGTTTTTAATTTTCAATTGGAGTTAATTGAACGAAAGGTAAATTGTGATTTGATTGAGGCATATCCTTAATCACGAATTACCTAATGTAGTAATTAAAAGACTACTAACTAATTTTCATACATCATATACTTATATCACTTTTATTATTCTCTGAAAGTTATAGCTAGATAATTAGCATCTTTGTTTTATGACACAACGCTTAATAAGTATGTTTTCCGAACAAGTTTTATAGATCACCAGGCTATCCTTATGTTATTTCCGACATAGCACTGAGATCTTAGTGTTTAATCACTCTTTCCAAGAGTTTTCTGCCTTATGGAGTAAGATTGCAATGAACGTGCTGAAACTCTCAAATAGTATCATTTGACGACGTGGAAAATGAACCCAAAACCACGCTTACTTGGAGATAATATGTTATTGTTAACTACATAAATACAGTATATCGTCATATTAAAAATAATATGCGCGTATGTGTGTGACAAATGATAACTATCTATTTACCTATAAAAACTAACAACTTTGTACTACCTGAATATGCTAGGTATAAATCACAAGTTTACAGCATCTTAACAATACTCACGTACACAAAGAAGCGGGCGAGCATTAACCTGATTGAGTTAAATGTTATACTTTTCTTCAGATTTTTCTATGTCTAACCTATTTTGGTTCTTATTGTAAGGGTGCAAAGTTTGTTTCAACTTAACAAAAGCTCATGTAGAAAATTGTTGGTAATAAAGCGTAAAACTATGAAATTTTTCTTGTGCTATATGTAATCTTCACAGATTTTCTTTCATATGTGAGAAATACTTTGGTTCTCTACGGTTTACCTTCATTTTATAAAGGATTTAAGACATTTATGTTGTAGTGTTGTTATAAGAACATAGAAAACATAGTGATTTTACTTTTTTTTCATTTAAATGTAATTGATTCTACAGACGCTTGGTTCGTACCCTTTTTTAACTTATACTATATATTTTTATCATAAATATTGACTATATTAATATTATTACATAATATATAGAATTAATATTTATCATAATTAACTCCTATCTCCACATTTTTTTTATATTTCATATAACTTAGAAGTAAGTCTTTGGCTGATAAGCGAAATACATAAATTTCAAAAATATTACTTTTAGTATGTTCCTTTTTTTAGTTTCGCATTTTATTGTATTAGCAGAAGACAAGCGCGCTATTTTTTGTTAAAACTGAGAAATGAAAATAAAGTTGATATTATATATATATATATATATATATATATATATATATATATATATATATATATATATATATATATATATATATATATATATATATATATATATATATATATATATATATATATATATATATATATATATATATATATATATATATATATATATATATATATATATATATATATATATATATATATATATATATATATATATATATATATATATATATATATATATATATATATATATATATATATATATATATATATATATATATATATAGATAATACTTTGTGTTGAATACCTATAGGCAGACCTTTCTCTATCTTTTAAGAAACTATAAAGATATTTCCCCGTTATACCTCTAGCTCTTACTTTGATTGCATTTGCATAGAAATTAATTCTAAACAAATTTCTGGACCGCTTGTTATTGAATTCGAAATTCATTTAAAATTACAATTTTTTGAGATATTTACTTATTTTAGATATATTTTAGTATAAAGTGCAAATAATAGATTTTTAGAAGCAATTAAAGTAAGAAACTCACCCTGAGTTAGTCTAGAATTGCTTCTCAAAGTTATGCAACTAAAAGTTATGTATTGTATAGATCAAGAGTTACATATCAATAGTACGATGGCACTTGTATAACTTGAGTTGTACATGTAACTAGAACTGTAGAAGTTCGATACTATGAAGTATGTATGCAAATAATGATGGTTAAGCAAACAAATACTTTGTGAAGTAAAGTAGTATTACGTAGATGCTAATGTAAAATGAGTATACAGCAATATATTGTTATATATTAGACTACTTAAATACTAAATATCTACTGCTAAACCATAGACGTATAGAACGTAAATTGAAATCATGAATCCGTAACGAAAATATGCACAGAATGGTAGGTTTCAGTGAGAATGAAGAACATGCGCAAATTTGGGCACGTCAAAGAATGAGTGATTAACAAATGGTAAATAAGATACATGAAGCAAAAGTGGGTGGTAAGAGTGGTTAAGGGAGATCACGGTTGACTTTTGAGATCACAGCATCACAGACACTGGAGGAAGGTCGCATAAAGGCATAAGGATTCCCCGGGGATCATGTTTGAAGAGGCTAGTGACAGTGGACGAGGTGAAAGAAGTATGTGGTATACTCCGTTTTCTCTGACTACTCCGTTAGGTATAAGGCGTGAAGTTATGTAAGTAAGTATGTACATATGAAAATTTGCCATTTAGCTAAACGATAATTTGCAAATACCTCACGAGAACTCTTTCATGAAAAATTCCGAAGTAAATAAAAATAAAGTGATATAACAAATGAAATTAAATTATAATTAAAGAGACCACTTACGTTGTAAACTAAATTTTAAGGATATAAAAAGTTTGTTCATCTTCCCTCAGTGAGTCACTTTTGAATGAAATATAAAATATATTACATAACTCAAACAAAAATAGTAGATGAAAATGAAATTGTATTATTAAAGTACTAAGGCCTATGCAAGCTGTATGCTTTACTACAGAGAAATTTATTCTACATATAGAAGAGAAAGCAAAGAGAAAACACTCTAAGTAGAATGTAACATAAGTTAGAATGACGTTTGTGAAGTGATCACAATAGGTTTAGGGAAACCTTGTTGAGTTTGTTGTGGGCTCCTCTCACTAGGCCGCGCTTGGAACCCGCGTAACTTTAGTTTTAAGTCGTGGAGTGTGTAGGTTTCGGAGGGGCTCAATTCGATATTTATTATCGAATTGGGCTCCTCTGACACTCCTCCGTTTGCTCTATCTGACGTACACATGTGATCATCTAATTGATTCTAAGTGGAAAAGTTATAAATAAATAAATAAATAAATAAATAATAAAGCACTCCGTTTAGAAAAGAGAGTGTAAGAACGTAATATTTTCTGACAGGAAAAGAATATGCAATAATACGAATAATACGATACAATATTTAAAAAAAATGACTGCAGGACAATAAAGATTAAAAATAAAAAATATGAACTCATATTATTTAAAAATGCAAAGAACGTTCACGTTTAAACACCAACGGAAATCTATTTTAAGTAAAATATTTAATCTCAAAATCCCGCAAAACGTAATCTTAATAAATTGAACTTTAATCAAACCTGTTCTTCAGAACAAATGTCTGGGATGCAATCTTCTTGTAATTAATTCTTCTGTTATAGACTCCTAATTTGGTACAAGTGATGAAACAGCTTTATAAAATGGTCTAATGTTATAGTAAAATATTTTCTCTAAATTTCAGATTAAATTTTAACGTCAATTTTATTGACATATATGAGCATAATATTTAAATATATATGTATATATTTTTATTTACAGAACAAACGTGAGGCATCTTGCACTAAATATAATTACTATATAATAAGTATTCGTTCTTAGCTAATAATATTTTTTTTGAAAAAAAGTATGGATATATTTTATTTAAAAGTTTTATAAATAGTCTTTTAATATATTTTTTATTTCTATTACACAAATAAAATTTAATTAAAATAAAAGAAACAACAAGCTTTGAATCACATCACGTCAATGTATGTATAAAAGCACAAAACCCTTGACCCTAGAATATTGAACTTATATAATTTAAAATAAGTACTCTACTTGCGACATTAAAACGCGTATGCCTGTGATCTGAACCAAGCAATTCATTTCATCGTTCCCCATTTAATATTTCGAGCCTAATTCCATAACTTAGATAAAGAAAACACTTTTCAGAATTAAACGAGATTTTAGATTGAGTTTTAATAAAGATTTGTACTGGGATTTGGTAATATTTATTTAGCTTTAGTTGGTTTCTTGTAGATATTGTACCTTAATTACTTTGTCGGATGTCTTACTACTTAGACGTAAATGGTTAAAATAAAATTTCAAATATTTGAAACTTTAAAATTGAATTTTAGCTTGTTTATAATAAGCAAGTTAACAACAAGCCAACGTGCTTGAGAAAACTAGAATATTAGTCCTAAGTAATGTATATATTCTTCACCGTCTTATTTTTGAATGACACCTGCTCATGTCATCTCCAATTTCAAATATTCTTTGAAAGGTGAGCTTATCGTAGCAAAACATAGATGTTAAAGACGCTGCATATTTAAGACGCAACATGAGTAACAGACACCTCACATTATCCTGATTGGAGAGTCCTAGAACTTTGTACAGTTCGAATACCAACTAGTAATGTAAATGTGAAAGTTTGTTCTGAAAGCTCGTGACTTTTGAGTGAAAAGCCCTTTATTTAGAATATAAAGTTTAGTGCGATATACTGAAAATTTTATGTCACATCGAATTCAAAGTATGTAATTGTTATTGTGTCATTCAAGAAAATTTTCGTTTCAAAATTACGATTGTCAAATTATAATAAACATTTCTATAAAAATATTATATTTATATAAGATATTATGGAATATAATAAAATAAAAGCTTTTCTCGATCCCGTTATCTCAAGTGTAATAAATTTCTTGTTGGTCTATTTGCTCATTCAATCGTATAGACAAGAATGTAGTCTTATGTATTATTTACACGGCTTAACGTTATTTCATTAGGAACGGCCGAGCGTTAAAACATATATTTTTTATTCAACAGAAGTGTCAGTGATAATATACATTGATGATGTACTGAAAAAATTTGCATTATTTTTTTAATTTACGTCAATATATAAGCTTTACGTTTTGATTGAAAAAAAAAGTTTAAAATTTTAAGAAATACTATTTAAAAAAATATAATATGTGAATATATATCATTTCACTCTCCTCTCTATTCCACAAAAAATAGTGTACACAGATAATAGAAAGTTCAATAGAAAATAATTTTTCCTCAACCGGGTAACCGAACTAAATATCTGGAATTTACATTCACATACTATACGACTGAGCTTAAACTAGACATGGTATATTAAATTATATAACAGCAAACTTATATTAATTCTAAGCCCCGAAGGTAGCATTTAGTATTTCGATACTCATTAAGCTTCATTTAGCAAGAAGCTCTATTTGCACGTTACGCTGAACTTCCTATACCAAGGCTCTATTATGAGTCGCAATGGCATATTAGCTCTAAGTAGGACACAAAGGAAATAGCGTGATGTAACACTGTCAGGCATTCATATTTAAGGTGTATTTTCAATTCCAGAAAGACCTAACAGTATAGTATGTTTATATGAATGATATTTCTTTTTATATCCCTTTATTTCATCATATATTTAATATTTAAGTAAACGATAGAAAAGTCAAAACAAAGGTTTAAGAATTTTCCTATATCAATTGTGTAGATTAAAATGACGATACCAAAAGGTAATAAACCACTTAGTAGCTTTTTGTCTATATGCCAGTTTATCAGTTCGTTTGTGTATACATCTGTAATACAACTGATAGTCTGGACTTGTATAGTACCGATTTTGTGTACATAGCGTATTCCAGCCTCACTGTTTAGTGGTGAAATTGACTTTACTATATTTTACTACTTATAAATATTTAATTTAAGAGGATCATCGTATCGCATAGATACAGCATCTGTCTGTAAATTCGACAATTTGTGGGTTCAATTCCATTTTTCATTTACATTTTTTTGGCAAATAGATAAAGCGCAGCGTTTAGTTTTTCTATTCAACACGTCTCGAAAAGCCGGAAAGCGGAGAACGGAGTGTCTTAACACTTAAGTTACCTCACGGTTCCTACGGTTCCCACTAAAAAAAAATGTTAAAAACTACACGTTACAACTATTGCTATTATATTGGACAATATATTATTATATTTAGAAATTTCCGAGGATATCTCTTTTATATTCTATGATAAATGTTATAGGCGATGAAGCATTTGTATACAAAAATAGAATCCCTTTTAGTACATCGGTATAAACCGCAAATAAAGGATCGAAAGTAGCGCTATGGCAACGGTTCCCAAACTTTTATGTATTAAGACTACAATATGTTAGTATATTTGCTACAAATATGATTTTTTTATGAATAAGTGACTATAATCACAAAGGTTGTGAATATTTTTAAGCCTCAAATTTTGTACTGTATGTGCTTTGCTAGTGCTGCTATGGAAACTCTATATTCTTCTAAAATTAAAAATACTTAAAACTGGTTACTGGTACTTAAATTAAAAATACTTAAAATTTATAATATTCAAGACTGGATCATATCCTGAATCATGTCGGACGTATTTTCTTTATATTATCAATAAGAAAACATATTTTAATTTAGTAATTTATTAATAAGTTTCAGCCCTTGATGTGACTAAAGCGGTTGACAAATTTTATTTAATTATCATTAATGTAATGGATATATATATATATATATATATATATATATATATATATATATATATATATATATATATATATATATATATATATATATATATATATATATATATATATATATATATATATATATATATATATATATATATATATATATATATATATATATATATATATATATATATATATATATATATATATATATATATATATATATATATATATATATATATATATATATATATATATATATATATATATATATATAAACACAAGCAGTTGCGATCAAAGGACATATATCTAGTTTTATCCCTATTACATCTGGGGTTCCCCAGGGCTCACATCTCGGTCCTTTGCTGTTTAATATTTTTGTTAACGACTTATTGAAAACTTTTCACAACTCTAATATATTACTATATGGTGATAATACAAAAATATTTAAAATTATTAAACAAACTGATGATTGCGTTAAATTACAAAATGATTTAATTACTATAAAACAATATTGTTTAACCAATGGTCAAAATCTTAACATTGAAAAGTGCGTCATTACATTTGGTAGAAAAATAAATCCACTATTATTTGACTACAAGATTTATGATAAAGTAGTAAAAAGAGTGACCGAGGTGAGGGACCTGGAAGTTCTTCTTGACGCTGATTTACTATTTGATCAACATGTAAATAAAATAACAGCCAAACCTTACAATACTGTAAGCTAGGATTCATATTTCGTCAAGGAAGCGATTTCAAAAATATACGCACTAAAAATATCTTATATAACGCTTATGTTAGATCTCATTCGGAATATGCTTCCACTGTTTGGAATCCGCAATATTCTAAGTATATTTTGGCAATAGAAAGAATGACTTACAAATTTGGGGAAAATTCTGTCAAAAGTTTAAATATTATGTCACTTGAGAACCGTAGGTATATAGGGATCAAATTTTCCTGCATAAAATCATAAATAATCGTATAGACTCAACATATTTATTAGATAACATATTTTTTAAGTGTTCTAATTCTTCCATACGATGTAAACATATCTTCTCTGACCCATTATGTAAAAGAAATTGTGCAAAAAATCGTTTTCTTGTAAGAGCTTGTACTAACTATAACACATTGTTTAACAGTGTTGATATTTTTAATGACAGTATTTTAACGTTTCTCATTTTTTGAAAAATCTCATATAGTTATAACATTTAAGATGTTTGTTTTTCTTTGTTATACTTAAATTCACTTTGAAATGTAAAATGTTTTAATTCTGATAATTATAAGTATGTTTTTTTTTCATGTTCACTCCATGAAACTGTGCAAAAGTGGTAACTTTGTTGGCTTATGTAATTATTTTTATATGTGAAAACTACTATGATGTGTATACGCTGTCTGTTTCCCAATAAATGAATAAATAATAAATAAGTTTGAATTGAAGAGTTAATGTCATTCAATTAACATATGTGCATTTGCATACATTTTTTTTTAGCTTCACGCTTTTATCCCGCACATGGCAGGGTAGGCAAAGGGGACTGCAGGAACCATACGAACCTAGTGTTAAGACACTCCATTACTTAGTCCCTGCTTACTTCGTCCCCGCCTTCCGCCGTTTTTCGAGGCATTGCGTGTTGAGTGGCGGAACTCAACGCCGCGTTTTGCCTTAGTTGCCAGAGCGAAGAAAATGGAAATAGAAAAATCCATCTTCCCCGACTAGGGATCGAACCCAGAAAACGTCGCGTCAGTCGCGATACAGGCAGACGTTGCGCCTCTGCGCCACGACGGACATGAAAGTATGAATTAAGATTTTAACTTTAATTATATATAAATATACATTTCGTAGGTCAGATCACAATCAGTAGGCTACGCTACAGCACGTACATTATTTCATCTAATTTGATTACTTTATTATTTATGGACATACTCATATAAAACTTTGAGTGTCACTGGAAAGAACAATAAATCAGGCCGTTGTCCGGTCTTACGAATCTCCCACAAACGTTTTAAAACCAACAATACACGTCTTGCATACATTAGGCGGCAATGATGGATGAATAAATAAATTACTAAACAAATATGAAAAGATTATTCAACATGTGTGTATTTATGTTTTTATTATATTTACGCAAGTTTGTAAGAATGTACATGTTAACGTTATTTACATGTCTATATAAATAATAGGAATAGATTTACATGTTACTGTTTCGACGTATCTTAGGATTTTTTAATTGTTGGACGATTATGTATTCTTATTCAAGATTGATGGAAATAATATATGTAATAAAAAGAATCACATCCCTTCTTCAATTACATTTATTAAAAGCTACAGCATGACTGCTTAATGTTCTCTTCAGAATGATCCTCCCAAGATTGGTCGACCAAATATTCATACTACGTTATTTATGCCCTACATGGTTGACCACTTCCGGTACAATTTATTCAAATAATTTAATGTTGCCAGCTAAATCATAATAAAATATGTAATTAATTATAACAATTAATAAATTATTACAACATCGGATATTGCAAATATAAAAAATACTTAATAGCCAAATAATAAGTGACATTCAAGACAATATCTTATTTGTTGTTACACAAATAATAATAAAATATTAATATTGATCAATTACGGTACAGTCAAGTGATAAAATAACAAATCACAACATCTATAATCCGTCGAGGGCCGCCGTGGCGCAGAGGCGTAAGCGTCTGCCTGTAAATGCGACGGTTTCTGGGTTCGATTCCCACTGGAGGAAGATGGATTTTTCTATTTCCATTTTCTTCGCTCTGGCAACTAGGCAAAGCGTGGCGTTGAGTTCCGCCACTCAACACGCAATGCCTCGAAAACGGCGGAAAGCGGGGACGGAAAAAAAGCAGGGACTAAGCAACGGAGTGTCTTAACACTAGGTTCGTATGGTTCCTGCAGTTCCCTCTGTCGACCCTGACATGTGCTTGATAAAGCGTGAAGCTATATAAAAAAAACATATATAAATAAATTTAATTCTTGTAAAGATTGAATAATTTCTTCTTTCTAGTTTGTTTTGAAACCGAGTCTTGTTATAGTCATTTTCTTTACAGTAAAATAAACTATATTGTGTTCTAAAATTGACAGGAGAGATTGGCATATGTTAAATAGCTTGAATAGGTGTATGAATAGCTCATACTCACGTTCATAGTGAACGTCCTAAAACTCCGACCAATTAAACAGTAGCTTTATTTAAACTACGACAAAATTGATATACGCTTGCTGTTGTTTTTTACATCTCTCTATGGATAGTTTCAAAATTGTCGAGAAACAAAAATTATCAACTATTATAGTATGTAACTTTTCTCAAGGCAGAAAGACTTTGTTAACTTAATATTCCATTTTAGATTGTATAAAAAGAACAGAGATATTAATTTAAATAAAGTAATATTAATTTAGTAAATATTTATAAATTATATAGCTTTCCTTTATTTGCAGTGACCAGTTCTAGTGACTTTCAATATAAACGTTTTATAACATATATGAATCTAGACGACATTAGCTTAATATAAAGCCAGCGGCAGCAGCCATTTTAAGCATAGTTTGAATAAAATTTGGCATTAAATATTAAGTCTATCTTATTATAATACAAATTCTTAAGTGCATTTAAATTCTTTTAGCTGTTTTTGATATTACCTTAAGCAATGAGAATATAATAACATTAAAAAAATAAATTGTTTTTGGTCCTATCATTATTAAAATATTCGTTTTTTTAAATATTTTTTAATATTTTTTACAGACAGCGATCATTTTATTTTGTATAAAGACCTAATATTTGTTATATTTTGTGTTTGTGCTAAAAAAAAGATTAAGTAATAATCCTCCTTTTTGAAGTTGTTTAAAAATTCTAAATTAACAACATTTTTTAAGCCTTCCTGTAACTATAACACTGTGTGCACAATTAATAACAGCAAATTACCAACGGTCACGATTCCAATTATCCGGTGTAATTTAACAAATACAAACTATTTGGTTGGATTAATCGGTATTATTGAATGTCAGTGACCTAGATTATACTTTGTTCCAACACTGAAAAAGCGGAAACCGTAATTTCTAACAATAGAACTTGGTATGTCTCAGTTTAATTTATAATCACACTTTTCTTTATATTACCTTAATGATTTTTATAATGACCTGTTAGGTATAAACTTATCCGATGAGTATAAAACCTTAAGCATAAAGAGAAGCACTAGATAGAAGACTTCTCAAAGATAACTGGCGCACAGTGGAATATGTTGCTGTTTAAAGCTATAGATGCTGATTCGATTCTCACTCGAGAGATCGATTTATTTTCCTTTTCTCACTTCGGTAATATAAATGGCTCAAATTCGGCCTGGCCTGTGTAGCAGAAAACAGAGGGCCTTGGCGTCTCAAAGTTCTCTTTATTACGAGACGAGTATATGTTTGTATATATTATTAATATAATAATAATAACGTAACTGAGTACAATAAAGACAGAAGTTTATAACTTATAAGGACTTGTCTCCAAAATGATACTTACTTATCTAATGCTAAGCTAGCGCTTTATAAGTTTTAATGGTCATTATCAGAATTTAATATTAAGCAATATATTCGCTATCACAAATTGCGTGGGCATTTTTTTGATACATTTTTAGTAAAGTGCGAGTTGAGTTAGATTAAAACAACCCAAATATCCACGATTAACACGATAAAAGACTTTCAATTTAAAAAATCCTGACCCTAAAACCTGTATTCATTACAAATCATCAAATTATGTTAACATATTAAATTCCACTGCGACATAAACGTGTAACAGTGATTATTTGAGCGGTGGAAGGACAACCGCAAGGGTGCGCGGTCAGCACTCGGGACTAGTTAATTGCTTGGACGCCTTGATACTTATTACTGATAGCGTATTAGGTACTAATCACAAAATAATGTTTATCTCAATCTTACTTGTATGATATTAATATTAATAAGTATATCTATTATTGTTAGATTTTTTAAGATGCACAATGATTATTACTTAACAATGTACAATATATTATACTAAAACATAAAAACTTGTTTTTATGATTTTAGTTAGTTTTGTCTCTTTATTTATCTTCAGAGTAAGCAGGGACTAAGTAACGGAGTGTCTTAACACTAGGTTCGTATGGTTCCTGCAGTTCCCTCTGCCTACCCTGCCATGTGCGGGATAAAGGGTGAAGCTAAAAAAAAAAAAAAAAAAAGAATTGTCTGGGATATTCTCCGAAACAGCTAAATTGTTATTTTGAAAACGATTGTGCAATTACCACGCAATGGTACCTTTCACTCAGATAATATAAGTTATGTGTGTTTTTATAAATATGTTTTTATTGATATTTGTTGTTCAATCACTACAAAGTGATTTGAAATATTTAAAGTAAAAATTTAAAGATACTTTTGACCATAACGCTGGTATATTATTTCAAAACAAATTAGAGAGTATCAATCAGGCAGGCAAATTAGCGAACGTGTCGCCAATACTTTATTAATTTCACAGCAAGTATTAAAAAGGAAATCATTCATTGAAGTACCTATATAAAAAGACTGGCTGTATAGACATGAAATGTTAGTGGACATTATTCAAACACTTCACCGTCTGAGGCCGTTGCGTCGTTACACAAACATGGACACCTGTACCTGGTATAAACCTTTTACAGCACTAATTTAATTTTATGTAAAAATGTACTCCTCGTTTCCATTTTGTATATCAAAAATCTTTTGAATTTTGTAGAAAAAACACAAAACATAAGGTTACAAGTGTATGGGTTGCTTAAATTAATTAAAATTGATTAATTATATAAAAAAACATTAAAATTGATTAATTATATAAAAAATATCCGATATTGAGTGAGTAACAAATAATGAAGAATCTCTGCCGAAAGTCCTTGGACAGTATGGTTGGTCCACTTAAAGAGCATTTACCGAAATTTCAACGGAATGGAAGTGGAAAAGAACTAGATTTTACAATTTAATTAATTAGTCAAATATTGACACAAATTAATTTGCGGGCTACAGCTTATATAGAATAAAGTAATATGATAATGATTACACTGTAATTGGCATGCGCGGTAATTTTATAACCAGATGCGAACTAAATTGAATAAAGTATGTAATAATTCATGATTTACAAATTATTGTTATAATTGTGTTTAATTTAGCCCTAATATGTATACTAGTCACCAAACAAATTACTGTACATTCCCAAATCTTATAATAAAACTTAAATTTTAAACTTAAATTGTAATATATGTTAACTCCTTGACCGTCAAGTTACTCAATACATAACATAAAACATAGCAAGTATACAAATACAATTCATATTGAACCAAAATTCAATATTAATCAAAATTCTGTTCAATTTTCAATTTTCAAGTTACAATTTTCACACAGTATGTTGAAGAACACAAAATATAGTAGGCTTCTTTAAGTAAAAAGTTCTTTTGTCTAACTGTAAAGCCAAAGTTGTGGGTTTGATTTCCAAACAAGATGGTAAATGAATTTGATTACTAATTCGTGAATGGAGTGTCTTTTCTTTCCATCTAAGACTGTCCTCTAGCTTATCAATCTTGTATATATGATGAAAGATGAAAATATATAGATAAATTCTTTTAGAAAGTTATGCCAACACACAAACTATTAGTATAATCTAAAAGCCGTTAGTCACATTCGGGATATTCGTCTATTTTCATTCTAGCCGAGCCAAAGAAAATATGTATAAAATGATTTTCTTGGCGAAAATATTTTGACAACGACATAGAAAAGGTCTGGAATAGGATTGCAGTGGAGTCAGCCGTGAAAGAGCAATTTGCTTGCATTCTACATGTCCCGCACAATCTTATCTCACGTCAGATTTTGTTTGAGGAGACATAATGGAATAGCGAGTAACCGTTGGTGGTAGTTTATATATATATATATATATATATATATATATATATATATATATATATATATATATATATATATATATATATATATATATATATATATATATATATATATATATATATATATATATATATATATATATATATATATATATATATATATATATATATATATATATAATATATATATATATATATATATATATATATTATATATATATATATATATATATATATATATATATATATATATATATATATATATATATATATATATATATATATATATATATATATATATATATATATATATATATATATATATATATATATATATATATATATATATATATATATATATATATATATATATATATATATATATATATATATATATATATATATATATATATATATATATATATATATATATATATATATATATATATATATATATATATATATATATATATATATATATATATATATATATATATATATATATATATATATATATATATATATATATATATATATATATATATATATATATATATATATGTTATTTATGTAGTACACTAGACGGAAAACGTGGCATGGAGTGATTTTCACGGAAAATTACGATTAAATTGAATGCAAATAGATTACAAATCAGGTTGCATTCAATTTAATCGCACAAAGAATTTAGAGCTTAGTCACGCACTATACGCATTCCTTGCAGAGTACGTAAGCTGTTATTGTTAAGTATTATTGTTTCGATATACATTTTCTTAACTAAAGCTCGTTAGTTAGTTAGACATATTTACTGAGCTATTTTGGGAAAAATATCCATTAAAAGTTCAATTTATATACATTATGTTTGACTTAAGACTATCGATCACTAAACTAAACGAGGAACTAAGAAATGGTCTAAAACTTAAATATAGAGACTATTAGGTAAGTCAAACGTGGTAGTGATAAATTGAGTTCACAAGATTCCACTTTGTACACCGCATCGCTAACTTAAATTGCCTTCTTTGAAAGTGTTTGCAAATCATTTATTAATTATGTTTATGGTTAGATAGTTCTTGTAATATATTTGTTACTGTTATGGTAGTAATTTATAGGTATTAATTTATAGCAAAGAAAGATAATATTGCGTGTTGAGTGACGGAACTCAACGCCGCACTTTCCTTAGTTTTGCCAGAGCAAAGAAAATGGAAATAGAAAAATCCATCTTCCCTGACTGGGGATCAAACCCAGCAACTGTCGCGTTACAGGCAGACGTTGCGCCTCTTTGCCACGACGGTCTTATCGTTTCTTGACAAAAAATATTGTGGTGTAGACATAGATTTCAATATTTTATCACTCCATATGAGATTATAAAAGCGCTTATATAAAACGACTGGAAAACAAACAGAGCTTGAACGTTATTTAGTTATAAAAATTATTTTATTTATATCATAAATAACATTTTTTACCCTTTTTTTTGCTTCTGGCTTTATTCCACTGTGAGATCCAGTAATAAGACACTCTGTTCCCCACTTACCAACTTTCGAGGCATTACGTCTTAAGTGTTGGCGCTCAATACCGCACTTGCCTAGTTGCCAGAGCAAAGAAAATGAAAATGAAATAATTCACCCTCCTTGAGTGGAAATCGAACCCACTAACTATAACGTTTACAAGCAGACTGCGTTACGGCGATCTTCTAAATTGCTAGTTTGTTTATGTATAGTAGGTACTATAGGAAGCGTTTATCCAATTATACTACTAAGCTTAAAAAGCTCTAAACAGATTTCTTTATCATGTAAATATAAAAGCTTTTCTTTTATTCAAATATAATTGACTATATATAATTATGATAAGAGTTCGTGAAGCGAATAAGATTTGCAAACAGAAACGGTCGGCAGAGCTCTCAAATATCTCAAGTAGAGATCTAAAGCAAATTACCCTTGCATTAATAAATCATTGAAGTGAATATTGAATTTGTATTCATAAAAAATGTATGTCACTTGTGATCTATTTGTAACTTTTTTATTTCATAAAATCTTCGCACATAATATAATTCCTAGTCTTCTTTAATTCGAAATTGAACCTATATCCATCGCACTCACAAGGGCACCATGAGGAAATTTAAATAAATTATTTCATTGTATAAGGGTTTCGTATAAGAGAATATATTATTTTCAAGAAGCTCTTTCTATATATAATTATAATAATATATCTTATATGAACATTAATATACTAGCAAAACACACTACGTCCTAATTTTTTTACACATTTTAGATATATTATTACCAACTTTTAATTTTCAGAGGTAGGGTTTCTGCACGACTTTCTTTCAATTGCCAAAAACAATGTAAGTGAAATAAATTGTAAAAATATATAAAAAAACAAATCAATTAGTCCGGAAATTAAATGGTTCCGGAATGTCTTAAAATAAACTCTCCTCTCTCCTCTCCACACACTTGATTGAAAGTAAAGTATATATTTTTGTTTATATACAAGAGTACCTATATAAATAAAGAAATAGAATTATTCATTAATTCAATACAGTTGATTATCAATGTATTGCTATGTACACTTACAGGAGGTAAGTAGCTCGATGGTAAGTGCCTTTATCAGTTAATGTGAATTCGGATGGGTTTTATGTTTGTTTAATGAGTCTCGAGGGGATTTCGTGGTTCAATTCCCTTAGAGTTATTTATGTCGTCCTTTTTGTGTGATCAAGCCGGTTGACTTTAGATGTAAGGAAAAAGATAAATATTTAAAAGGTAATACGTATATAGAAATTAGAGTTTAACGTTTAATGAAGGTTTTATTAATAATTCTCGAAATACTTTTTCATATGTAAAGTCCTGAATCTTCACTGATACAGCCTGAAGCAAAAAATATATATTACTCTTATTAGGCTCAGCAAGAAAGGAAAGGGTTGTCGATTAACATCAACAAAACGTGATGATTTTTCTTCTTTTTTTTATATTATATTAAAAACAATACTGTGCTATCATTTGTGAAGTACTAAAGAGGAAATATAAATATTGATGATGAGAGAATTTTATTAATAAATTTGTGGTCCAATATATTTAATTGCTTCAGCCAGCAGTATTAGTTATCAACGTCGTTGAAATTTTCAAATTATTTTTTTATCTTTGTTGTTTTGTAGCTTCGCGCTTAGGCAGGCATAGGCAGAGGGAAGAAACTATGGGAACCTAGTGTTCCCACTATGCATTGTTTTTTTTTTATTTTGAGGTAAATTAACACCCCAGTACTAAATATTGTAGCACGGTAATATAATATTATAATGTAAGAGCGGGATAAAGCGTAAAGCTAAAAAATACATGTTATATTACAGTATATAATGTAAAAACATATCTTATTCAGACATTCTGGTTATATAATGTAAGCATAATTATAGGTATCTAGTAATAATTAAAGTTTGTCCGTCCTTTTTACACGCTTTATATTAGCTTCACTTGTATCTTCGTAACTTACTTCTTTGGGCGCGATTTTGACCCACTTTAAGCGGCCAGATTTCGTTCAAACTCTGTAGATATATCGAGGACCGATGACAATACACTAATTTGATAAAATTATTCCATTTATCAATTTGCAAAATATGATTTTTGTTAATTTATATATTTTTCATCTATAGTCGGCAAGGTAAGAAAATTAATTATAATTTTTCTCTACAATCGATAAGGCAGGACTCGATGTTAATTTTTATTTCCAATAATTATCTTTGGCCGTTTTCTCTAATATTGACAATTTTGTGTATACTAAAGAGCATTTTAATTCTACAAAACAAATAATAATTAAAAAAAATTAGAAAATCACGCTTGCATAAAAAAACTAAAGTAAAAAATAAATAATAGTTTTAAAAAAACTAAAACTACTTTTTTTTATAAAAAACCAAACTAAAAAATAAAAAATAAATTTTTATAAATTTGAATTAAAAAAAATTAGAAAATAAATAATAGTTTAAAAAAACTAAAAAACACGCTTTTTATAAAAAACCGAACTAAAAATAGAAAATAAATTTAAATGAATTTAAATTAAGAAAATAGTGTTAAAAATGTCAATGTATATAAACTAATAATAGTGTGAATTAAAAGAAAAGAATATTTTATTTTAAAATAAGCGTGGGGTGCTTTTTAAGATATTATCGAAATGATAATCACTCTACTCATATCTGTCAATAAAATATCTATAACTATTGACACCAAGCACCCCACGCTTTTTTTAAAATAAAATATCTTTTTTCATTCACACTATTATTAATTTATATTCATTGAAATTTTGACGTGACAACGTCTTAAATTAGGTTGCGGCTCGGAGTCACATATGAAAAAGGTAACGTAACGATGTGTCAACTGTCACCGAACTATGATCGGTCCGCCGCGCGTATCACTTGACACATGTACAATGTTTTAGTAAACAACATATATTTTCTATAGTTAAAATTTGTGCAATTTATATTATAATTATTAATCATATTAATAAATATTCTACCGAAAAAAAGACGTTGTTACGTAAAATTTTCGCCCGTAAAACCCACTTTACAGGCAACTATTTTTTAACACTATTTTCTTAATTTAAATTTATTTTCTATTTTTTAGTTCGGTTTTCTATAAAAAGCGTGTTTTTTAAGTTTTTTTTAAACTATTATTTATTTCTATATTAAGAATTGCACGATTAAAGAAAGCATGAATTGATGTCGACAATCAGCTCGAAACGTACAACGTCCGATGTCCAATAGTCCATTATAAGAATTGAAGGAAATTAAGATAGCTTCTCAATAGTAAATAGTACAGCGGCGACAAATATTAAATGGAAAAAATTGAAATCATTGTGCTTTTTTCAGGATTTTTATATCTAGATAATACAAAAATCTGGATCAAGACTATTAAAAATTTTTCCGAGTTCTAAAAAACATAACAGTGGGATTGTTGTTTTGAAAATTGCTTTTTTTCTCGCTTTTTACACGGGAAATATAGCTTTGTTAGACCGAGTTAATGTATAGGCAGTCTGTCTTATTTCGGCACAATTGTCGGTAACACACAAAATAATATAAAAATATCGGTTTAGTCTAAGTAATACTTTCGTGCCGTGGGTTCACACTGCAATCTTAATGGATGACGTGAACTCATTTCTCCCCACTGTCTTATATTTGGGATATTAGCTTCACAATATTTTTTACATGTTAGATCGTTTTTTTTATATTATGTCTGACTATATTCATATGTTGACACTGTTTTCTTCTAAAATATGTTTTTCTTCTGCAAAAAGTATGTGCATAATTTTATTACGATTTCTTAAAACTAATCATTTTGCTGCTTCAATTTGATAATGAAATTTTAAGCTTTTGATTTAGGAATAGTATTTGGTTTTGACTGCAATTATATTTTGAGTTATATACGCTAACTTTTGATGACGTAGTGATGGGTTTGACCGTCGTGGTGCAAAATACACAGGGTCTGCCTGTAAAGCGACGATTCGTGGGTTTGATTTCTACTCGGAAAAAATGAACTACTTTCATTGTCTCCGCTTTGGTAACGAGACAAATCCAACTTCCCGTATGACCGAATTTTAAATGTATATTATTTTGTACAAAATATTAATTTATATCATTCGTTCAAAGTGTAAAGGCCAATATAATAGATATTAGTAATATAGAATTCTGATTTTTTCTGATGGATCTCACTTTTCTTTTATATACATGTTTTAACCTTGTCACCACCCGAATATACCGGTATAGAGACTTACGAGATTCTGCATGCGTACTGTAATACGTTTATTGCCAGCATTATTTGCCAGCAGAAAGGGAAACTCATTTTTTTAACAATTATTAACTTATTAATATTATTTCATAAATTATACGTGCTTATCAAAGCACCAGAGTAATTATTTTTATACTCTATATTTAAAGGTCATTTCTTTTAATAGCAAGATATATAGAGAAATTGTAGTAAGTAGTAAAACACTTCGCTTTCTATCAAATCAAAATAAATCAAAATTCGAGACATATAGACATACTATGAATGACGTGTCATTAATTTTTATTGTTACGCTGAAATTTAAAAACTCAATATTAGTTTAAGAAAGTAAAATTATGTTATTTATAAAGTATATTGTTCATATTATGTTTGTAAATAAATATTTCTCAAAGTCTAGTATTAATCTATAAGTAATTAGGATTGGTGCATTTAAAAAAATGCTAAAATGTTAAACCAAATTAAATTTCAAAGACATGCCAAGGCTTCGTCATCTTCGGGCTAAATATTTTAATAAAACATGTTTGACATTATAACCAACCAATGACACCATCTTTTATGTTTTTTTTTCAAGTTTTATTATGGTAAAAGTATAAGTAATAAATACTAAAATTTACTATTCAGTTAAATGCTAGAAGCTCGACCTAATAAGAGCATGTTGTCGAATAATATAATAAATAAATATTTAAAAAAAACTTGGAAAATTGTTTGATCTTGCGAAATAGAACAACAGCGAATATTGTTTTAGTTACGTAAACATTAAAGTATCAGAGAGTCTAAATAATATATATTTAAATAATACAATATTATGTTTGAAAAGTTTATGGCATGCTCGCAGTACTTCAAAGGAGCAATTTGCTACAAACAGCTGTAAATTAAAACCGAAAGCTCGAAGCGAGTTATACAATTCCTGAGAGCTTTTTATAAAATTCACTTAAATCGATACTTTAAGTGCTTGTAATGTTACGAGCGAAGTAATCATTTTACTGCGTTCAATTTGAACATCACATATGAAATCAGGCGTAGATACAGATATAGACTTACAATCTTATTTATAAAGAGTTATAACAGATGCAAAGGCTTGCTATAGTACAATTGTCAAAAAATGTTATTCATAATAGCATTTTAGTGTTAAGCTGTTTTTAAGCCCATACTAAAGTTGTAAAGCTGATAAACCTACTGTAAGAGTTATATAGTGTCCTAAGATGGCCAAATATATTACAACTGATGAGTAAGAGCTTTTAATATGAAGTAGATGAACTGTCGAGTGTTAATATCAGTTTCGTAAACTACTGTCCACATCTTGTTATGTAATAATTATAATGATGTATTAACAAGCTTATTAATAATAATGCAAACTACACAAAGCTTAGATGCAATTGTAAGAATTGAAATTCATTCGATTCTATAAAAGGTGTACAGTATAAGGAGCTATTTGTTCTCTTTATATGATGAAGCTTTAATAATTGAATGCAGTTATATTATTAAAGCTATAATGTTTAACATTCATAACCGCTTTATACTTGTTAAACCCAGGTTGTTACAGCGATTAAGTATTGAGTTAGGTCGTAGAAAAGCAAGTATATTTAATCTCGACTATTTACATTACTTAAATACGTATGATTAATACTCCCATTAAAGTTTCACTTGTTTGTCGTTTTGCTACTTTAAATTTCATTTTTTAAAACGTAAGAAAGTTTAAAAGCCAAAGTAAAATACTTGCGCTCTTTATATTTACAATGACGTGAATCGAGCCGGTACATATAAAGCCATAGTCATAAATATGCGTAATATTGTCTAAGGTCACACTAAGTCGTCATTACTTATTATTTGTGGTTATAGCCAGTATTTTTGCAATAAGTCGACTAACTTCAATATAATGGCAATTTTGTGATTTATATCTTATATTAGCATCACATTAATTACAGAAGGTTTATGAAGCCTTTATTTATTTGACTAAATAAATGTTGAAAGTGTTACATAAGACTTTTAAGTTGCTAGTGTTATGACACTCCGTTGACATATTGAGAATCGGGGCAGCGAAAATCAATGCCACATATAAAATAATATAACGTAATACATTATAGCAAAAAAACATTACCTTTGTAATCCTACAAGACTTAACTGAAACCCTTTGGATACGGATCGCAGAACCAACTAAGGAAATTGACGAAGTCCACGTCCACTAGTGGGTGTATAAAGACTGACACTATAATAATGAATATGGCATTAATTAGATATATTTACACTATTAGGTCTTTATAAACAAATCATTATATACAAGTATAGGTAACCGTTTCTATGAGCAATTTAACATGTGAATAAAATAAAAAATATTTACATTATGTAAAAACGATTCGAGTCGGTAGACACTATAGACACATTTGTGAATGAAAATAATAAGCTTGTAACTTCTAAGGGTTTTACTATTGAGGTCCTGGCTCCATCATTAGTCCAGCTCGATGATACATCAAGTTCTTTGATTTTATCATATTAAAAAAGCTTCATAGTTACAAGTAGACTTATCAAAAGCTTATTAAAATTATTGAATACTATTCAACATGTCTAGAAAAAACTTATTCATTACAAATCCACTAGATATACGGGTTAAAGTATAAGTAAAGTGTATTTTACCGTCGGCGTGTCGGATTTACGTCGCAGTAAACCTGCTTCGCAATTTACGAGCGGGTACTGCGCCGTACGCTTCGTTACTGCTTTTCATCATAAAATTTTACTTCATTTCCTCTAGACTTGGTTACGCTGCATGGTTTTTAGTTGAACAATTTGGTAATTAACGTTTTATAATTTATTACATTGAAAATGTTAATTTGTTGCCACAACCGTGCCGTTCTACAGCACGGTGTTCTTTTTACTGTTGTTGGTTCCAGCTTGGATAATGTCTGCCTGTAAACGTAACGGTTTGTGTTTTTGATTTCCACTTAACATAATTTATTTTTTAATTTCTACATATTGGAAAACCAAAAAAATTATATCTCTTAATAATAAACTTATGTGTTGCATCAATAATATTGTATCATCGGGAATGATTGACGATGAAACCATAGCCTGAGTAGTAGAATTCATCAGAAATTACTGGTGAGTTAATAATAAATAAATTTGACGGTCGCCCTTTAGTTTTTTGCCATACATTATTTTTAAAAATAATCACTACTAACAATTATTACAATATATGAAAAAAATATCATTGTATCATTAGTTGTCCTTATTTACTAACGTAACCGGTATGGTTTGTATTGACTGTAAACCGCTCTACTGCAACATTACGCAAAAAATAGTAGACAATTCGACTTGATATATCTATGGAGCATCTTAGCACGAGCATAATATAGAAAAAAACAATTACCGCTATATATGAAGACTTAAATTTATTAAAAAATCCCTTTAATCTCATTATGTAAGCTCAACGCAAAGCCACCTAGCAATTATGAGCAAACAATGGTAAATGCACTTGTGTTGGTTCACTTAATTCTAAGGACTAACCGTATTGTTCTGTAATGAGGCTATGGAGATTTTGAAGGTATTGCGCCATATTTTATATAATTCCATGAATGGTTTTTTTATATATTTTACTAGCGACCTGGAAGCGGCTATTATTTAGTTATTAGTAAAGTGAAGTGCCTTCGTTTATTGTATGTATTATATTATACTTCATATGATTTTCTGAAGAATGAGCTATTTTACTTGAAAATTTCATGCAAATCCGTTAAGGATCCTCCTCTTATTCTTAAAAAAATATAAAATAACATTGCAAAAAGAATTATGTTATAATTAATACTTGCCGCTTCGCCCCTATAACTAAATGACAGATTAAAAGTGATTGAGTTGATTCTGACTGTGACTACAGTGGGTTAGTTTAGTTTTCCTTGATCACTGTATTGTATAACACAATAACTTTAAAAAAAAATAATAAATTGAGGACCGTAGTGCCGCGGAAGTACAATAGTTGTAAGCGTAATAGTTTTGTGGGTTCGATTTCCATGCAGTATTATAATTTTCCTTACTTTGGCAACAAGTGATGTCTCGAAGGGTGGAAAGTGGCGACGGGAAACGGAGTGTGTCAACACTAGATTCCTTGAATCCATGATCTTGGTCTACCTAATCTAAAAATTTTTTTGACATTCTTTTTGTAAAAGAACTTATATAATGTTATTAAAAAAAATGTCAAAACACTATCAGTTAATGTTATCTCTTCTATAAGATCAATCTTTGTGATAAGAGCTGAAATTTTCCCTAAAAACGTTTAAGCATCATCCCCTTTAAGCCGTATTTTATTTGCTTTATTATGTTTAATGGTATTTATGTTATTTAATGTCTGGGTATGCTACATAAATACTTAGGTATATATTAGGCACTATCGAAAATATCTTTTCATTTCTAAAAAAATTTTTACTAGTGTTTCGAAATTCAAAAGAACCTTGATTCCAGTTTCACATTGTGTCGTTTGTTGGAGTACAATAGGCGGAGAAAACATGAAGTCTCCGTTTTCCGTATAAATTTTAGAATCCGTTTAAAATTGAGTTGTCAAACCAATATATATTATTTTATCTTAAATTAGGTATAAATTATTTTCTTTCTATTAATATTATTCATCATACTTTATTGCACAAATAGATACATTTTTAGAGCCATCACTGTGCAATAGCGGCCTTATCACTAAAAGCGATCTCTTACAGGCAACCATAAAAATAAAAAAATTAAGTAACTGGAGTGCAGAGACGTACGATAATTATTTCTGAGTAAAGAAATTTATTAAAGAAATTATAAAATTTACATATTTTGTGTATTGGTTGAGAATATCTCGAAATGGAACCCATTTTCCTCTTCCAGCTGACAAGTGTTAAAAAGATTGTCATACAATTCAAAATGCTTAAAATACTATTTGTAAATGTGTTTTTATAAGTTTATGAACTAAGAGAGTACTTTTATGTGAAAATTATTACAGTTATTTTATACACTAATTGTAGTTAAAATAATCTTAACGAAATGTTACGTACCAATAAAAGCTTCGTGCCAACTTCTGCTGTCGTATAACCTACGACGCAGGTTTGAATTTCATACCTCATCAAAACATTTCATAACTTAATCAATAATATAAGAACAAAAAGTAGATGAGTGTTTGTTTTAATTTAAAATCTTAAATTTAATTAACTCCACAATCCATTTTTTTATTTACTTAAAGTGGTAGGTTGTGCAAACGTCCGATACCTACTTATAGTTTATATTAGTCCATCGTGACACAGTGGAAGCTTCTGACTGTAAGCAAATGGTTTTGGATAGAATCTGTTTGAACTAGATATGAAATCTAATATTTTGCCTAATCTGCTAAGGCTGTCTCGAATTTTGACAGAGGAGTGTCTCTATACTGCCTTCATATAGTATACGCAATCGAATTTAAATGTCACATCGGTCTATCTCCAGGAGGCTTTCTAATGACTTGCTAAAATTATGTGTTTTTGAAGTTAGCAACAAAATAAGCCTTTTAATGGTCGTAGTCATTATAATTATATACAATTCTTATTCCATCATAAACGTTATATAGTGAAAGCTGTCACATGAAATAAATATAACATAAAATTTCTTACTTTACAAATAAAAAGTTGGATCATTTAAATATTTACATTAAACTATATCTAAATTTGTATCATTTAAATATTTTCATTTTAATTCTATAGCAAACATATTACCGTCTATTTGTTCCTAAGTGTGCAACGAGTAAGTGCAAAACTATCACGAGCACCGTACTCATGTTAGCACTAACTTTAATTGCATTCAAACACATCGCTCGGTGCTCTAATGAGATTCCGTTTGTGCTATAAATTTTATCCACACGGATACTTCGACAGTTTTATAATTGACATTCACTTTATAAAGACGGTTTCAGTAGGTGTTTAATAAGTGGTAAAACATTGTTAGCAAGCGACATTGTCAAGTTCTTTTTGTTTCATATATTTTTTTGCTTCACGCTGTTTATCCCACTCATGGCATTTTACGAGAGGCCGTAAAAATCGTAGAAACCTAGTATTAAGACACTCCGTTCATCACTTGCCACCGTTGGTAATGCGTGTTGAGTGGCTGAACTAAACGATGTGCTGTTGCCTTGTTACTAAAGTGAAAAAATAATTACTTTTTCACGAGTGGAAATTGAACCTGGAAACTAGTAGACGCCTTTGCGCCACGACGGCCCTTTTGATATCCACTTGATCCACGATGAATTAAATATTTTCATTTTTCTATTCTAGTCTAAATAAGCCGCAATGTTAAGCACCGCCATTCCACACGTTTGGTCCCAAATCCGGACAGGAAGGGGAGAACAAGGTGTCTTTGCACTTGACTCTTCTACCATGGTATGCAGAATGTCACAAAAGCTATTTGGGCAAGTTTATTCCCCATATATATTGTACAAATTATTAAAGTTACTTCTGAAACTTGTACAGTTACATGTCTTTGGTCTGTAGACAAATTAAATTATATCTTAATTTTCTTGCCGTTTACCACCTTATTTATATTACATTTTATCACCTCCATCGAAGTAAATTTAGTGAGTTAAAATAAAACAGTTCACAATATTTTATAACTATAAAGTTAGGTAATGTTGGATTTTCCTCTTTTTTAATATAAATGATACTGATAATAAGTAAGTGAGGCTAAAATATGCAATATTCTAATTAAGTGGTCTTCTCCGAAATATTGAAAATGATGCCATCCCTTCTAAGCGGACTTTTGAGAATGTTTGCACAAATTTCGCTGGTGGCGTCAAATTTAAACTTGAACTTGTTTAAAAGCTATTCAGTAGCTTTACTTTTAGAACATATTAGATTAGTACTAACGTACTGAAATTTTGTTGAATTCCTTAACTTAACGCTGGATTAAGTTAGGCAATAATATAGGACAATCTACTGACATTGTCTCACCTTAATTTAACTATAAAATATTATTACTGCCATTCCAGTTGACTCTGTCAGGAGTTTCTTAAGATATGTTGAGTATCGATAAACAAAGTATATTTTTTACTCTACAAGCTCTTATTTATTAAAAAAACTTTAAAACCTACTGGAATCATTGGAACAATGGAACGGAATGAATAAAATGAACCAATAGGTTGCAAGCACTAAATAAAAATAAATTAGAACTACAGATAGAAAGCAAGCATTATATTTGTCAAATTTTTAATCAATAAACGTAAGGTTATCCACAATACAAAGGATCGTGATTTAAACTTAGAGACTCATTGATATACCAGTGTTGAATATTGATTGGAACAATCGGGTTATTGTAAGGATCAAGGCGAAATAAATAGCTTTTATTTTTCCTTTTCCCTATAGCTTAAGAGGTTATATAGATAACTATATATTTAAATCTGGATTTACTATTCAAACAGGTATAAAATCTTATCAGAGATTTACGAGCAATAGACTGACTTTATGACGTTATTCGCCACTCCTAAAGTGTTCACGTTTATCCATTATCTTTATACGTTTACAATCCATAGGTATCTTTCCACTTCATTTACTATATGGCTATAAAAATATTAACCTTTTATGGAATATTATGGTAACATTTAAGTGATATCACTACAAGAATAATTATGAATTTAATAAATATTTCATCCTATGGTAAATGCGACGGATGTAGATTCAATTTCTACAAAGATTTATTTTATTTTATTGTTCTGTTAACAAGACTAAGAAAAAACTATGTGTAAAGCTTAGCAAACTGGCACAATCCTGGCCTTTAAGCTTACACTTGGGTCGCAAGTCCCAAGCGCTGCTCAGAGTTCCACTTCCTACAACATGATGGGCCCGGCACCCGCACGGTCAATCCACGGAACGCTAACTTGTTTCTTCGATATGTATACGCCTTTTCAGTCATGATATTCCATAACTGGCAAAAATATATATGTGAACAAGTGGCATAAGTTCAAGTTATAGGTGACTTCATATTGTATAATAAAACAAATTTTAAACGAACAGTAGTATATATATTCTTTTATAGCTCTATATAAATACGATAAATTTAGGCTTAATATTCTGATATTACATACTTAAGCTTGGTTATGGCACAATTTAATCAACCACAGTGTAAAATGCACTATAACAATAAAGGCACGATCAAAGGTCTTTCAAAGGGGATGAATTTTCATAAAATTCCGCGTTGACGTTGGAATTACAAGGGTTTTAGAAGAGGCATGAACGTAGTTTCTTCAAAAAAATGAAATATATTCGTATAACACTTGCCTGTTTGTATAAATCAAAATATAGGTGCAATCATCATCATTCCATAAATAAATAAGTAGTGAAAATTTGTATAAACCGTTTTAATAAATATATTTTATCGAGCACTGGTTACCATTTATTTTATATATATATATATATATATATATATATATATATATATATATATATATATATATATATATATATATATATATATATATATATATATATATATATATATATATATATATATATATATATATATATATATATATATATATATATATATATATATATATATATATATATATATATATATATATATATATATATATACACATGGTATGGTAAATATATAATATGTATATATATATATGGTTTTATAAACAGTCAACAGCGTCACCGATCTCGTCTCCATATGGCAAAAAAAGTAATGCTACACAGATTTTCTGTTTGCAAATATTCTAAGGTACTTACAAACTCAATCTTCCGCTAGAGGACCGTGGAGTCTGATTAAGAATTAATTAACAGCTCGTTGGTCTGGACCTTGAGATTATACTGCTTTTTATTTTTGTTATTTGAGCCTTGTCAAGACAAGGCAAGGCAAACAATACAAGTGTTGTGGTTTATTTTTTGAAGAAAATGAAATTGTTTGTGAATTCTTGAAGAGTTACAGAGTTGTAACAATTTATTCAGTTATAAGTTTTTAGGTATTTTATTCATTTCAAAAAGTAGATAGGTTATAAAGAAGCTTATTTAAATTTTGTAAATCACGATCCGTATTAAAATACTAAAATGTAGATATATCATCAAATATTACGTTGTATTATTTAAAGATTTCTGTCAAGCTTTATTTAAGTTAGTTTAGAAATTTTAGAAATTGGTCATTTGATACACAATTTTTATACACAGTTATAGCTTTTTTTTCAAGTATAAATAATAATATATTATAAAACTCGATGACTCTAATTGAGAAAAGTAATCAAGGCCTCAAAGACCAAATAAACAAAATTGAAATAAATTTAAAAAAACGAGCACTCGACAAAATCGTAATACTTATATAAAGGCAAGAAATACGAAAAGCCGTGTAAATGAAGAGTCTTTACTCGAGGGCCCTCTGTGTTTTCAGTGAGGAAAATCAGAACCGGCTTAATACAGCTATGATAGTCTCATTCAAAGGATAAAGTTAAATTTATATTATTATGTATTAATAAAAGGTTTTTTTATAGGCATATAGGTCCTAAGTTTATTTTCATGTATACCACGCTTAATTGTCTTTTCAGATACACTCCTTTTTAGTTCATCTTTGATTTCTCGACACGTTTTTGTAGGAATTTTCATCACAAGTCTCATGACTTGCCTGTCATCATAGAGTGTCGTAGAACGTTTTCTCCCTTTACTTTCTTTCTTTCATGTTTTTTCATCAGAGCTTTTAGAAATATAATATTTTTTTGCACAATCCCGATAAAGATATCCAGCTCGTCGATCACAAAGCACGTAATCTCGTACCTGATTCGAAATTATTTTGTACTGCGACATTCTTGAACATAATACATAAATGAAACAACTATTATAATTTCTGCCTGTATGTATATATATATAATAATAATAATAATAAAGCCTTTATTATTTCCCATCACCGTAGTATTACATCATTTAGTACAATGTTATCTTAATTTAATATTTATGAACTATGTTATTTTTGTTTTATATTTTTTTTTAGATAGGAACCCCTGATTGGGTATAGGCCTCCTCCAAATTGGTCCAGTTATCTCTGTCTTGAGCTGCTTTTAACCACTCTTTGCCTGCCGTAGCTATTATGTCATCACTCCACCGCTTTATTGGTCGCCCTTTACGTCTTTTTCCACTTGGGCCTTTCCATATTGTCGCTTCAACTGTCCAACGCTTATCGCTATAACGTGCAACGTGGCCAGCCCATCGCCATTTCAAACCAAGACTGTAATGTAGGATGTCGATTATCCCTGTCCTTTTCCGTATTGATTCGCTTTTTATTTTTTGTGCTTTCCTTATATATATATATATATATATATATATATATATATATATATATATATATATATATATATATATATATATATATATATATATATATATATATATATATATATATATATATATATATATATATATATATATATATATATATATATATATATATATATATATATATATATATATATATATATATATATATATATATATATATATATATATATATATATATATATATATATATATATATATATATATATATATATATATATATATATATATATATATCGCACAAGACCATAGAGTTAGGAAGCTCTTATCGATGTCATTTTAAATTTTCCTTCTAATAATCGTCTTGAAGGTTGCAACATAATCTTTCCTTAAATTACATACACACGGTATGATGGGTAGTTAAAATAGAAAGGTAGAATAGGTAGAAAATCCTTGCCTAATCAAACTGTTTGTGGATTTAAATATTTATTAACATAATGATAGTATGTATTGTAATACAATTATACACATTTTAATGACCGTCATAAACGGAAAACGTAAATTTACTAATTTAAGATATATAAAAAGACCGTTGTGGCGCAGTAGGCGTAGCGTCTGCGTGTAAAACCGGTATGTGGGTTCGATTTCCAATCGGAAGGGATGAATTTTTTCATTTTCCGCTTCCTTCGCTTTGGCAAATTGGCAAATAGGCAATCGCGGCGTTAAATTTTGCCAATCAACACGTAATGCCTCGAAAAGACGAGAAATTGTGTGTCTTTACACTATATTCTCATGATCTTAAAATTTGCTTTGCCTTCCCTGCTAAGAGCATGATAAAGCATGAAGTTAAAAGATAAAACAAAAAAAAGAACCGTTTTCATAGTGTTAACAGACACTCTGTTCTCGGCGGTGGAATTCAACACCGCACGGTCATATTTTGTCAGAAAGTACTAAAAGACGAGAAGAACGGTAAGAACTAAGTACTAAAAGATTAAAAATAAGTAACTATTACAACGATCAAAATCGTAATTAAAAACGTAGGTAGTAAGGAATGTATCCTCTTCCCCCCGGACCACTGAGAGGTGCAAACGTGTCCATACTCTGTGCTAATTTTACGAACAAATTAATAAATGTATTTTAAAAATTTAATCTTCATTAAAAAATAGGAGACTATAAGTTTGAAGGAGCTTCATCTTAGTGCTACGTTGTTCCTGTTCGCCTGGTACTTTAAACCCCGCCCACGTGAGTCAACACACCTTATAATAGCCAATCTGCGCAAACGCACTTCCCGCCCCTTTCACCTGGGCAAGTGGCCTTGCCCTATTGCTTGAAATCATCACCGCCCCTTGAATGTAATTGGATCATCACTAGGCAAAAGTGTTGCATTGGCAAATTATCTGCTGACCTCTTTTTCAACAGTCACCGCCGCACTTATACTAACCTAGTACTTCAATATGGAAAACACATTAAATAAATCTATGTCGGACACAGAAATTAATATTTCGGGATATACTAACACTCCGCCTAACTTTATTTCAACTAGAAATAAGAGAAAAAGGAGTGATGAAATATCGATGGAATTTTCCACTTTTAAGGAAGAAATAAAAAGTATGATTACGAGCTTATTATCTTCGCAAAATCAAGAGTTTAAGAAAAACACTGCCTTGTTGAAAGATATACAAACAACAAACAAAAATATAGAGAGTTCCATTGCATTTCTGTCTGCGCAAAACGAAGAATTTCAAAGAAAAATTAGTGCTTTAGAAAATCAAATGAAAGATCAAAGTAAATATATAACTATCTTAGAGGATAAAATAGAAGAAATGCAGAGAGAAAGTCGTAAATGTAATTTTGAAATTAAAAACGTACCAAAACAAATAAACGAAAACAAAGAAGATTTAATTAATATAGTTACATCACTATCCGATACTATAAACTGTAACATAAAGGAATCAGATATTTGTGACGTATATAGAGTTCGTGCGAAGAAGGATGATATAAAAAATACGCCGATTATAGTTGAAACCTCGTCAACACTACTAAGAAACCAAGTTATAAGACTTTGTAAAACATTTAATACTAAACACCAAAACAAACTCTGTGCTAAACACCTAGGACTGCGTTCTTCAGTGGATACACCAATTTTTGTCTCAGAGCAGCTGACTGCCAAAGGATCACGTATGTATTTCTTAGCACGTGATCTTGTTAAGTCTAAGGCATATAAATACTGTTGGACAGCTTACGGTAAAATCTTCGTGAGGAAAACTGATACATCACCGATCATACCAATAAAAAGTGAAGCTCAAATTCACAAACTATCACAAGTGATATGACTAGCGCCAGCACTGTTTATTAATGTTATGTTTCGTAGTCTCTTAGATTTATATATCATATTCTACTCTCTAAGTCTTGCCTATTTTTGTACCGTATTACTGAGGTCGTTGATATTTTTTCTTATGTTTATATTTTATTGTATACATTCTTATTGTATTAGCTACATAAACCACTGCAAAAGCAAAATATTTATTATACTCATAGCAGTACTCACATTTTCCAAAACTAAGCAACACACACCTAACAAACACACACGAACACTTATAAGGAACCCTTACCGACTGTTAGTAAAAACTGACAACTTTAATATTTATTGTAATTTTCTCAAGGATATTATGAGCTTGGTTAATCTTTACATTTTACCCCGATCTTACGAACACGAATTTCATTTTTCTAACTTTTAATGGATCGTAATTCGCTTAATATGTTAAAAGAGTTTGACAGAACAGTCATTTCGTACTCCACACAATGTGACGTTGAAGATATTACGAATATAAAACTTGTACATAATAGTGATATTACCATTGTGTCGCAGAATATAAGGAGCATTTTTAATAATTTAAATGATTTTGAAATAACACTATCACAATTTAACTTCTGTTTAGATATTTTAGTTCTGACAGAATGTAGACTAAAATCGTCAAAAGAAGTACCACGACTAGCTAATTACAATTCATTTACAACATGTCATCATCTTAATCAGAATGATGGCGTGGTTATCTATGTCAAGAAGACGTTGAAAGCTAATATTAAGGAAATAAGGCTGGACCATGCTACTTGCTTGCAATTGGACATAGATGACATCATTATTTTAGGAATCTACCGGTCGCCGTCAAACCCAAATGCAACTAACTTTATTAATTCCTTAAGTGATCACCTTGAAACTATCAAATCACACAAAAATATTATAATAACGGGGGATCTAAATATAAATATTATCAGTAAGCCTAATGAGAGCTCGTACGAATACAATAACAGATATAAATATCTCTTAATGTTGTCAACGCATGGTCTTCTTCCAGGGCATTGCCTTCCAACACGAGGTAACAGTTGTCTTGACCACTTCATCTTAAAATTAAACAAAAAAACGTATTCTTCGTACATTGCAATCATAAATAGCTCTATAACCGATCATGCTACAATCTTTTTAAAACTTTCTTTATTGCGTAACGTAAATCAATGCCCCAAAACAAAAACATATACTGATTTTAACAAGGCTCTTACGTTACTAGTTGAAAAAAATTTATCATCTCTGTTATATTACAAAGATCCTAATCAACTTATTAAAATTTTGATCAGTAAAGTCACTGACTCATTAAAAGAATGCTCATGTGTTAAATATATTCCAAGCAAAACTCGTACCATAAAACCATGGATGACAACAGGTCTTCTGCGATGTATAAGAAACAGAAATAAAATGCAAAAGAAAGTCAAAAGTAACCCAGACAATGAAATCTTTTTGATTGCCTACAAAAGATATCGTACTCACTGCAATAATTTGATAAAAAAATTAAAACGCAAATATGATAGACAACAGCTTCTCACATCGACTAAAAATCTAAAAAGACTTTGGAATAAAATAAAAGAAATAGCCCCTTTGAAGCCTTCTAAAATTAACAATAATGGTCTGCTGAGCATAAAATCGTCACCTTTAGATTCTGTGAATCACATTAATAATTATTTTGCTAATATCGGGAAACAACTAGCCGAAAATATAATAATAAACTTACCTCAGGCAGCTAAACCTCCTTCTGGAACAAAGTCGACAGTGTTTTCTTTTGTACTGCTCGAGACAGATACTGAAGAAGTGGAATCTGTGATTATGAATCTAAAGTCTGATAGTGCCCCTGGATGGGATAACATTACGACAGTTTTTTTGAAACTAGCCCGACATATTCTTTCTCCTACTATTTGTCACATAGTGAATCAGTGCTTCAAAAATGGAGTCTTCCCTTGCCCGCTAAAACAATCTATAATAACTCCAGTGTATAAAGGTGGTGACAATTGTAATACGAACAACTACAGACCTATCTCAGTACTACCAGGTTTTGCTAAAATTATAGAAAAATACTGAACTCCAGGTTACTGAATTATATGGAAAAATTTAAGATTATTTCCGACTCACAATACGGTTTTAGACGCAATAAAAATACAGAAGACGCAGTTGTCGCACTGACCTCACATATTACTGAAGTTCTAGATAAAGGGAAGAAATGCTTAACTATCTTCTTAGATCTAAAAAAGGCTTTCGATACTGTATCCATTCCAATTCTCTTAAACAAGCTGGAGAGTATAGGCATAAGAGGCACCTCACTCTTGATATTTAAAGACTATCTCAGCAATAGAAAGCAAAGAGTAAAAATTGGGGATTATACCAGCGATGATTCCTTGGTGACTTGTGGAGTCCCTCAAGGAAGTGTTTTGGGGCCCACGCTGTTTCTACTTTATATCAATGATCTATTAAATGTAAGCATTGATAATGGTAGAATCTTTGCTTATGCAGACGATACAGCTGTTGTTTTCTCCGGTCCCTCGTGGGACGCTGTAAAGTTCTCGACAGAAAAGGGACTAGCAACGATATATCTCTGGCTTAAATGTAACTTACTAACTATTAACATAGATAAAACAAATTACATGTGCTTCACTATTAATAACAAAACACAGCCTGAAAATAATTTTAAGATCGAGCTGCATAGCTGTCTATATAAAAGCTCTAAGTCTTGTGATTGTGCTCCAGCGACTTTGAATAGAGTTTCTACTACTAAATATCTTGGTATTATGTTAGATCAACGTCTATCTTGGCATCCACACATTGATTTTACCAGTTCTAGAATTCGCAAACTTATCTGGATATTTAAAATTCTAAGACACGTGACAAATAAAAAACTACTTATACAAATTTATATAACCTTAGCGCAACCTGTACTCGGATATTGTATTCCTGTATGGGGTGGCGCGTCAAAAATGAAATTCCTTCAACTAGAAAGAGCTCAGAGATCCCTATTAAAAGTTATGTTTTTTAAGCCTTTTAGATTCCCCACTGAGAGAGTATATAACTTTTGCCAATTATTAACCGTTCGGAAGCTATATATATTGCAGAGTGCCTTAAAAGTGCATAAAACTACTTTCTCGAGTGACTCGCTAAAACAGAGCAAAAGAAGAAATGTAACAGCTTATATTCCTCTTATGAGAACCAAATTTGGCAATTGCCAGCTTCCAAATCAGTCAAAATTTCTATATAACAAAATAAATAAAATCTTAAACATTCATCCGATAAACTCCTATCAGTCCAAGAAAATATTAACTAACTGGCTACTAACATTAAGCTACGATGACACAGAAGCTTTAATGCTACACTAACACACACACACACACGCACACACGCACACACACACACACACACACACACACACACACACACACAGACACACACACACATACACACACACACATACACAGAATCTGTATTAGAGTTAAAGAAATTATTGTTTTTTTTTCTTTTTTATTTCTTTTTAATAATTTGTTTCCACAAATGTATAAATGTACAAAGTGTTATGGAAGAGCGGGGCCTCCTGACACAAGTACTAGTTCCATACTAGTAACTTAATGGGTTGGTCTCATAATTTCATCTCATATATATAAGAACATGTGTGAAAGTGAAATAAATGTATTTTTTTTTTTTTTTTTTTTATTATTTTTATAGGATCTTTTTTCACTTCAATTCATTGGATTCTTTCAAATTAAGATAATCTAAAATGTTTTGTTACATATAATAATATTTTTTATTATACAAAACAATATTAAATATTTCTTGTAAAGAATCTCAATTTCTATCTCAACGTTGTTAATGTGGGGAGGTCTTCTAACACCACCTCACTCGGGCGCTACACCAATAAACTCTGATTAAATTTTAATCAAGCGAAACTAAGCGTTTTTGCTGACAAGCGCTTTTGATAGCCACGACGCAAAAGCTAAATGCCACGGTTATTACGTAAATAGTGGTCTGGCCACGATTATATTAAGATAACACATGTTATCTAAGGGGTCATCTTGATACACTGGGACGGCCTCTGATTGTAAGAGACAGCTAAGTTTGTATTTTTGATCCTTTTTCAGTGGAACGTTTCGTTAAGGTTAAATTTAGTTTTGCACTACAAATTTTTTTGAATACAGATGAAAGTAAAAAATAAAGGGGCCTTGACATAAGATTTTCAACGTAGGGTTTAGAGCACGCGTCATTTAGAAACATCTTAAATAAATATATATGTGTTCATTGAATAGGATCATATTGGAACCAAAAAGCAACATTTTGGTTATGCCTGTAAGAAGTATATGTATATTTCTTTGATATATTCATTTACATATTTCGCCAAGATTTAAAGAAATATTAAGAAATTTACGAAAAATATAAAAAATGTTCTGACAAACATTGTTAAAATACGAGAATATTTTGTAATCATTTCAAATTTTGTTGCAAAAGATTTTAAAAGCTGGATTCATTACCTTCTATGTTATACTTTATATGATAAAAGAGAAGAAGATACGTGAAAAGAAGCTTATGATAAAAGAGAAGAAGATACGTGAGAAGAAGATAATTTCTCCGAATTTGACTAGAAATTAAGTGACTCTATTCCGTGTATCATTCCGCCCTTCAGGCGGAACTTAAGTGCCGAAATTAACTTTTAAGTAAGTAACAAGTAACTAAATAATTAACTTATAAGTAATTAACTTTAAGCGGGGACGGAGAAAGCAGGGATGAGCAACGGAGTGTCTTAACACTAGGTTCATATGGTTCCTGCATTTCTCTCTGCCAACCCTGCCTTCCCTGCAGGATAAAACGTGAAGCTAAAGTATAAACTTTTGTATTTATAACAATGTCATAGTATATTAAAGTAATTAATTTGGTATCTTACATAGTATTGTTAATTAAATAACATATCAATAAAATTTTCGTACCACGAAAAAACCAGCAAAAAATTATTTAAACATATGGAAAGTAAAGAGTGAAGTGTTACTAATTTCTCTCAGTCTTTTTATTATAACGTATTTTCTTATGTTTTAGGTCATTGGTATATGTATCAAGCGTATCATCTTTTCTATAGCTTAATGATGCGTAAATGACCGGACACGATTGCTCGGCTAAACATATAAATATATAATTTCATATGTATATAATACTAATTATTATAAAATGTTACTCTTGTAATCTCTTTCTCTCTGCTATGTGCAGAAAATAATTAAAAAAATCATTAATATATTCTATTTACTTATCTAGTAATATTCTTTTACCAAAGATTCAAGATATAATTGATTAAAGTTTTGGCTAAACTCCTGTGTTAACAGATTAAAAGGAGTTTTTACTTTTATTATCCACGTAGACGATGTCACAGGCTACAACTTGTATGTAATAGAGGTTAAACATTATATATATTTTATGCTTTAAATGCTTTAAACCTATATTTCCTACAGAATCATTCCGTAACAAACCACGGTTCGAACTTATATTCATAGTAGAATACAACATGAAGCTGTTTGGAACTTGTTATCAGCAACTAGCCACGTGAAAGTTAGTAAGTACTAGTTAGATCGTTATGCGTTTTATATGGAATTAAATATTGTTAAGGTGACCATCGTCTGCATTATGGTGAGAGAGTCTTGATTGTACAATATTAATAATATTTAATATTCACTTGGTTAATTTAACACAATATCTCATATTTAGGACAAAAGCGAAAATTGTAACGAGTTAACATTTGCTTCGATCTGTTTAGTATAAATAAGCTTAATAAAGGGATAATTTCAAAAAATAGTAGCCATTATGCTATTAATTATATAGGACAAACGACTATTCAAACTTTCAGTTTTGGTCAAAATTTATTGATAAATTCAGCCAAAGAATGATTTTGATTCACAACTTCGAGTTTTATGATAAATTTTATATAATCAAATACTTGTTGATTAGAAGGGCAACAAATGACAATATTTTTTCAAGTCAACATTGAATTAATTTTTCTATTATTATTTATTTTGTACATGCGACCACAAAGGTGTAGTAACTTATTTATGCAACATATTATAGTTATTCCGTCCTCTGCTTTCAACCTGAATCAAGACGTTAAGTGTAGATTAGAAACTTAAATGCTTTGCCTCACCGAAGTGGTGAAATAAAGACAATATAAGAATTAGAAACTACGTTTATTGAGTAACAAAACTCAACACTACACTCTGTTCTGTACGACTGAGAATCTTTTAATAACAAGATTACAGTTCGTGCGATTACAGTATTGTATCCACAGGACTGTGGACTTGCACAAAAAACAATATAAAGATCATTGTGGCACGGTGATTACAGAATACAAATTTACCTCGATGGAAAAGTTTATTTTAATTTTTAAAATTAATGGATAGTGCATATCCACGTTGAGTTCCACCATTCATTAAGTAATGTAAACTTAGGCATTGATACTATATTTTTCGCCCTACCTTACTATAAGCTGCATACAACGTGAATAATAACAATAAATATGAATATATTTCGTCTCCATACCCTTGTATTTGTATATCGAATAATCAAAACCAAACTAGTTTATATTGTAACAAACAGTATTCAACCGGAACGCAGAACGAGGACCTCGACTCGTTATCTTTAAGCCAGTAGCCGCAGAAGTTTGCACCTCGAACACTGTTTACATAAATAATATAATGTTGGGTTGATTTTGTAATATATACTAGATATATTACAAGTACTGAATTGAATCACTGATGACAAAATTCATTATTTACGTAACTATCAACCATTTCCGAGTGGAAGGGGGAACGGAGTGTTTATCACTAAGATATCTCTGGCTACTAAAGCTATTTTCTTTCGGTATGGTAAGCTACGTTCGAAAATTTGCCACATAAGCATATCGGGATAAAGCGTGAAACTAGAATTTAACACGCAATTTAGACCATATAATTCACAACCACATACAATGAATACAGATCCATTCAACAAGCATTTATATCAATAAAACCGAAAGGCGGTAATGTAACTGGTACCATAGAAATAGATTATTAAAGGATTCTTTCATTCGTGAACCGTTGGATTACGCTCGATTGCTTTTTGATTGCGTTTGTCTTTCCCTGCCAATTGTTTCCGTTCTTTGTTCACTGTTGTTATTGTTGCCGTCGACATATGTATGTGCGTTTAGCCGAAATACTGTATTCTACTTACAAGTATATATTCATTGATGGATATAGAATATTAATGCGGCGCATATATCCAATTGGTAATATGATTTAATTAACAATATAATTAGTTAATAATAAAATTAGTCAGCAGTGTTCAATATTTTTAAAATTTCATAAAGTCAATATAAAGAGAAGTTATTGAGCAACGCAAAGTTTTCTAACGTATGAACTATTATTTTTACTACAAAAATCATCGAGACGAAGTTATTTTAAATATATATATATTGACTGTCCATTCTACGAAATCCCAGCTGAGAGCTGTCCGAAGAATAACATGTAATATGGTAATAAAATAATATTTTTTTAATGTTTGAACTTTATTTCGAATTTAGTTTATGAATATTCAACCATTACTCCAATTCGAGACACGGCATAAAGAATGAAGAAAACTAGACGAAATTAAATTAATTACAATACAAATAATTGCTTGCGCGACAATCAAATTTGCAACTGTCACTCTTAGAGTTACTATCCCACACTTGAATGAGAAAACTATAACAACAAGTTCTCGTATATAAAAGCACCGTAAAAGTTTAGACAGCATCAAATCTAATACTACAAACATGACTCGTAATTTAAAAGTATTTGGGAACATTAATTTTTTTGGCTTCTTACATATGTACAATTAATAAGTTGTAATTATTTACCAGTATGTTAGTATGTAAACAAAATATAACTCCACGAAAATACATGGAGACAAACAAAAAATGATATTTTGACTCGACACGTCCAAGCCCAACAGACCATTGGAAATCCAGAGCGATGGAACAAATTGATTTCAACGACGTTATATCGGACTAACATCTGTACTCAATCTGCTGTATTTATGTACATATGGGAATTGAGAAACTATATATTCTAAATTAAATAAAAATTTTCATTGTGAATATATTAATTAGTTCTTATGAGCCATTTTCTTTTTGTAACAAGCCTGTAAAGACAATGGTGTGAGGGATAACGGTTACTTAACTCTATTATTTAATTTTTTTTTTCTTCACGCTTTATCCCGCACAAGGCAAGGTACGCAGAGGGAACTGCAGGAACCATACGAACCTAGTGTTAAGACACTCCGTTGCTTAGTCCCTGCTTTCTCTGTCCCGGCTTTCCGCTGTTTTCGAGGCATTGCGTATTGAATGGCGGAACTCAACGCCGCGTTTTGTCCTATTTTCCAGAGCGAAGAAAATGAAAATAGAAAAATCCACCTTTCCCGAGTGAAAATCGAACCCACAAACCGTCGCGTTTACACTTACGCCTCTGCGCCACGACGGTATATAAAATTCTGTCCTTATATTATAAAGCTGGGCGTACTTATAATTTTATTTGTATATGTGTGGGATGTACCCAAGAGTAAAGTGGGTTAAATCGTAAGAAAAAAAAGACTAAACATAAACTAAACATAAATTCTTGAGCTTTAGTACTAATATTATCTTTAAAAACAATACAAGGTCAACACAACGAAACCTGATTTTTTTCCTGTAAAACCTAATAAATGGTAGAGCGCGGTCGTTAAATATTAAATAACTTTTCCCCTCAGCCAAGTTTTACAAAGACCCTCTAATATAATTATGAGCTAAACTTTTAACGAAATGAACTAAAATTAGAGGTTTCACGACTGAGTTTTTATAAAATATTGCATTGTGAAATGTAATTACATGAAAAATATTATAATAAAATAAAAATAAAATAAAAATATTATATAATAGGTAATTAATCGTAGCAGAATGGGAGAGCCTGTAACTGTAAACGTGATGCTAGTGAGTTCGATTTCTACACGGCAGTGAGTTCCGTCAACAACACGAAATGTCTTAAATTCACTCGAAAGGCAAAAAAGTTCTCTTACGGAAAAAGAAATAAAAATTGAAATTTTTAATTTTTGTTTGCTATGATTTATTTCTACACGCCTCAGTGGGATAGTTATATGTTAAAATTTACATTTATTTTCATTTTAAATATCGTTAACGTTTGAAATAGTTTTTTTTAAGTTAAATAAATAATGTAATGTTCGGTTGATTTTGTAATATATACTAAATATATTACAAGTACTAGTGAATGAATTCACCGATGACAAGATTCATTACGTAACTAACAACCATTTTTGAGTGGGATAGAGAACGGAGTGTTTTAACAATAAGATTTCTCTGGATACTAAAGCTATTTTCTTTTGCTATGGTAAGATACGTTCGAAAATTTGCCAGATAGGCATAATGTCCCTTTAACTCTATTTACTCTGCTCACATTGCAGGATAAAGCGGGAAACTAGAATTTAACACGCAATTTAGAGTATATAATTCACAACCCTATACAATGAATATAGATCCATTCAACAACCATTATATATCCATAAAACAGAAAGGCGGTATACATTACCGCCTGGGACCATAGAAATAGATTATTAAAGGATTCTTTCATTCGTGAACCGTTGGATTACGCTCGATTGCTTTTTGATTGCGTTTGTCTTTCCCTGCCAATTGTTTCCGTTCTTTGTTCACTATTGTTATTGATGCCGTCGACATATGTATGTGCTTTTAGCTGAAATACTATATGCGTGTGTTATATATTATATTATGCATTTATGGTTATAGAATATTAATTATAGCGCATGTAACGAATTGGCTATGTGGTTTTAATTAATAACGTAATTTAGATGATTTTATACTGCATTGTTAAATATTATTAAAACTTGAAAAGGTTAGCGTAAAGACAAGTAAGTTACGATCACAAAATTCTCTTAAGTCATAATATTATTTCTAGTACAAAATTCACTGAACCGAAGATATTTTAAATATATGTACATATTGACTGTCCATTCTATGGAGCCACAGCTAAGAGTTACACGAGGACTAACATGTAATATATGTATGTAATTGTAATGATTTTCTTAATTCAACCAATAAGGCAGTTAAGTAACACCTAGTTTTATAACACTACTTTCTTGGCTTTCCACCCAATTCGAGACACGGCATATTAAGCGAAGCAAATAATAGGAAATTAAAATAATTAATTGTGTTTTGTAACAACCGGATTCATAATAACAACTATGACGCTTAGAGTTACTATCCCAATATTAATTAAAAAAATATGACATATAAAAACTTATATAAATCTGAACGTAGCATTATTTATATGTTATTTAAGTATTTTTTCTGTCCTCAGTGTGGATTAACGCTTAAAAAATCATAAAAAAATTAATATAACAACAATAATATAAATAACAATTATACAGCTGAAGAGTGTAGTATATAATAGCTGAGCAATTTGAAAGTATTTGGGACAATTTCAGTAAATGACAAGACTGTTTTTAAGTTAATTTACAACTGAAGTTTACAAGTCGACATCTAAATTCCAAAGGAGGGCCATTCAACAAAACTGTTCCAACTTCGGCCATTACCTTACCGAGATAAGTGCCTGTCACTTCATAAATATGAAATAATCATCTACTGCTTCCTTTAGTACACTTAGGCGTTACAGAAAAATAAATGACGATTCCGTTGCCAATGATGTAAAAACATTTTTTTCGTAAATTTAACATTTATATAGGATATTATAAATATTGGTGCTATTAAATTTGTAGTAAAAGTTTTTTTTTTTAATAGACTTCATATAAAATTGAATTGAATATGTTTGAGAATTCATTAATTTCGTGAACTACTGGTTCAAATTGAAAACTACTGCTTATGCTATATACTCGTATGTTTTCATTTTGTCCATTTAAGCTGCAGTCATAGTATCATTTGAACTTGCCTATATGTGCTATATATTACATTTCATAACACGGGCAAAGTCTCGAAGTTATTAATTATAATAATTTGACCAATATTTCTAAGATTCATCTTGTAATATATAAAATAATAATTATTTTTTTAATTACTTTGTCACCTAATATATTTTTAGCTTCACGCTTTATCCCACGTATTGCAGGGTAGGAAGGATATAAACATAGTGATAAGACACTCCGTTGCTTAGTACCTGTTATCTCCTTCCCCGCTTTCCGCCGTTTTTGAGGCATTGCGTGTTGAGTGACGGAAATCGACGCCGCGCTTTGCCTAGTTTCCAAAGCGAAGAAAATGGAAATAGAATAATTCATTCACATTCATTCATTGAGGACCGTCGTGGCGCAGAGCCGCAACGTCTGCCTGTAACGCGGCTAACGCGACGGTTTCTGGGTTCGATCCCCAGTCGGGGAAGATGGATTTTTCTATTTCCATTTTCTTCGCTCTGGCAACTAAGGCAAAGCGCGGCGTTGAGTTCCGCCACTCAACACGCAATGCCTCGAAAACGGCGGAAAGTGGGGACGGAGTAAGCAGGGACTAAGTAATGGAGTGTCTTAACACTAGGTTCATATGGTTCCTGCAGTTCCCTCTGCCTACCCTGCCATGTGCGGGATAAAGCGTGAAGCTAAAAAAAAAAAAAAAAAAAAATTCATCTTCCTCGCCTGGGAATTAAACCCACAAACCGTCGCGTTTACAGGTAGACGCTTACACCTCTGCGCCACGACAGTCCTCAATACATCTTTTACGTATTTTCAAAGGAGATTGACGATCTTTACTGTGATCGAAGTAGGCTTAAGTAAAAGATTTATTTCTTCCCAATAATGTATAAACATACGTATTATGATATATCATAGATATATACATATACATACATACATTAACATACATAATGTTTATGCATTTATGTAACATACTTATATAACATACTTTATGATTTTAGTTGTCATATTGACAACGCAATGGTTACGAGAAAAGACTTTAAGATCGAGTTTAGTGCCATATTATTGAAGTTGTTTTTAATGCTATTGAAGACTTTGCAAACAAGATGGCCTTTGTGAAATAAACTACTCCATGAGAGAAGAAACACTTTTATCAATTTATATTTGCTTCTTATCTAGTAAAATTAAAATGTTGTAATTATTTATTAGTATTATTATTAAGTACACAAAGTTTTACTCTTCGAAAATACAGGGAATTTAACAAAAAATCGTATTTTGACTTGACACGTCCAAAGCCAACCGACCATTGGAAAACCAGAGCGATGGAACAAATTGGTTCTAACGATGTTATATCGGACTAACACCTGTTTTCGATCTGCTGTATTTAGGTACATATAGGAATTGATAAACTAGATGTCCTAAATTAAATAAATAATTTCATTGTGAAAAATTTTAACCAGTTCTTATGCCATTTTCTTTTTGTCAAACAATGTAACTATTCTTTTTTAAAGATCTTCTGAAGACAATAGTAAAAGAGAAAGAAGTTGACTGTGATTCCATGTGTCGACTTCATTATTTTAAAGTTAAATTAAATGATTGAATGGATTTCACCCATAGTTTAATTAAAATATCATTATAATATGTAGTTTCTTAGTATTATTTGATCAAAATCAAAACCCAAAACTAATCAAAAACCAAAGTCTGGAAACTTAAGCGGAAAACTATTTGTAAAGTTTGCATTGGTAAAAAATAACATATATCCTTTAATCTTAATTGGATAAAAGAAATAGGTAGTAGTAATATTCAATCATACACATCTCATCCTCCACTTGCTATTATGCGCTGTAAGCTCCTAGACTATCCTCTCATTTTAAAACTTATAAGTATATATATGAAATAACATTTCAGCTAGCAATATTGTATGGATGTTATATATATTAGCCGTTTGATTAAAATGGAATTTATTTATTTTGTGTAGCTTATTACTTCAAGGAGCTGCAGAAGTTCCTCTAGGAGAGACACCTAGTAGATACAAAAAGAAATTGGGGACTGCCTGGCCTCCGAAGAAGAAGACGGCTTGCCATCATGATTGATTCACGCACCTGCTAGCCTACTCCAAAGCCATGATAAAACACATGGCAGATCAGCACTTCCCATGGACTTCCCCATGGATCCAGCAAAATTTTTGATAAAAATCATGGTAATCATGCTCACTATAACTATAAAAGCAACCTTTTTAGGCCTACGTAGAAACTCCTCACTACGCGCAAATTTGTTCAGGTATTTGCCAAAGTGCCTCTTTTTTACCTACACTACCGTGAATTTCAGGACTCCAACTGTTTTTCTAGACCCAGCATTCAAGGTGAATGCGAACTACTTCCTAGGGTTACCACCGGTGACTTCACTTCCAACTTTCATTGCCGGATCGGGGCTTCGTCTGCTCTTCTTATGATCCGCATGATACCCATATTGTTGTTTTTCTCCCTAACGAATTTATGAAAATAGTATTTATTACTAATTTAAACACAAGGGGAAAGCACTCGGAGCAGAACATTTTGGTTTTTATAGACTTCTTAATTAAACTGATTTCTGGAGGGTAGAAGAAAAAACAAAATCTAATATCATAAGCAGTAGCTACACAAATTTTTCAGTACAGGTAATAATTTCATGAAATATAATCAGTTCATGAAATATCGTCTATATCATGAAATCTACAATTTTGCATTTTGGCTACGATATATCTAGTAACGTAACAGTAGTTTTAGATGTGCAATATTTTATATAATAATTGAGGACCGTTGTAGTGCGCGACGGTTTCTGGGTTCGATTCCCACTCGAGGAAGATGGATTTTTCTATTACCATTTTCTTCGCTCTGGCAACTAGGCAAAGCGCGGCGTTGAGTTCCGCCACTCAATACGCAATGCCTCGAAAAGGAAAGTGGGGACGGAAAAAAGCAGGGACCAAAACAACGGAGCGTCTTAACACTAGGTTCGCATAGTTCCTGCAGTTCCCTCTGTCTACCCTGCCATGTGCGGGATAAAGCGTGAAGTTAAAATAAAAAAATAATAATAATAAACTCAATTTTAAACAAAATGTTCAAATAATATTATAATATGATTACCTATTAAGAATAGAAATGTCGATAGCAAACTTTTTAATTTTATTTAATACTATTTGTTTTATCATAAAACATGACAATCTTATATGAAAAAGGGAAGATTAAGGTATCTTATATATTAAAGTAATCTGCTATAACGGTTGATATCGCCCGTTGATTGGTTTCTAGCCTCTGAGAGTATATCTCTAGGATTAATCGTACTCATTAATGTGCTAATGAATCGTTATCGTCGATAACTTTTGTCTCCACTAGTTCACCTTCGTCTAATTCCTATATTGAACTTTTATCATTTTCTTATCCTTTGCATCTTTAGTATCGATTAACATGACCTTTTCTATAGAAATTAGTTATTGATAAATTTTTATTTCTTTTATATGACATAGACATACACAACAAACTTATTCTAACTGTTAGAATTTACATGACTTGTAAAGAATAAATAATCCTAATACTAGGTTCTCATACACGACGCGACGGCGAAAACGAGGTATAAAGTTATTGAACGATATGATTTTATTTTTATATTATATATTATATATTTTATGACAAATATAAGTACACATACAGAAAAGAACTATCTACCTGAAGCTTTTTCTTCTCTTTTATGTACATAAAAAATAAAATGATATGTATAATATTTCAAATTCGAATGGAAAATGGTATGTCATTCAACTTTCTACGCCTAGTATATATGCCTCGCGGACACAAAGCGTTTTTTTATAAGTTTTAATGAAAGTTATATATAAATTTTATAGTTAGTTAAATTATAATTTATTACAAAAAATATCTTTAAACACAAAATGTTTACTGAAACGCGCAACACTTTAAAATATAGATAGACGGATTGATTAGTATCTATTAATTTTACATAGTAACTCATAAATCATAAAGAAACAAAGTCTACATTCTCTTTTTCTTTATTTTATCTGTGTAATAAAGGAAATTCCACAAATGTTCAATATTTATTTGCTTACAAGATCGTTAAATAATAACACGTGTACTGTAAGTTATTAAATTATTAACTTAAATACTTCATAAATTATGTTTTGTTCTTATAATATAAATCTAGGCGTTCAGTTTCTTTTCCTTATATACGTTGAAAAAAAGATTTGACTTATGTTTATCCTACCGAAAAGTATAATAGGTTATAACGAAAGAAAAAAAGACAATCAAGACAAAATCTTTCAACACAGACACAAACTCTTGAGCATTAATACTAATATTATCTTTAAAAACAATACAAGGTCAACACAACGAAACCTGATTTTTTTCCTGTAAAACCTAATAAGTGGTAGAGCGCGGTCGTTAAATATTAAATAACTTTTCCCCTCAGCCAAGTTTTACAAAGACCCTCTAATATAATTATGAGCTAAACTTTTAACGAAATGAACTAAAATGAGAGGTTTCACGACTGAGTTTTTATAAAATATTGCATTGTGAAATGTAATTACATGAAAAATATATAATAGGTAATTATATAAAAAATATATTAGTCGTAACGGAGTGGGAGAGCCTATAATATTAAACGTGATGGTAGTGAGTTCGATTCCTACACGGCACTGAGTTCCGTCGACAACACGCAATGTATAAACGGAAATATCTCACGGATAAAAAATTAATAAACTGAAATTTTTGTATTTTTTTTGCTATGATTTCCACACGCCTGAGTTCGACGGCCGTGTTTTGATATGTTAAATCATTTTTAAATATGGTTAACGTTTTAAATCGCCTTTATAGGTATATATTTTGTATTACCTAAAACTTAGCTAGGCAACTAAGTCATACTTTCTTTTTTAAGCAAATACTTGTTACAATTTATGTTTCTTTTAATGTCTTCATCATCTTGATCTTGATATATAATTTGCTATGATTTCCACTCGCCTGAGTGGGATGGCTGTATTTTAATATATTCATTTATTTTCAAATATCGTTAACGATTTAAATAGTTTTTTCAAGTTATATATTTTGTATTAAGTTGCATAATTATAATCATTTGTAAATCAAAAATCTGCACCTCTGACAAAACTTAGCTAGCCAACTAAGCCATACTTTCTTTTCAAATAAACGCTTGTTACAATTTACGTTTGTTTTAATGCCTTCATATGAATATATTTACAAATATTTACAATCTAAACTTAATTACTAAATCAATCATCAGTCATCAGTATTTTACTGAAAAATCATGTTCTCATAAATAAAAGTAATATACAAGTATATCACAAAATTAAAGCGTTTCAAACAAAATAAAAGCAAATATGCCATAATATGAATATTATATGGAATCACGTCGCGACTCGCTAAGAACGTACGTGTTACGAAATTCATTCTGTCAACGTCCCATAGAGTATTTGGATCTTTGATATTTACAGAAATTGAGTAGATACTCTCTTTTAACATATGTATATAAAAATATATATAATATATATATATACATATATATAGTTTTCAAACAGTAATTGCATTTGCGGCGTGAAGTTGAGCTATGGCTTTAGTAAGAAATAATAAACACTTGTTTACAAAAAACAGGGAAATAAATTCAAAATCTTGTTACACTACCAAATGAGACTCAATGGACCGGATATATAATTTAATTTCACTATGTTGAAAAGCAGAGCGAGGTGTAACACTTTATTTATAAAGCATAGTAAGTAAAACATGACAGCCTGCTTATATTCAAAAATATGATTAAAAAACGTCAACAAACCAAACCGATAACTTCCTATGAAAATGTGAAAAAGAAATAAAGAAATACATAGTTTATTGTTATTATTTTCTTTTTTAAACGGGTATCGGATCGTAAAGGTAATCGATACAATACTCAGTGTGCAACACAAAATGACTCAATAATTCACTCCGACAAACTGTTTTACGACATATTTTATAATTTGAAACTTAAATACCAAAAAATATATTGATATCTGATTTATATTAACCAAGCATATAACATTCTAAGAAAAATAATAGTAAAATCAAAAATAATCCTACAATTGAAGATTAAAATTATTTAAGTCAGAAAAAAAAAAAAAAAAAACACTAATTCGTTCGGTAAAAGATTTTATGGAATACCCAGGTGAAATAGAGCAAAACGCTGATACAAAAAATGCGATGGTATGCTTCAAAAAGCAAGTCTATTTGCGTTTGCATAGTAGGGGATTGTGTATATATGTATATATATTTACACTATACCATAATCATTTTTATTTTAGACAGCTATTTATAACTCCTTATTCTACATTATTTAATTATTAGAATAACAAAACGGTCTTACTTGTAATGCAAGGAAATCAATCATATTATAATCTATACTTTTAAAAACTTCAAGTGAGCATGAACTCGCACTCGCCAACCACACATGTTACAGTCAGATCAGCGTTTCAGACTGTACCGAAACGGCCTCTACGTTTCATTACTAAATTGGAATAACCGGAGATAACTCAAATCAACTTGCCAACAATAATATGTGAATTTTAATGAAACTCTCATTTTCATTGAACATATTAATTACTTTGTCATTTTGACAATTGATCTAAAAATAATTAAACTTGTTACCAAATAGGTCAGAGCATTGCCCACATAGACGCTATGTTTGGACAAATTATAAGCAATTGTTGTTTTTTAAAATAATGGATATTTTAATTTAAAATATTTACCTTTGTATCTGGAGAGACGGGCATACAGTATTCAAATCTACCTTAAAAACGACTTTACAACAATATACGTCTTCGTTTTTAAATTTTTTTGTGCGTGAAATACACATTCAAAACTAACTAACTAACTGTAACATGATTTTATCAGTCAGACTTAAAATAAGAATCAGTGTCTTTGACGTATGAGTAGCTCTTCTTAGTAATTCACAACCGTAACCGCCTTAAGGGGAATTATCAACGTGACTCTTAATACCATGAATTTAGAGTTTTTCGTAAAAAAACAATGCCTCCTTGAATATTACATAGCCTCAAAAAATTGCAGATTGAAAAAGTGTGTACTTTAAGTAGATTGAAGAGTAAGCAAATTTGGTTTAGCATAATACTTACACTTTATATTGTTAAAGGACCTTTAACAATTACAGAGTGGTCGTATTCACATAGAGGCGTCCATATTTATGTGTACTCCACGATCTCTCACAATTTGTACCTATTTGCAATCTGTCGACACAATCCTACATACTAATTTACCACTGCGGATTTGTCTTGATCATTCCAGCGCATAGATAACTAGCAGCACAATCTTGTTTTACTTTCCGATGCATAACCAGTCGTCTACTGAGGTGTTATCGCCGAGTTCCCGAAATATGGACACGTAGTTTCGGTAGTCTGGCCACAATATATATTTATCTTTTATATATTTATATTTTATAGATATCCTTCGCATTCAACCAACAACAATACAATCAGCTGATTTGACAATTCGTTGTTCGTTAATATCTTTACTAATATTATAAAAGGGGAAAAGGTTTCTAGTCTTCTTTCACGTCGAAACGAGGCAACATTGTGATATAGCTTTTTACATTTAACTTATCATATTCCTATAATAAGGAAATTCCTAAATTTATATAGTAAAAAACTCAAGTGCCGATAGAAGTCACTATGTTTAAAAATGATGTTGATATTGCCTAATTGCTACTTATTTAGAAGTGTTTTTCATTCACAATCCGAGCAAAGCCGTAGGTAATAGTTACTATTCAAGTACATTATTTTAACGTGCAAGTCTAAAAGTTAGTTTCCATACTAGAGTTCATCAGCAGCGACTAAAATTACAAAAGATGTTTATCTAATTTTTGGTAACAAAAACAACTGTCATTCCAGCCCATGGTCTCGCTGTAACTGTTTGAATTTAAGTTGGCAAAGTCCTTTTTTTAGATTTTTTCATTTCTATTTTATAAATATGAATTATACTTATTTTTTAAATTTTTGTTAAGGTTTACTTATATCTTTATATAAGTTTCTAATTTTAGTAGTCAATTTACTGACAGTTAAAGTTTCAAATATTATTGTGTTTATGGAATTGTGATCAAATACGTTAGGAACGTTGTGATAATTTTCATCAACCTAAATATTTCTCAATTAAAAGTTTAATTTATCATTAATGGCCAAAAAAGACTCTTATTAATAAAAATATCTTTTACTAAGTAATGACTATTTAATTAGCTTTGTTTGAGTTTCTCTAGAAATGTCGTCGCCATACGGTTGAATATCTACGGTAACTAACATGTGTTGGATCTTCTTAGAGAGAGATCTTCGTAGAGCGCCGACTCTCTCCATTTAATATAATTTCTTGTCTTCAATTTCGGTGAAAACCGTAGAACAAAGTGTTAATCCATATTAATTATAATTTTCTCTTTCTTTGTTTTTACTTACGCCTGTTTCTCAAGTCAAAAAAATATTGCTATTATTATAGAATCTACAAAGATAGTAAAGATGTTTTATTTAAATATAAGAATATATAATTATGAATACTTTGTTTCTTTTTTTCCTCAATTCACTTTAATTTATATTTTTTTATTACTTAATCTGGAAAGTCAAAAGAACTGCCGGCGTTGGATTCCGCCATCAATACCAAAGGTGTCTTAAAAACTTACTGAAATTGAGTAAAAAGCGCGAAACGAAGTACTTTCACCGTTTAATTCCTGTTGTTCATTCAATTTTGCTTGTACCGGAATAAGTGACAAGAGATAAAATCATATTATTTACATTCGTATAATTAAAAAATCTCCATGAAAAGCTATAATATATAGCTAAGCTAGTATTTTTTCTAACAAAAATGTGAACACCAATTTTATTGGTAAGCTGTCACTCGTTCAATCTCAAGAGACAGAGGTATCCGGATTTGTGGATTCGATACCTAATCCTCTGTCGTGTCAAATTAATTGTTACTTTGTTACAATGAATTTGATTTTATTTTATATTCTAATTGATATCATAATTTTATACTTTTGTCGATTTGGAACAATAATGAATTTTTTTATTTCCCGTGTTGTTGTAGTTAGCCATTACCCACCGCGCTTTGCATCAACTTCTACAATAAATGAGGCCTACTTAAATTTTAAGATGAGTTTTAATTAATTGAAAAGGGCTATGTTCTGTAATTTCTTATTTTCTTAACACGTTCTATGCAACTCCTGCACTGTATCACGGTGATCATTAATAGTTTCATAAGTATATACATATGTTTTATTCTGTACGCCTTTTCTTTAAAATAATATATGGATTCCAATGATAAACGGATAATGGGAGCAAATATGAGTATTAGAATACCTTAGGATAGTCAAGAGTCTTCGATCGAGTCCCGTCACGTCTAAATTTCTTATACATTTTATTTCTACAAGTTCTGTTTATATTTCTTTAAATGTTTTTAAATGTTAATCCAAAAATAATGAAATATCATTGATTTAGGACAAATTTTGTAGCTGTATCGTTTTGTGAAAGCTTACATGCCAGCTTTTTAAACCTTATACAAAGCTTGGCACCAAAATAATTTGCAATGTGGTCATACTTACTTAAATGAGTGTTTTTATATGAAGCTTTGTTCAGAATTCGTAAAAGAATTTTCAAATTTTATCAATCAAATCTCTCTACTATTACTAAATTTATAAATTTTGTATTGTTAATGTGACATATGTAAGTCATTGGGGTATTGATTAATTAAACTGTTTTGTACTATGATTTAGGAAGACAATTTTGTGTTAATATCACAAACGTACTCGTATGTATATTACATTATATCAAATATATTAGTAGCACTTTATTCGTCTGTATTTTATGTTAAAAACTAATTGTAAAATAAATATATTTATATTTTTAAAAGGTATCCCATTTTTAGCACTTTAGACAGATTGTAACGTTAGGATTCCAGTTTAAATATAACCAGTTTTGTTCACATTTCATGAATTTAAAATAAGAAAAATAACAATGAAGGTTAAAAGATTCGTTAAACTTACAATGGAATGAAGCTATCAATCGAATGTTTCAAATTGAATCGAGTCTTCGGATAATCCTTCTCAAAGCACAATTTCGCAGTCTACCGCCTATTGGTAGACTATTGTATGCGAAATTGTGCTTTTTGTAACTATATTGGCCCGCATTTTAGATAATTTATGGTCAATTGTCCTTAATACCGTATCGTAGACAATATATGAAGTATGCTTCATATGTATTATATAATAAATATTTAAGAGATGCCCGTGGGTAAAATATTAAATATTTTTTTCAGGTGCATAAAAATAGTTAATGGAAAGGGAAAGAAAAAATGACTCTTAACTTAACTATTTTGTTTTAGCTTAACTATTTCAAAGAGTAATAACTTAGCCGTATGAATCCGAAGGTCAGAATTATTTCTTCGAAGGGTAGGAAGCTCTTCATTTATTTGATTTGGGTAAGCATTTCCTATAAGACTATGGGGTTATCTATAGCGATAATAGGGTTCACTAATGAATTCCATTGTACAGAACAAACAGAGGTCTCATTAAGCAACAGTTGAAGATAGTCTATAGATCATTGAAGTTGTATTATGTGACATGTAATAATTATTATCTTTATGACTATAGAGCGGTATCAAATTGATTGTAAAGGAATAAAGATTAGCACTCGGAGGGATTGCGCGGCGTTGAGTTCCGCCACTCAACACGCAATGCCTCGAAAAATGCGGAAAGCGGGGACGGAGAAAGCAGGGACTAAGCAACGGAGTGTCTTAGCACTAGGTTTCCACAGTCCCTGCAGTTCCCTCTGCCTACCCTGCCAAGTGCGGGATAAAGCGTGAAGCTAAAAAAAGGAGGAACGAGATCGCGCTGCTTGTCATCCTACGCTGGACTGATCAGGTCAAACTGCATGTCTAACTGTCACACACAGACTGCAAACAGTGAGAATTAATGAGAGGTCGTGAAGGAAGCTATGTCCCCCTCTCCAAACAGATCTGGCCGTCTCTATGTGAACACGACGCTCTGTCTTGACAGAGTTCTTAGTCGAGATACTTGGGAAGAATATATTGAAGTAGGAATCTTCAGTAAATACTTAAATGTCCTTTAAATAAACCATAAGTATTACGCTTAACGAAATTTACTTACGCTTATCTACATAATGTACACATTTTTTAAATATGCAAATTATTGCGGCTAAGAAATTTTCAAAAAGTTTTCCTATTTTACGAAATCTCTAATTTATAGTCTTAAGAGTTCACGTTCACAATTCCACTAATGCGGTATTCCCAAAGTTAGCTAAGAAGATCTACTTAGTACTTTATAAGCCACTTGAATTTTATTATATTAAGCCTTAATAAGAGGAAATGATGTGGTTTTGAATCTATATATGTATAGGAACTTAATAAGTATAAAAATTTCCAAAACAAAAATTTACTTATCTTAATACATCATTTGAAAGTAGACTTTGAATTCAGTATTCCATTATCTTTATGTACAAAAGGAAATCTTTAAATTAAAATATCAATAGTTTCAAAAATAATCAATTGCTTATAATTTGTTCAACAAAGCGTCCTATGTGAGCAATGCTCTGATGTAGTTCGTTATTTTTTTTTATAGTTCGCGCTTTATCCCGCACATGGCAGGGTAGGTAGAGGAAACTACAGGAACCATATGAACCTAATGTTAAGACACTCCGTTGCTTAAGTCTCCGTGCCTTGGAACTCAACGCCGCACTTTGCCTTGTTTCCAGAGCGAAGAAAATGGAGATAAAAAACCCATCTTCCCCGAGTGGGGATCAAACCCACAAACTGTCGCGTTTACAGGCAGACACTACGCCTCTGCACCACGACGGTCCTTTGATCTAGTTGGTAGTACAAGTTAATTATTTTAGAGCAAATTGTCAAAATGACAAGCTAATTAATATGTTCAATAGGATGAAAGTTTCAATAAAATTTACAATATTATTATTGGTAATGTTTATTTGAGTTATCTCTGACATTTCAATTTCATAAACGAAAAGTAGAGGCCGTTCTGGTACAGCCTGACTGCTGCTGATTGTGAATGTGATGGTTATTGAGTGCGAGTTCGATGCCCACTTTAAGTATTGGTTACGCATATGTGTTTTTTTTCACTTCAGCATATATTGAGTTTAATTGCGCCATTTACCATGCCAAGTCTCAAAAATAGGGCAGAAAGTTCTTCGTAGTGTAACTCCTAGTTCCCTCTGCCTTCTGATATAAGAATAAAAAATAAAAAATTGAAAACAAATATTATTAAGGCCGTAACATTAATTCACTCAGGTTTCTTTCCATAAATTTGTAGTTGCACTAGTTAGTTTACACTTCAATAATTTTAATCTTTAATTGTAGTATTATATTGATTTTCTTATTATCTTGCTCAGGCTTTTATGTTATATAACTGAAATGTAACGGATTGACTGTAATATATTTTTGAATATTGTAGTTTCAACATCTAAAATACGTCATAAAACAGCCTGTCGAGTGTAAACGTTATTGAGTCATCATGTGTTACACATTGAGTATTGTATCGCCATGTACGATAGTACCTTTATGATCCGATGTCCCGATTAAAAAATAATGACAATAAATTATGTTTTGCTTCGTTCATTTTTTACATTTTCATAGGAAATTATCGGTCTGGTTTATCTGTTAACGTTTTTAAATTATAATTTTTAGTACAAACAGGCTGTCATACCTTACTCACTGTGCTTTATAGTTAAAGTGTGACCTTGGTCGTTGGCAAATTTACAAGGTAGATGATGTTATCGAGGCTAGACCTGGTTCTACTTTGCGACTTAATGATCAATTATATAACACATCCGGTAATTTCTTTTCCCCTTTTCAGTGAGATTTCGTCTGTAAGTGTAAATCTTGATCATATGATTTTTGTATTTAATTCTTTTATTTTAAGGTCAAATCACGACCCCATCACTCTAAGCTTAATTAAAGAGGGAAATAATAATAAATTTTCAAAATATTGTCTTGAAGATATTTTTTTCCCTCTTCCCCTCACAAAAGCCGTAGCTCAACTTCATATCCTAATAGCAATTACTATTTAAAATGTCTATATATACGATAGAAGAGAGTATCCACTCAATTTCAGTAAATATCAAAATATCCAAATACTCTATGGGATGTTGACAGAATGAATTTTGAAATATGAACGTAGAAAACTTATGCATTGATAATCACCACGAATCAAAGTGAACTTTGAGCAAACTACAAGATTATAACCCAAATTAGGCTTAAGATGCTGTTGTTTACTCGTGACTGAGGGTACAGCCGGTTACGGTTGCTGGAAACGGTTATGTTATAAGACCCAACATTGTTTAGCGTGAGAAGTGGACAATGTGCTTTACGTACTGCTGTTGCGACTGTCGTAAGAGTGCGAAGTATAATTTTAGATTTAGTATACTCCTCATATACCGTTCAAGCAATTGTCATTTTATTTATGGCACCGCAAAAGGTAGCCATCAACTAACGCAGATTTATTGTATTAATGGAGACATGTAAGTTATAGCAAGACCTTGTTACCTGGTATTTTGTAATTTCGCGAAAGGAACTCGAACATACGAATGTTTCGAGTGGACATTCTATGTTAATTGTGATTTCACGCGGTTCTGCAAACTCGAAATGCATCATGAGAATAACCCAAAAATAACAGTAAGTGTTAACAGGGAAAAATAAAAAGTTTGTTACAAACAACGTGCTTAGCGGGGATTAGCTTTATATGTATTCCAACAACGTAAAAATTCTGCCTTTCGAGAGTACGATGATTCATAATGTCATGAAGGAAATCTCTAACAACACGATCATGATATTTCAGTTTTAATATAACAGAGTAGGAGCAGGAACCGCAGGAAGTGAAAACGGGAAGCCCCCTATCATCCTCGGGCATGCGTTATGAAGTGGCTAGAATCTCACCGCCGCCGCTCATACAATCTACCTGAAGTAGGAAATAGAACCTATAAAAATCATGCAATTAATAAGAAAAACGATCTAATTGATGTATAAACGATTCATTAAAAGATAAATAAAAGTACTAGATAAATTTAGCTAATTCACGTTTCAAAATATTAATTGAACATTAACAGAACTATGTTAAAAGTTAGTAAACCAACAGATTAAATAATTAAATTCAAATACACGAGTCTTTGACTACCAGAATGGACCTCACTAATATTAACAGAGAAAGTAAATTGCCTCTCTGATTTTTTATACTTTGAGCATTTAGAATACACGTTGTAGAGTATATCAAACCGTAACAGATTACTTTATTGTGAAATTTCCACATTTCCGGGGCTTTGTTATGTCAGGAGGATATGTAGGTATATGTATGGATATAAGCGCGCAGTGCGGGTTGAATTCTGAAATCATAATGCTGGTATTTATCATTAGGGTATCTGTCTTATATGCTATTTATTTAAGCAACTTAAGTAATTGATAGCCTATATATGTATATTTGCAATAAAAAAATGTTAATTATTTCAGTGGAATAGAAGCCTTTAAGCTAAACTACGTGATTATCATTATACAACCGTATTGCCAAAATATTTTGGTGCCAAGTCGGAATTTGTAAAAAGCTGGTTATATAAGGTCTACCACCTAAACGAATAAAGCTCAAAATACACAAGTTTAATAAATAAACTTATAGTAGAATGTTCATGCAATTTGATCTGAGATTGCTTACAAGGATTTTAGTATAAATTATATAATATTCAATAGAATATAACGAAGATCTAGAGTAGACCTTGTTTTATACACAACGGGAAGGCCACTAGTCAAAACAAAACGCAATCAAGTCCCCCCCCCACAAAAATTGATTACAGTATAGATAGACTTTTCTTTGAAAGGTCCAAAGCTGTCCAATAAATATGAAATCGGGTTTATATCAGATATTAATGTACTGAAACGTTGGTACTTAAAGAGAAACATTCAAACGTTATTGGGTTACACCATAATAATAATTTGACACGGCAGTGATTTCCGCGGATGAGATCGGATCCGCAAAGACGGATTCCTCGTCCCTGAGATTGAAGGTGACAGCCTTACCAAAAAACGGTGTTTGCTTGTTTAGAATATTATCGTGGAGATTATGAACCTAATGGACATACTAGATGATATTTATTTAAGCAAATATTTTTTCACCAGTCAGAATGCTGCATGGAGGTATAAGTAAGAAAACAGCATGAATTTAAATAATGAAGGAAAAACGAAAATTTATCATATATATTATAAAGATATATTAGATATAACTAAAAAGGTTCATAATACGTATATAGATTTATGTAATATTATTTATTTTATATAGCCTTTTATAATAGAATATAATCTGACGAAATTTATTGGCCTTAAATTATTTTACTTAATGGATACTTAGTGCAAATGTATAAAACTCAATCTATGTGATATTGTGACCAGAGTTCAGAACAATCGGGTCTGTACTCCAGAAAAAGAAAACAAGACATATCGCTATTTTGGCCACGTTTATAGGACGTGCTAGACACTTCAATAGGAACAGTGTTTCATGAAAAAATCTATTTGGCCTTAAGAAAAATAAAGAGCGAAAGAGACAAACTAGTGATACAATATGTGAGAATCAAATTCAATACATTTTCCTTCTATGTTTTCAAACCGAACTCAAAAATCTATATTATGTTAAAAGCGATACCTTACTCTACAATTCGGGGAAAATGAGGATAATTTAATTCACCACACCGCAAAGAACTATCATGTTTAAACAGTGCGACCGGTATCTCTCTCTAGGAAACTCAAACAAACCAACTAAATAGTTCTTACTATGTAAAAGGTATTTTTTATTAATGATTATGTGTTATTTTACCAAACAAAAGATTTAAGATGAGTGATAAATTGTACATACGCTATAATATTGATCGCATTTATCCATAACAAGTCTTTTGGAACTATAAACATCGGGAAAAAAAAAATGTGATATTTAAATTAGAAGTTTCTAAATTTTCTTGAGATTCATATGTCTAGAATTAGCAAATAAAGTGAAAAAAATCCAAAAATAAACTTTTTCAAATCAATTTACCACTTTTTACTATGCCAGAGTGAGGACCATGGGTGGGCATGACAGTTTGTTGGGTTTCAAAAAATATAAAATACAACTTTAGGTACAATGTTCATGAACAACGCAGGAAGTAACTTTTGGACTTGCATGTTAAAATCATAACTGCCTAAAAATAATAGTAACTGCCCACCTGCTGCTGAAAAATGTTTCTAAATAAGAGCAATGTATACGTTTAACGTAAGTAAAAGTATTTCTTTTGAGAAATATGAGGTATTAAAGTAGTAAAAGGTACCCCAGTCCAACCTGCATATACCATCACACAAAAATATACCCGTTAACACTGTTTGCAATGAGTGAAAGAAGATAAAACATTTCCGTTATAATATTAGCGCGAATGTCAACGAACAAGAAAATGTCAAATTAGTGATTGGAATGTGGAAAGAGCTGTGTCCGCCTCTCCACATCGACGCCTCAAGGGTTTCACGAATAGTCTGAGAAGAGTCTAAAAAGAGAGAAAGAAATCCTGATACGTCTTCAAATCAGTTAATTAATCTTAAAGCAAAATTTGCTTACTCTTATCTTACTTAATTGTATACACTTTTTAAATACAAAAATTTTCGCGGCTAAGAAAGTTTTCAAACAAGAGATTTTTATTGAGAAATCTCCTAATTTATATGTCTAAGGTTCCACGTTCATAAAGTACACCTAATGCAGTGCTGTCTCAAAGTTAGCTAAGAAGAGGATAATACTTTATAAGCCACTTTAACTTGAGTCGGGTATTAAACAGCGATTAATAAGTAAAAATTAAGAATGTCACGAGCTAGAAACTATCAATACTATTGATTAACTGCGGCTTCGGGTTTCGCCATTCCACACCACAAGCCTTGTTTATTATGACATCATCAGACTCGAGTTCGGATTTGTACATCTTTCCCTTAAATCCCTTTTAATAAATGTGGATTTTATGTGCTGTAAATATGATTCTTTAGCGAACAATTTATCTTTAGGAAAATCTGGACAACAAAGTAATGTTGTAAGGGTTTGGGCATTCTAGGGTCTTTGGTCCTTTAGATACAATAAGTGAAAGGTGGAGTGTCCGGACAAAGATAAATGACAGAACAAAAAGAAATGAGAAAATTGTCAGTTTGCGTTTATATTTTGTAAATTCATAAATAAATGCATTTTAAAACAACACAATTTTCAAACTTCAGTTTGTTACTCTGGCATTATATACAAAAGATTAGAACAGTCAAGCACAAATTATTGGACTTGGGACGTATAATTTCAATAATTACGTCATTTTGAGAAAAGTAGAGCTTGTAGTAGTATAGTATGTCACAAGGTTTCTATAACCCAAAGAGGAGTATTAAAATTGTGATAACCAAGTATAACGTTTATCATTGTTCAACATATGCGAGCGATACTTTGACCATTTGTTAATAAAGTAATTATTCAAATCAAAACTTGTCAAAGACAAGCAATTAATATTGTTCAATGAAAGAAGATTCATTAAACTGACAGAGAGTAATGTTTATTGCGTCATTGTCGATGTTTACAATTTCCTTAATGAAGTCAAGAGGAGATAAATTACAAGTCGGTTTAGATACTTTAGATAGTCACGAGAAGGGAAGTCATCTACGTTCTTAAGTATTTTATTTCACCATTTTCTAGAATTATCTTTGTATACAGTTTAAACGTATACTAATACGAACAAAAAGCATTCGACGCATAAGTTTCGTTAGCAATATTCAGGACTTATGTCTATTATAAAGTTTTCCACTATTCGAATCTTGTATAAAGCGTATTGATGCGTGAAAGCTTATGCTATATTTAAAACTCTATAGACTTTGATCAACAAACATTTTTTAAGACGGTAATAAACAAAAAACAAGTGTTTTAAAAATGTTTTTGTTTAAAACGATTGAATATTCAAGTATAATGAATTGACACTTTCAAGGGTATCATAGAAAATAGAATTATAATATATCTAGATTGTGAAATAAAAATGGCATCAAAGACAGTGTTATGTTAGGTAAAAATCAAGAATAGAATTAACATAGTTTTATTATCTATTGTTAGCAGTGTATGATGTTGTCAGATTATGTAGCGTAGAAGGACGGAAAAAAAAAAATTATGTACGAAACGTAAATTAAATTATTTAATCATCCAGGACAGCTACTGCAGCGAAATTTATGATTTTATTATAAGGCAAAATATTTAGGACAGTAGTAGGCAGTGATAAAAGTATGTCTGTACGTCGAAAGGGGACGTCAAGTGATCCTTGGAAACAAAAACACCTAGGCTTTAAAAAGTCTGACCACAGCCTATTAAAGGCCTGGAAATACAAAAAAATTAAAAATTAAATTAATCTGGTACACGGGTCAGTATACTAGCACCACGTATTCTGAAGCACTGAACGTGTAAAAATCAGAGGGGCAATTACCCCTTCTGCTAATATAGTGTGACGTCCATTTCTGTAGTCAGAGAAAAGTGTGTTTGAATTGTAATTTTACTTGAACTCTTGATAAATTTCATATTTATGTCTAATATTCATGTTTTTGAAACGTTAAAATTAGTATAATATTTCGTAGTTAATTATTTAACGGTACATAATTTTTCAAGTACAAAAGTGTCTATTCGAGTTATACTCGTAGTACAAGAATTCGATAAATAAAATTATAGCTAATTACAGATAATAAAATTCGAACTATCTACTTGTGATTTATAAGTAAAAATGATTTCAAAGCACTTGTATGGATTTAGTCGTTACTAAAACCAAAAAATTTATTTTTATATCCTCACTAAAAACATAAAAAAGGATGGAAGCAACTCTCCTATTTATAGTAGAAATTTTCAATTAGTCAATATTATCATGTCAATAAAAGAATGGTTTCAAAAAAAAAGTAGTAACCTATTGGGACTAAATTTAATATAACGTAGGATGCATAAAATTAAAAAAATCAAAATGCTACTAGGTACTAAAATTCGTGTAATGCAGCCATCAAAGTCGGTAGTTTAAAAGCACTCGTGACATAATTACAACATATAACGTATTAAATTTTACTATTAAATTCATATCTAATTATATATAAAACGATATCATATAAAATTTTACGTGGCTTATAAAGTATTTAGTGACTCTCTTTAGCTAACTTTGAAAAACCGCCTAGTGGAATTATGACGTGAACTTAAGACTATAAAATTAGAGACTTTCGTTAAAAAACGGACAGCGCTTCTTGCAACTTCTAGCCACGAAAATTGAACTATTTGAAAAGTGTTATCTGCTTAATATAAGGAGTAAATACCAAAAAGCAAACAAAAAATCCGATTTCTTTTTTATCGGTATTGCTTTTTCTAGGACAATCCACCTTTACCATATATCTCGAGAAAGATCGAGTAGCCAACATAATTTTTATACGGAATTCGCGAAGGATCGCGATTACACCAAGAAAATCGGGATTACGATTCGACTAATTAACAATTTCTTAAAAATGAAGCATCTCTTGAAAAACTTCGTAGCCACGAAAATTGCTATTTAAAAAGAGTATACAGTACATGGTAACTAATTTACTTCAGAATAATTACATTTGATCTGAAGGCCGTATAAGGATTTTTCTTTTAATCGTCTCGCTTTAACAGATGGGTTGATCACGTTTAGGTGCCCCACATTGGAGTGGGAGACGCTTCACAGTTCCTTCAAGATTGTCGGGTGTTTATACATTTTCTTGTTTCGTTGACACAATTGTTTATACTAATTTCGCAATTCCAAAGTTACTTCAGGCTATATAGTCAACAGAGTATAAGCTAAAGTTGTACCGAGATTTTGGAAAACAATATCTGTCAATCCAGCCTATGGTATCGTTGTGACCGGTATATAGTTGTGCAAATAATATGAAAAATTATTTTCATTTAAGGCTCATATGTGTTTTACAAAACAGCAACGGGCTCTTTTTGTTGTTATAATATAAATATTACTTATTTTATATTTAGGTAATTTTATATCATCTTTAAACGGGTAAACATTGAGAAATAAAATATTTTGGCACTCGACTTTGTCTGTCCATCCTGCTTTAGAGGGGAAAGCGAGAAGCGAGAAAAGAATTTTGCTTCATATTATTTTATAATGGACAACACCATAACGCAAAATGAAAAAATCTCGTTAAAAAAGTTAGTAATTTTAAAACTAATGTGAACACCTATTTTATTGGTAAGCTGTCACTCGTTCAATCTCAAGGGACAGAGGAATCCGGATTTGTGTATCCGACACGAATCCGTGTAATCCTCCATCATGTCAAAATAATTGTAACTGTGTTACCATTACTTTGTACGTTGCTTATATAATTTTTTTTTTTCAGCTTCACGCTTAATCCCGCACATGGCAGGGTAGGCAGAGGAAACTGCAGGGACCATGCGAACCTAGTGTTAAGACACTCCGTTGCTTAGTCCCTGCTTTCTCCGTCCCCGCTAATAATGCTTATATAATTTGTTATCGAAATTTATATATTTAGTATAAATATTTTGTTTTGATATATAAAATTGATTTTCTTTGACAGTACAGTGAGGTACAGAACAGTAATCAATTTTTGATTTCCACTGGTGAGTTGGTGAAATTAATAAGATTGACAGTTCTAGTAGAGTTTTGAGGCGAGTTTTATATTGTTCAATGTAAAGAGCTATTTATGATAAGAAATAGTTTAACAAATATATATATATATATATATATATATATATATATATATATATATATATATATATATATATATATATATATATATATATATATATATATATATATATATATATATATATATATATATATATATATATATATATATATATATATATATATATATATATATATATATATATATATATATATATATATATATATATATATATATATATATATATATATATATATATATATATACATATATATAATGTAAATTAGACTACCTTAGGGTAGCTAAGAGGTGCAGGCTCGCGTACGCTACATCTAAATTTCTAAAACATTTTCGATATAATAAATATATAAAATTATTTACTAATTATGCTTGATTCTCCAAATTATTCTTTAAAAATCAAGAATTCAGAATATATTTTAAGCTTAATTTTTGTGTAGTTGATATCAATTTGCATGAACATGCGAATATAAGTTTTTAGTATCTTAACTTTTGTATTTTAATCTGTATTGTTTTATGAAAGCTTGTATGCCAGCTTTTTAAAACTTTTTCAGAGCTTGGCATCAAAACTCCGTTTCTAAATAAGGATTTTTAGATCCGATTTTATAAATGATATTTAGAAATATATTAAGCAATTCGCGCTTTTAGTGTTGAATCAATAAATATGTGTTAATAATGCGCAATATGTAAACAATTAGGGTATTTATTAGGGTTTAATTAATTAACTGCTTTGTAATTCAATTAAATAATTTTGTGATAATATTACGTATACATACAAATGTGGCTTAAAGAAATTTATGGTGTAATTATTATATAAATATATTTTAGTATTATCGATAACTTAGTGTAGAAAACCATTATTATGATTTCTGGTACTCAAAACCACATTTCATTTTTTAAAGGCAAGATAATTAAAATATTTAAATAATTAATGTGTGCTTCAAACCAACTATAATCGCGTTCACAGTTAGATAGTAAACACTGTTTGTCGAAAATTAAAATATACATAATTGCCTGGCAATATACAATATATAAAAACTTATTTAGAGCTAAATTTGTAATCTGGCCATTAGTAATAATAATTCAGGAAATATTTTGCGAAATGTCATTTTGTAAGAGATTGCATCGCACGCTCGATGTGACGTTAATTTTATATGAAGGATAGTTTAAATTTACAAAATGTAGCCTAGACGTAATGATAAATCAAGATTGACATCATCATCGTACTTTTGTTAATCATTTGGAAATCTAAAAATATTTGTTAAACTTATATAAGTTAATTCCATTTCAAATTTATAGTAAAATTCATTAAAATGTTAAAGTGACAAGCATAAACGCGTGTGTGTGTGAATTTGTAACTTAACTTAATCTGTTGGTTGCCAGCTTTTAACATCTTTCTGTTTAATATTAATTAACGTTTTGAAAACGTAAATTGTAAATAATTTTTACGTTTATTTATATTTTAAATCATTTAAGTTTTTATTTTTGAAAAAATTAAAAATGTATAAGTAATTCTTTTAATTATTTTGGGTTTAATTGGGTAATAATAATAAGAGAATATCAAGTGTTGATATAGAGATAAAAATGTAAAATAACCAAATTAAATGTAATCATATGTAAACTTCTTATTAAGAATATAATATTGCAACTTAAGTAATTACTTAAGTTGCAATATTATATTCTTAAAAAGATTTGAAATTCAAAAGAATTGAATTATTATAGAGTTAAAAAAATTTTCATATATTATTTAATCAATATTTGAGAGGAATCTCACAATACATCGTATGTACTGTAGTGCTGGTTACTACAGTACTTTGTCGATATGTCTCGACCGTCTCATGCTGCCCTGTCTTTTCAAAATGATTGTTAGGACATTCTGAAAACGACTGGTCTTATTATTATAATATACGAACAACTCGCGTTCATTGCATGAATAATAGCCACATAATTGTGCATATTATTTATTTATTTATTTACTTATTTATAACTTTTCCACTTAGAATCAATAAGATGATCATATGTGTACGTCAGATAGAGCGAACGGAGGAGTGTCAGAGGAGCCCAATTTGATATTAAATATCGAATTGAGTCTGTTCGATAAATCGTTCACATGAGGGCCCCACTAAAGATTGGAATCTAAAATTTTGTTCCCTGTTAGTTTGTTGTAAATAGCATCTCACATTAACTTATGTATGATGCTTTTTACAAAGTGCCATATTAATTCTAAGCTTCCGCATATCAATTAAATGATTATTATTTAAAAAACAACTTTTGGAGCACAAAATGTGTATAGAAAATACTTAAACACACACTAAAATTTCATTTGTTGTTGTCTGTATTTCTTTTTGTGGTGTATAGACTTAATCCATCATTTTCCAGTGCGGGATTAAGACTATCCGCTAGAGTAAGATGTGACATTTTTTTTACCTTGGAGCTCACGCGATTAATAAATAGTTACTGTTTACAAGTGTTTAAACACACAGGTAAAATATATCATATGAATATTTCAGTTTTTATATTGAATGAGTGATTTAAAAGAAAGACATGTACAATATATTAGAACAAATTCGATAAAATCAATGATGTTGGATAAACTTTAAAAAATGCATAATTGCATTTAAGCTTACTAGATATTCGTGTGTTGCTGCGAGTGAAGCATGACATTCTAACATATTACGCTTCTGTGTGTACTTACTACTTACTTATTTACTTATTTGTTTATTTATATCCTACAAAACTATATAATTATTAGTCAGATTTTAAATCATAAAATTCAAGTAGCTTATAAAGTATTAAATTAATTTCTTTATCTAACTTTAACAACATCGTCTTACTGGAATTATGAACATGAACTCTTAAGACAAAAAAATAGAGATTTCTTAAAAAGAGCGCTACTTTCTGAAAAACATTTTAACCGCGAAATTTTGTATACTTAAAAAATGTTTATATGAAGCCGATAAGGCTAAATAAATTTGTTTTAGAACAATTATAGTTTATTTGAAGTGCTTATAAAGATTTATTGAAGATTATTATATTAATATCTTTTACTGGCATTGGCTTCCAATTATCGCGCCCGCAAACCGTCGCGTTTTACAGGCAGACGGTACGCCTCTGCGCCACGACGGTCCTCCATCTAAATGCCTAAAATTATATTTAAAATACAAAACTATTAACTAAGTTATTTGTGATTCTTTGAATCATTATTTTAAAATATATTTAAAATCAGTAATACAGAATATATTTCAATCTTTTTATTTTAATCTCAATTTCTGTGTAGTTGATATCAATATTCACGAACATTTAAATATAACTTTTCAATACCCGAACTCTTGTATTTTAAGCTGTATCGTTTTGCGAAAGCTTACATACCAGCTTTTAAAACGATACATAGCTTGGCACCAAAACAATGTACAATGCAGTTGTATCACTTAACGAGCTTTTTTTAAACAAGGCTTTTTGTTTACAATTCGTAAATGACAACTTTAAAATATATTAATTAAATCTCTCTAAAATTGTTGAATCAATGAATTTGTGTGACATTATTGCGCGATATATAAGCTATTTGGATATTAATTAATTAAACTGCTTTGTATTATGATTCAATTGGACAATTCTGTGGTGACATTATATTTACATACATACATACATACTCGTACATTACTCAGCGCTCGTTGTTTCAAATAATTTAAAGCAAAAATATTATGTAATTTTTATTAAACGACTGTTTTCAACTTTTATCGTCATAGATAACTTAATGATAGAAAACCAATAATACTATTTCTGGTACTTAAAACCTTATTTGGTCTATTAAAGGCATGATAATTAAAATAATTTAGTAAAAGTGGGCATCAAGCCTTCCGTCGGTTTTGCCAACTGTTAAGTGAAATACTGTTTGTCTTAATTTGAAATATTTTGGTAAACGTAATAAAAAATACAAAAATGATTAGAAATATACATAAAAACTTTGTAGAGCTAAATTTGTAATCTGTTGAATGCACATTAATTTTTGAAATCAGGAAATATTTAGCCAAATGTCGTTTCATGACAGATTGCATCGCGCGCTCGCTGTGACATTAATATAACATTTTCTGTTTAGTTGTATAACGTGTAGATAGGGTTCGTGTAATGGTATATTATAATTAACAACGTTGAGCTTTTGTTGTTTTGAGAATTAGGCGGAAAGTGGGGACGGAAAAAGCAGGAACTAACCAACGAACTGTTTTAACTCTAGGTTCATATGGTTTCTGCAGTTCCCTCTGCCTACCCTGCAATGTGCGGGATAAAGCGTGAAGTTAAAAAAATATTTATTCCGTTGAAAAAATTACACCAAGTCCTTAAATAAGTCAAAACTTTATATTATATAGTCTATTAGAACTGATCATAGTAGAGTAATTTGCGCTATATACGTACATATCCTTAAATATTCTCTTGACAGGCCTACAAAGCCTCGGAAATGTGAAAATTTAACAATTAAATTAATCTGTTTTATGTAGTGATGCTCGTACCACATATTCTGAAACGCTGGACCTGTAAAAATCAGAGAGGCAATTTACCTCTCTGTTTATATCGTGTGACGTCCATTTTTAAATTATTAAAAAAATATTGTAATTATTTTAAACATATTATAGATAATTCAACTTTAAATTTCTGAAATACTAATAGGTGTATTTTATTGCCTCTAGGATAACAAATATAGTCAAATGTAAATTTCTTATAGATGTAAAAATTCTTACTAAGGATTTATAATCGTTTCTTATTTAATGACACGTTTTTATTTCGCATTTTCTATTTTTGTTTTCTTTTGTTATTGTATAAAAACTTAAATTGAGAGATTTACCTTGGTCTCATTATATAAATTAAAGTCTCGAAAAAAATGTTAAATAAATGTTAAATTTCCGCTAATACTCGTTGTTGTAACAATATTTTTATTTTTCTTTTAACACACGTGATTTTTTGGCTAATTCTCGATGTGTGTCATTTCGAGTTCAGACTCGCGTGAAATCACAATTAACATATAAATGTCCACTCGACCCGACGAGGTCCCTTTCAGCGAAATTACAAAATACAAGGTAACAAGATCTTGCTATACTTACATGGTCTAAATTATACGATGAAACTGCGTTAGTTAGATTGGACTACCTTTTTAGTATTTGCTGTAAAATGAAATGACCATTGCTTGAATGTGAGATTACGAGTATGTATTAAACAAAAACGAGTTTATACTGGTGATTTTTTTAACTTATTGAATAGTTTGTATTTGGTATATTTCATATATTGGTTATGATATGATATTAAGAAAAATTGACCACAAATTATCTAACATCGACAGGCATTGACATAGCATTCATCAAACTCATTACTACCACGTTCACCTTCAGATTAAACATAGTTTACTTAAAATTTAAATATTTGACAAAAAATCATACAATTAAAAGAAAATTCAATATAGCGTAGCAATAAACAAATGTAAAAAGTTATTAAGAGCTAAATTAGTAATCTGTTGAATGCACATTAGCATTTGAATTCAGGAAATATTTTGCGAAATGTTATTTCATGAGAGATTGCATCGCGCGCTCGTTGTGACGTTAATTTTATATGCTTCCTGTTTAGTTTTACAGAGTGTAGATCTCAGAATAGGTGTAATAGAATGTGGAGAAGATTTTATATTCAATTTTCCACTTTCCACTTATATATGTATTTTGAGTATTTTAATGTGATCTTTTAAAATCATGATATACTCAGTGGTGGATCTCATCGCGATTTGTATTACCAAATTAAAAAATTATATAATATATACTTAAATTACCCCAAAAGAGATTTGAGCCCACAAGCACTACAACGAAGATTAGAAAGTCTTTGACAACGTTAATAATACCTATATAATTTTTAATTTTCGTTATACTTTACTTTTACTGTGTAGGCGTGGGTATATGAGGTGTTTTGTACAATCATTTAACTCGTGTCAAAAGTTCTAATCACCTTGAAGGTTCTTTTACTGTAAATTTTGTTAAATTACACAATAATATTATCTACTTATTAAATTTAAAATGAAGTTTAGTTGTATTGTGAGTTTAATATTTTTTAACATATTAAACTCATATAAGAAATATTGTAATATATAAATATTTTAATAGTGTCAAAACATTTCGCCCTCCGCTCTCCGATCGAGACATTGAGTATTATATACATACCATATAATGAGCGTGTCTGATATATTTCGCAATAGTATATATTATAAACTATGGAATTATATATAAATATAACTAAAACAACGAACAAAATCGTTTTAAGCTTATGTGATTAAAAATGTGCTCATTTTGTAATTTCAATTTATTCCATTTCGTCGATATATGAAAATTTAAAAACTTTTTATAATATTCTTTTAAAAAATATGAAATTTTGTCTTAACGTTGTTAATGTGGGGAGGTCTTCTAACACCACCTCACTCGGGCGCTACACCAATAAACTCTGATTAAATTTTAATCAAGCGAAACTAAGCGTTTTTGCTGACAAGCGCGTTTGATAAACACGACGCAAAAGCTAAATGCCACGGTTTAATAACCAGACCACTATGCATGTAATCATACATAGTGGTCTGGCCATGATTATATTAAGATAACACATATTATCCAAAGGGGTCATCTTGGTACAGTGGGACGTCTTCTGATTGTAAACGACGGCTATATTTGTATATTTGGTCCTTTTTAGTGGAACGTTTCATTTACGTTGAAACGTTGAGTCTTGACATTAAGTTTTCTCTACTTTTTTAAACGTAAATATATCATCTTTCAGGAGGAAATAGCAATTAATTTGTAGTAAAATAGCAATATCTGGTGTTTATTAAATATAAACCTCTTCAAGTTGAATTTAAATGAAACCCTCAATCAGTCATTGTCAACAATGTCTATTTAAAGGAAATCTTCGAAATATATTTTTATTTTCCTGTTCTCGTAAGTAAAGAGACGTTCCGGTACTCAACTCGCAATGTTTCTTATTCAGACGCAAAGCTACTGAATATGAGATAAGGCTATCCTATACTAAAGATAAATTGCTAAAAGGTTAGATTAGGCTCGAGTGGACTCATGGCACTAGATTTCCTTTGCCTGCGGTCTCTTCTGCCTATTTTGCTATGTGCGTGATATAGTGTAAAGCATAAAACATTTTAAGTAGCGGGTTTAGTGTACTTGCCTTTTAGAAACAGCATAAAAATATATGAGTTCATAAAATCGGACCCAACTGGAACCATAATGAAACAATTTAGTCATACTTAATATACATTCCTATACAATTGTTATATGTATATTTCTTGGATATTTTCATTTACATATTTCGTCAAAGTTTGAAGAATTATTAAATATTAAAAAATATATAGAATATTCTGACAAAATATGCTAAAGGGAAGAAGATAAACACTTTATATTGCATAATTTTATTTTTTTAGGTCAAACGCTGTTAAGATGTTGGAATACATGTTGGAATGATTTTGTTGTAAAAGCTTTTTCGATAGTTGGAATCGTAACTTTCTATGTATATATCTATAATTGAAATTTTACACTTTATCTAGGAGATACGCAAAAGAAGCTTAATATTTAAAAAAAATATTAGAATTAGATTAAGTGTCTCAGTTTCTATCTCACGTATCATTCTGTCAGGCAAGCAGAACTCAAGTACCTTAATTACTTTAAAATATTTACAACAACGTCCTAGTATAATAAAATAATTTATCTTATATCTCAAATTCTATTAATTATTAAATTATATACCAATAGTATCTCGAATCTGTTGAAAATCCTGCAAAGCAATTCTAACTGATGAAAAGCATGAAGCAAAGTGAAGTGTAACTTATTTCTCTTCGTCTTTTCATTACAACTCACCTAAGCCATATGTGCAGCCACCAGAGATTAGGTATATTTTTATGTACAAGTATTTAAGGTCATTAGTACATCAAGCGTATCATCTTTTCTGTAGCTTAATGATGCGTAAATGACCAGCCACGCTTGCCTGGATAAACGCACGACACGAGTACCTAATATGTTATTTGTTATATTAATATACAATATATATAATATAGCATTTCATTATTACTTATATGAATATAATAACAATTATTAAAAAAATTTACTCTTTAAACGTTATGGGACCGTAATTCTGTATGATAAACCAAAGCATGGCGTTGAAGTTGACGATTCTGTTTTGAATAGAAAGTTAAAAAGTCATAAAATATTTTACTTACATGTCTTCTATTATTCTTTTACAAAGGATCTTAGATACATTAATAACTTCACATTAATAACTCAGTGAGACTGGGACTTGTGATCCAAGTGTATGAATCTCACTAAAATGTTTCGAGAAGTTTTGGTTAAACTCCAATAGTAGCAGATAAAAACAAGCTTTTAATTTTCACTTCCCTTGCAGATGAAGTCACAAGCTACAAGTTGTATGTAGCTTCTGACTTCGTCTGCATGCATAACATACATTTAACGTTTTATATGATTTAAATCTATATTTCTTACAGAATCATTTTGTAGCAAACCCTGGTTCCAACTTATATTCATAGTATAATACAACATGAAGCTGTTTGGAACTCCATATCAGCAACTAACGTGAAAGTTAGTACTAGTTAGATTGTTATGCTTTTTATATAGAATTAAATATTGTTATGGCAGCCATCGTCTGACTATAGTGGAAGAGCCTCTAACTGTACAATGTCAACCATATATGATATTCACTTGATTAATTTACAATTATTGTTATATTTTTGATAAGATAGAGGGTTGCGTAGAGCTCCGCTGTCCAACAGAATATCTCATATTCAGGCAAAAGTGGAAATTGTAACGAATTAACATTAGGTAAGATCTGTTTATCCTGCGGGATGGAGCGAGATGCTGAATAAAATGTAGCCATCGTGAAATTAAATCCGGCACAAATGCCTATTTAGAATATGAATAAAAATTTTATATAAAGCTTAACAATTTTTTTATAACAAGAAACACTCTTATTTATACATATATATATATATATATATATATATATATATATATATATATATATATATATATATATATATATATATATATATATATATATATATATATATATATATATATATATATATATATATATATATATATATATATATATATATATATATATATCGTCTTCATGCCGTTGTATTTGTATATCAAATAATCGAAACCAAACTAGTTTGTATTGTTACAAACAGTGTCCAACCGTAACGAAGAACGAGGACCTCGACTCGTTATCTTTAAGCCAGTAGCCGCAGAAGTTTGCACCTCGAACACTGTTTCCATAAATAATATAATATTGGGTTGATTTTGTAATATATACTAGATACATTACAAGTACTGAATTGAATCACTGATGACAAAATTCATTATTTAAGTAACTATCAACCATTTCCGAGTGGTATTTGAAACGGAGTGTTTATCACTAAGATTTCTCTGGCTACTAAAGCTATTTTCTTTCGCTATGGTAAGTTACGTTCGAAAATTTGCCACAGAGGCATAATGTCCCTTTAACTCTATTTACTCTGCTCACATTGCAGGATAAAGCGTGAAACTAGAATATAACACGCAATTTAGAGATTCACTACCACATACAATCAATACAGATCCATTCAACAAGCATTATATATCCATAAAACAGAAAGGCGGTAATGTAACTGGGACCATAGAAATAGATTATTAAAGGATTCTTTCATTCGTGAACCGTTGGATTACGCTCGATTGCTTTTTGATTGCGTTTGTCTCTCCCTGCCAATTGTTTCCGTTCTTTGTTCACTGTTGTTATTGTTGCCGTCGACATATGTATGTGCTTTTAGCTGAAATATTGTACACATATTTTGATATAGAATATTATATACGACGTAGGTATATATCTAATTGGCAATATGATTTAATTAATATCATAATTTTATTAATATTTCCTCATTGGAAATAATGATGATTTTGTGCTCAGCAGTATTTAATGTTTTTTAGATTTCATAAAGTTAACATTAAGAGAGGTTATTGAGCATCACAAAATTTCCTAACGTCAGAACTATTATTTTTATTGCAAAAATCACGGAAACCAGTTTATTATACGAAGTCCCAGCTGTCCGAATAATAATATAATGTTTTTTAAGCTTTGGACTTTATCTCAAATTCAGCCAAATAGTCAATTGAGATCTAATTCATGAACACTCGACCCACTAAAATTCGAGACACGACATAAAGAATGAAGAAAACTAGGCGAAATTAAGATAATTACAATACAAATTTCTGTAACGCTTAGAGTTACTGTCCCACGATTGAGTGAAAAAATATAAAAACATTAAATAAGCTCTCGTATATTAAAGTACCGTAAGCGTTTACACAGCATCAAATCTAATACTACAAACATGACTCGTAATTTAAAAGTATTTGAGACCATTTCAGTTAATGACAAGAGTTTTTTTAAGTTAATTTACAACTAAAGTTTACAAGTCGACATCTAATTTCCAAAAGCGGGCCATTCAACAAAACTGTTCCAACTTGGCCATTACCTTACCGAGATAAGTGCCCGTCACTTCATAAATATGAAATAATCATCTATTGTCTGCTCTAGTACACTTGGGCGTCACAGAAAAATAAATGACGTTTCCGTTTCAAAGCTAATGAACTAAAACATTTTGTTCGTAAATTTAATATTTACCGTCCGAATGGGATATAATAAATAATGGTGTTATTTAATTTACAGTAAAGGTTAATTTTAATAATACATATTATATAAAATTAAGTTGAATGGAATTTGTTGGAGAAATCATTAATTTTTTGAAGTATTGGTTCCTATTGGAAACTATCACTACTTGTGCTATGTACTCGTATGTTCTTATATTGTCAGCTTAATCTGCATGAAATTTGGCTCTATGTGTCATATATCTTTAACACATTTGACATCACGGGAAAAATTGCAAATTTAATAATTCTAATAATTTGGACAATGCTTCTGGTATTTATGTTATAGTATTATCTATTTATTTCATTAATTAATCAAAGAAAGTAAAAAATATGGTCATTCTACTGTAAAATTTTTGTTTAAAACACATAAGTAAAAGTGTCTATAATTCAATTTTTGTACTTTTTATAAATATTAAGAAAAAGTTGTAATTATTTACCAGTATATTAGTAAATGAACAAAATTTATTCCACGAAAATACATGGAGATAAACAAAAAAATATATTTTGACTTGACACGTCCAAACCCAACCGACCATTGAAAATCCAGAGCGATGGAACAAATTGGTTCTAACGACGTTATATCGGACTAACATCTGTACTCAATCTGCTATATGTAGGTGCATATAGGAATTGATAAATTAAATATTCTAAATTAAATAAAAAAATCGTTGTGAATATATTAATCAGTTCTTATTAGCCATTTTCTCTTTGTAACGATCTTGTGAAGACATGGTAAGAGAGATAAAGGTTTGTTGACTCCATTATTTCATAGTTAATTTAAGAATGAAAGTAACACGTCGCTTGTCTAAAATATAATTACATTATTTACAGTAAATGGAGCGTAAGTGTCCTCATTTTACCTAAGAAAAATAAATATTTTAATTTACTACAAAGTAATTATAATGCCATAAATAATTAAAAAAGAACTAGAACTTAAGAACAACTGGAAATAAACTTTACTCTAAATATTACTTAAAATATTGATACATATATATACATTGTATTGAATATGTGATAATGTACAGCATAGTACTTTTGCAATAAAAAGACAAAATTTTACACTATTTTCTATTCTAAAAATTTTCAGAAAAACTACGTTGTGTCGGTAAAAAGCAATATTGATCCTTTAATCTTAATTGCATGAAAGAAATAGGTTAGTAGTAATATCCAATCATCCACATCTCATCCTAAGCTCGCTATTTTGCGGTGTAAGCTCTTATACTTTCCTCTCGTTTTAAAACTCGGTTTTTGTAGACTTCTTAACTAAGCTCATTATCTGGAGGGTAGAAGAAAAAACAAAATTCATCATCATAACGAGTTTCTATACAACATGATCTTGGTAGTGTTTATAATGCCGAAAGTACAAGTTGCCAGTTTACAGAAATATTTCAGTTCCGGTAGTGATTTCATGAAATACAATCGGTTCATAAAATGTCAACAATATCACGAAATCGACAATTTAGAAATTTGGCTACGATATATGTATACATAGCAATAGTAGTTTTACCATGCCCAATATTGCTATAAAAAAATTAAAAAAAAATTAAAATTATATTTTAATGAATTTTAATAATAAATTTTAAAAATTAATAATTTTAAACAGCATATCCAATTAATATTATAATATGACTAACTTATTAAAATTAGAAATGTTTATACCAAATATTTTAATTTTATTTAATATTACTTGTTTTATTATAAAACATAACACTTATATGTAGGAGGTACGATTAAGGTATCTTATGTATTAATGTCTGCTATAACTGTTAATATCGCCCGTTGATTGGTTTCTAGCCTCTGAGAGTACATCTATAGGTTTAATCGTACTCATTAATGTGCTAATAAATCGTTATCGTCGATGACTTTAGTCTCCACTAGTTCATCCTCGTCTAATTCCTTTATTGAACTATTATGATTTTCTTATTCTTTGCACCTTTAGAATCAATTAATATGGCCTTTCCAATAAAAAATAGTTATGAATATATTATTATTAGTTTTATCAAACATAGCGCAGTGGGTCAACTATTAGTAAAAAGTTTTAATGAAAGTCATATCAATTTTTTTAATTTATTGCCTACTCTTTCAAAATTATATATAGATACATACATACAGACCGTTCGTTATATTATTTATGTATGTATATGTATATTGTTCCATCGCTCTAGATTTCCAATGGTCGGTTGGGTTTGGACGTGTCAAGTCAAAATATATTTTTTTGTTTGTCTCCATGTATTTTCGTGGAGTAAAATTTTGTTCATTTACTAATATACTGGTAAATAATTACAACTACTTTTTAACAATTATAAGAACTACAAAAATTGAATTATAGACACTTTTACTTATGTGTTTTAAACGAAAATTTTACAGTAGAATGACCATATTTTTTACTTTCTTTGATTAATTAATGAAATAAATAGATAATACTGTAACATAAATACCAGAAGTATTGGCCAAATTATTAAAATTATTAACTTTGCAATTTTTCCCGTGATGTCAAATGTGTTAAAGATATATGACACATAGAGCCAAATTTCATGCAGATTAAGCTGACAATATAAGAACATACGAGTACATAGCACAAGTAGTGATAGTTTCCAATAGGAACCAATACTTCAAAAAATTAACGATTTCTCCAACAAATTCCATTCAACTTAATTTTATATAATATGTATTATTAAAATTAACCTTTACTGTAAATTAAATAACACCATTATTTATTATATCCCATTCGGACGGTAAATATTAAATTTACGAACAAAATGTTTTAGTTCATTAGCTTTGAAACGGAAACGTCATTTATTTTTCTGTGACGCCCAAGTGTACTCGAGCAGACAATAGATGATTATTTCATATTTATGAAGTGATGGGCACTTATCTCGGTAAGGTAATGGCGGAAGTTGGAACAGTTTGGTTGAATGTAAAAAACTTTAGTTGTAAATTAACTTAAAAAAACTCTTGTCATTAACTGAAATGGTCTCAAATACTTTTAAATTACGAGTCATTTTTGTAGTATTAGATTTGATGCTGTGTAAACGTTTACGGTACTTTAATATACGAGACCTTATTTAATGTTTTTATATTTTTTCACTCAATCGTGGGACAGTAACTCTAAGCGTTACAGAAATTTGTATTGTAATTATCTTAATTTCGCCTAGTTTTCTTCATTCTTTATGTCGTGTCTCGAATTGGAGTGGGTCGAGTGTTCATGAATTAGATCTCAACTATCTATTTGGCTGAATTCGAAATAAAGTCCAAAGCTTAAAAAAAATGTTACAATATTATATGTTATTTTTCGGACAGCTCTCAACTGGGACTTCGTATAATGAACTAGTTTCCGTGTTTTTTGCAATAAAAATAATAGTTCTGACGTTAGAAAATGTTGTGATGCTCAATAACCTCTCTTTATGTTAACATTATGAAATCTAAAAAACATTAAATATTGTTGAGCACAAAATCATCATTATTTCAAATGAGGAAATATTAATATTTTTTTTTTAGCTCATATGCAGGGTAGGCAGAGGGAACTGCAGGGATCGTGGTAACCTAGTGTTAAGACACTCCGTTGCTTAGTCCCTGCTTTCTCCGTCCCCATTTTCCGCCATTTTTGAGGCATTGCGTGTTGAGTGGCGGAACTCAACGCCGCGCTTTGCCTAGTTTACCAGAGCGAAGAAAATGGAAATTGAAAAATCCATCTTCCCCGACTGGGGATCGAACCCAGAAACCGTCGCGTTAGAGGCAGACGTTTCGCCTCTGCGCCACGACGGTCCTCATTTTCCATTTATTTTATTAATAAGGTTATGATATTAATAAAATCATATTGCCAATTAGATATATTCCTAAGTCATATATAATATTCTATATCAAAATATGTGTACAATATTTCAGCTAAAAGCACATACATATGTCGACGGCAACAATAACAACAGTGAACAAAGAACGGAAACAATTGGCAGGGAAAGACAAACGCAATCAAAAAGCAATCGAGCGTAATCCAACGGTTCACGAATGAAAGAATCCTTTAATAATCTATTTCTATGGTCCCAGTTACATTACCGCCTTTCTGTTTTATGGATATATAATGCTTGTTGAATGGATCTGTATTGATTGTATGTGGTAGTGAATCTCTAAATTGCGTGTTATATTCTAGTTTCACGCTTTATCCTGCAATGTGAGCAGAGTAAATAGAGTTAAAGGGACATTATGCCTCTGTGGCAAATTTTCGAACGTAACTTACCATAGCGAAAGAAAATAGCTTTAGTAGCCAGAGAAATCTTAGTGATAAACACTCCGTTTCAAATACCACTCGGAAATGGTTGATAGTTACTTAAATAATGAATTTTGTCATCAGTGATTCAATTCAGTACTTGTAATGTATCTAGTATATATTACAAAATCAACCCAACATTATATTATTTATGTAAACAATGTTCGAGGTGCAAACTTCTGCGGCTACTGGCTTAAAGGTAACGAGTCGAGGTCCTCGTTCTGCGTTCCGGTTGAATACTGTTTGTTACAATATGAACTAGTTTGGTTTTGATTATTTGATATACAAATACAACGGCATGGAGACAAAATATATTCATACTTCATATTATTATTATCATTTTAGTCAACGTTGTATTGGAAAGAATGGTGACATAAGCCGCCCTTCTAATCAATAACCAAGAATATATATATATATATATATATATATATATATATATATATATATATATATATATATATATATATATATATATATATATATATATATATATATATATATATATATATATATATATATATATATATATATATATATATATATATATATATATATATATATATATATATATATATATATATATATATATATATATATATATATATATATACTTGTTACAAAAAAATTGTTAAACTTAATATAAAATTTTTATTTATATTCTAGATCTTACCTAATGTTTATTCGTTACAATTTCCACTTTTGCCTGAATATGAGATATTCTGTTGGACAGCGGAGCTCTACGCAACCCTCTATCTTATTAAAAATATAACAAAAATTGTAAATTAATCAGGTGAATATCATATATGGTTGACATTGTACAGTTAGAGGCTCTTCCACTATAGTCAGACGATGGCTGCCATAACAATATATAATTCTATATAAAAAGCATAACAATCTAACTAGTACTAACTTTCACGTAGTTAGTTGCTGATAACGAGTTCCAAACAGCTTCATGTTGTATTATACTATGAATATAAGTTGGAACCTGGGTTTGCTTTAAAATGATTCTGTAGGAAATATAGGTTTAAATCATATAAAACGTTAAATGTATGTTATGCATGCAGACGAAGTCACAAGCTACATACAACTTGTAGCTTGTGACTTCATCTGCATGGAAAGTGAAAATTAAAAGCTTGTTTTTATCTGCTACTATTGGAGTTTAACCAAAATTTCTCGTAACGTTTTAGTGAGATTCATACACTTGGATCACAAGTCCCAGTCTCACTGAGTTATTAATATGAATAGTATCTAAGATCCTTTGTAAAAGAATAATAGAAGACATGTAAGTCAAATATTTTATGACTTTTTAACTTTCTATTCAAAACAGAATCGTCGACTTCAACGCCATGCTTTGGTTTATCATACAGAGTTACGGTCCTATAATGTTTAAAATTCACTTACTGTTTATTCACTTCTACAGTGAATAAACAGTAAGTGAATTTTATAAATAAAAACTTTGTGAATAAATTTGTAAGTTGTCCTGTATCAAGCAATTATTCGAAGTAAGTAATATATCTGTTATCTTTTTGTTTATTTACAATTTTTGACGTGACAACGTCTTAAATTATTTTGCCCGAGCCGCAGTCACATATGAAAAAGGTAACGTAACGATGTGTCAACTGTCACCGAATTATGATCGGTCCGCCGCGCGTATCACTTGACACATGTACAATGTTTTAGTAAACAAAATATATTTTCTATAGTTAAAATTTGTGCAATTTATATTATAATTATTAATCATATCAATAAATATTCTACCGAGAAAAAGACGTTGTCACGTAAAATTTTCGCCCGTAAAACCCACTTTACAGGCAACCATTTTTTTATGATAATTGGTTTGAAGGTTAGGTAGTTTTAATATTTACAAATAACATGTGGTATTTCAACTTGCCACTCGTCATTTGATAATTTAATAAATCATTTACCATAAAATAAAAATATTTCATAAATTCGCTTTTCTAAATTTTGAATTCAAAAACAAAACTTAATTAATAATTTCTAATATTGACAAAAACACGTGGCATTTTTATTTACAATTCGTCATTTGAGATTTCAATAAATCATTGTGCATAAAATACTAATAACAATATCTCATAAATTCTTTTGACGAAATTTTAATTTAAAAATTGGAATTTCTAGAGTTATCATTAATTTACAAAAATTTTGTATATATTTAAATTGGATTGGGTATTTTTAATATTTACAAAAAATCACGAGGAATTTTAATTTAATATTCAACATCTGAGATTTGATTATATTATTTTTCAAACAATATAAAATAAATTTATTTTAATAATTCTCTTTAATTATTTTATTTTAATGACAATTAAATTCCTAACCTATCTTCCTTTTTCCCTTCCTCTTAATCTTGGAAATTTAAAGTTTTAGATTTGTATAAATATAAACAAGATTTATAAATTAGTTCGCCAAAGAAGTTTCACTTCTGACATGTGTACTTTGTACGCACGCATGTTTTTTGTTATTATATTCATATAAGTAATAATGAAATGCTATATTATATATATTGTATATTAATGTAACAAATAACATATTAGGTACTCGTGTCGTGCGTTTATCCAGGCAAGCGTGGCTGGTCATTTACGCATCATTAAGCTACAGAAAAGATGATACGCTTGATGTACCAATGACCTTAAATACTTGTACATAAAAATATACCTAATCCCTGGTAGTTACACATATGGGGTAGGTGAGTTGTAATGAAAAGACTGAGAGAAATAAGTGACACTTCACTTTGCTTCATGCTTTCCATCAGTTAGAATACATTGCTTTGCAGGATTTTCAACAGATTCGAGATACTATTGGTATATCATTTAATAATTAATAGTATGTGAGATATAAGATAAATTATTTTATTATACTATGGCATTGTTTTAAATATTTTAAAGGTAATTAAGGTACTTGAGTTCTGCTTGTCTGACAGAATGACACGTGAGACTGAGACAGTTAATTTCTAGTTATTTTTTTAATACTAAGCTTCTTTTGCGTATCTTCTAAATAAAGGGTAAAATTTCAATTATAGATATATACATAGAAAGTTATGATTCCAACTATCGAAAAAGCTTTTACAACAAAATCATTCCAACATGTATTCGTATCTTAACAGCGTTTGACCTAAAAAAATAAAATTATGCAATATAAAGTGTTTATCTTCTTCCCTTTAGCATATTTTGTCAGAATATTCTATATATTTTTTTTAATATTTAATAATTCTTCAAACTTTGACGAAATATGTAAATGAAAATATCCAAGAAATATACATATAACAATTGTATAGGAATGTATATTAAGTTTGACTAAATTGTTTCATTTTGGTTCCAATTGGGTCCGATTTCATGAACTCATATATTTTTATGCTGTTTCTAAAAGGCAAGTGCTCTAAACCCGCTACTTAAAATGTTTTATGCTTTACACTATATCACACACATAGTAAGATGTCCAGAAGAGACCGCAGGCAAAGGATATCTAGTGCCATGAGTCCACTCGAGCCTAATCTAACCCACCACAATGATGAAAAATTTGTATATGAGCAATTTATCCTTAGTATAGGATAGCCTTTAAAGAAATTTAACAGATAGAGACTCTTTACTTACGAGAACAGGAAAATAAAAATATATTTCGAAGATTTCCTTTAAATAGACATTGTTGACAATTACTGATTGAGGGTTTCATTTAAATTCAACTTGAAGAGGTTTATATTTAATAAACACCAGATATTGCTATTTTACTACAAATTAATTGCTATTCCCTCCTGAAAGATATATTTACGTTTTAAAAAGTAGAGAAAACTTAATGTCAAGACCCTCTGCTCTCACTTTTAGCCGTATTAAAAAATTCAATGTTGAGAGATGACATTCAACGTAAATAAAACGTTCCACTAAAAAATACCAAATATACAAATATAGCTGTTTTCCCACTTGATGACCCCTTTGGATAATAAGTGTTATCTTAACATAACCATGGCCACTGACCACTATGTATGTAATAACCGTGGCATTTAGCTTTTGCGTCGTTTTTTTTCAAAAGTGCTTGTCAGCAAAAACGCTTAGTTTCGCTTGATTAAAATTTAATCAGAGTTTATTAGTGTAGCGCCAGAGTCAGGTGGTATTAGAAGACCTCCCCACATTAACAACGTTAAGACAAAATTTCATGTTTTTTAAAAGAATATTATAAAAAGTTTTTAAATTTTCATATTTCGACAAAATTGAATAAATTGAAATTACAAAATGAGCACATTTTTAATCACCTAAGCTTAAAACGGTTTTCTTCATTATTTTAGTTATATTTATATACAATCTCTTAGTACATAATCTTACTAATATTATAAATGCGAAAGTAACTCTGTCTGTCTGTCTGTCTGTCTGCTACATTTTCACGCCTAAACCACCCAATCGATTTTGCTGAAATTTGGTATGTAAATAGTTTGTATTCATGAGAAGGACATAGGCATATATTTTTTTTGGAAATTCAACCCCCAAAAGGGTTAAAAGGGGTGGCAAAATTTGTTTGAGAAAAAATATTTTTATGCACATTTTCGCATAAAACTTTGAATTAATGCTTTTTAGTACAAATAATGAAACACGTATTTCAGGGTTTTTCAAAATTCATACCCATCGGGGGTTAAAGGAGGTGGCTAAGTTTGTATGAGAAATTTAATTCTGTTGAAATATTTTGCGTGACACTGAAAAAATGCTCTGCAATACAAATTATGACATACAAATCTAAGCGTTTTTTGAAAATCAACCGCTATGTGGGTTAACGGGGATGGCACAATTTGCGTAGGAAAAATATCTAACAGTAACTTTTACCATAAGACTAACAATGAACCACGTACATCAGTTTATCATAGAAGTATTATGGGAGAGATGGTTGTTCTTTTGGCTGGTGATTTCAGACAGATTCTTCCCGTGATAACTAGAGGTACACTGGCAGATGAAATAAACGCATGTTTGAAGGTCTCTACGCTATGGGCATATGTGCAAAAATTTAATCTGACTACAAATATGAGAGTACAACTGCGCAACGATTTACAATCGGGGCTGTATGCGGCCATTCTCCTGAAAATTGGTGAAGATCGTATGGCCACAGACATTAACGGTATGATCACAATAAATCACGAATTCTGTTATATTGTCGGCAGTACTGACGATCTAAAAAACAACGTATTTCCTGATCTGCGGACTAATATTGGAGACCAAGAATGGTTGTGTGAAAGGGCAATTTAGCACCAACGAACAAAATTGCTGGACAGATTAATGAAAATATTATGTCAGAAATGGAAGATGACGTCGCGGAATATCTCTTTGTAGATAATGTAATGGATACAGAACTATTAGTCTTGCTATATACTATCAGGCGTGCCTTCCCATAACCTGAGGTTGAAACTTGGTGTCCCCGTTCTATTAATGTGTGATCTTGATGCACCTCGGCTAAGCGATGGCACTCGATTGCAAATTACGCAATTAACGGAAAAACATCGTTAAAGGAACAATTATGACTGGAACGGCAAAAGGAGAAAATGTTCTGATTCCACGTATTCCCATTATTCCAACAGACTGTTCCAGTTTAAGAGAGTGCAGTTCCCTTTAAAACCCGCCTTTGCAATGACTATAAATGAAAGTCAAGAGCAGTCACTGAAGGTAGCAGGTATGCACTTAGAAAAAAACTGCTTTTCCCATGAGCAATTGTATGTGGCGTGTTCTCGTGTATCTAACCCCCACAACCTGTACATATTGTCAAAAGACGAAAGAATATATCAGACAAGCTCATTGTATGGTATATATGTATAAATACTCAATCTATCGATCGGAGAGCGGAGAACGAAATGTCTTGACACTACTAAAATATTTATATATTACAATATTTCTTTCTTAATTAAAAATCTAAATCTTAAAAATTTTAAATGAAGGTAGTTTAATACATAGATAATAATTGTGTAATTTAACAAAATTGAATGTAAAAGAACCAAGATGATTAGAACCATCGATCAAGATGATTAGAACTTTTGACACGAGTTAAATGATTGTACAAAACACCTCATATACCCACGCCTACACAGTAAAAGTAAAGTATAACGAAAATTAAAAATTATATAGGTATTGTTAACGTTGTCAAAGACTTTCTAATCTTCGTTGTAGTGCTTGTAGGCTCGAATCTCTTTTGGGGGAATTTAAGTATATATTATATAATTTTTTAATTTGGTAATACTAATCGCGGTGAGATCCACCACTGAGTATATAATGATTTTAGAAGATCACATAAAATACTCAAAATACATATATAAGTCTAAAGTGGAAAATTGAATATAAAATCTTCTCCATATTCTATTACACCTATTCTGACATCTACACTCTGTAAAACTAAACCGGAAGCATATAAAATTAACGTCACAGCGAGCGCGCGATGCAATCTCTCATGAAATAACATTTCGCAAAATATTTCCTGAATTCAAATGCTAATGTGCATTCAACAGATTACTAATTTAGCTCTTAATAAGTTTTTACATTTGTTTATTGCTACGCTATATTGAATTTTCTTTTAATTGTATGATTTTTGTCAAATATTTAAATTTTAAGTAAACAATGTTTAATCTGAAGGTGAACTTGGTAATAGTGAGTTTGATGAACGCTATGTAAATGCCTGTTGATGTTAGATAATTTGTGGTCAATTATCCTTAATCAATCATATCATAACCAATGTATGAAATATACCAAATACAAACTATTCAATAAGTTAAAAAAATCACCAGTATAAACTCGTTTTTGTTTAATACATATTCGTAATCTCACATTCAAGTGGTCAATGGTCATTTCATTTTACAGCAAATACTAAAAAGGTAGTCCAATCAAACTAACGCAGTTTCATCGTATAATTTAGACCATGTAAGTATAGCAAGATCTTGTTACCTTGTATTTTGTAATTTCGCTGAAAGGGACCTCGTCGGGTCGAGTGGACATTTATATGTTAATTGTGATTTCACGCGGATCTGAACTCGAAATGACACACATCGAGAATTAGCCAAAAAATCACGTGTGTTAAAAGAAAAATAAAAATATTGTTACAACAACGAGTATTAGCGGAAATTAAACATTTATTTAACATTTTTTTTCGAGAGTTTCATTTATATAATGAGACCAAGGTTAACCCCTCAATTTAAGTTTTTATAAAATAACAAAAGAAAACAAAAATAGAACATGCGAAATACAAACGTGTCATTAAATAAGAAACGATTATAAATCCTTAGTAAGAATTTTTTACATCTATAAGAAATTTACATTTGATTATATTTTTTATCCTAGGGGCAATAAAATACACCTATTAGTATTTCAGAAATTTAAAGTTGAATTATCTATGTAGGACCCTCCGGTCCCTCAAGGATAACTATTATAGACACTGGCTCACTACTACCACACCTGGAGCGCAGGCGCACGTCCGTTTCGTACCTTGTTTGCAACACGACTGCACAACAGTCACATCTACCCCCTCCAGTGTGGTACGTGAGACAGTGTATTATATCTACTGTATAGATACAAACACTACATCCCTTCCTTTTTAACAAATTTAATTATAACTCAAAATTACATTTCGTATATATTTTTTATAAATTAATTATTCCCAATCATGTTAGTTTATTCATTGATTTTTAGTGCCTTCAGTTAGATTATCATCTTGGATAGATTTCCATTCTCCTTCTACTCGTTTTAGATGTATGACATTCCTTCGTAATATTTGTCCTGTTTCCTCGTTTCTAACTGTAACGTCACCACATGTAGCTTTTTCGACTACATGAGGTGTAGGGTTAAATGTACTTGCAAGTTTGTTTGTCCTTTCTACTTCTTTAACGTAAACCTTATCGCCTTCTATTAATTCTGGATATTCCGCTCTCCTTTTCCTATCTTCGTATTCTTTCCCTTTTTCTTTTTGTGCCTTATCCCGATCTCTTACTTCCATATCACTGTCTTTATCAATATCTTGCAACATCGGTATCTTATCCCTATTCCTTCTTCTAAAGAAAAGTTCTGAGGGTGTTTTCCCGGTTACTGAGTGAGGAGTAGAATTATACATCATAAGATATTCATACAATGCTTCTCTCATATCTGATTTTTCACTTGCACTTATTCTAAGGCGCTTTACAATATCTCTATTTTGTCGCTCGACCTCCCCATTCATTTGCGGCCAATATGGAATAGTACTAAAAAGTTTAATGTTACAACCTTCACAAAAAGTTTTAAATTCTTCACTCACAAACTGTCGGCCATTATCCGCAGTTATAGATTTTGGATAGCCCAGTCGACTAAAGAGTTCCTTTAAGATTTTAATGATTTGTGAACTAGTTATGTTTCTAGTAATTTTCACTTCCTTATAACGACTGTAGTAATCAATGACAACTAATAAATATTCGTTATTTGGCAATGGGCCTAACAGGTCAATCGCGATATCTATCCAGGGTTCATAAGGAAGCTCTCTACGTTTCATGGGTGCTGGAGGATTTAGTACACTAACGAGTGTACAACTTTTGCACGATTTCACCATCAGTTCAACGTCTTTGTCTATTCTAGGCCACCAAACTTTAGATCGCAAACGACCTTTCATCGCTACAATTCCTGGATGGCCTTCGTGTGCTGCTTGCAAAACCTGTTTTCTAAGACTCTGTGGTATAATTATTTTATTCCCTCTTAATAGAATATTTTCGTAAAAGCATAATTCTTCCGCAAATATTTTGTAGCATTTTACACTTTCATCCCACTGATTACTAAAAATTCCATTTTTTATTCTTGTGATTTCGTTGTCTGTTTCGGATTCCTTAATTATTTTTTGCATTGAAATTGCTCGAGGTCTTGACAGTTCAACTATTTGAAGAACATAGTCTTTTGTTGATGTACTGTTTGAAATATCAGAGAGTTGGCATAATCGCGATAATGGGTCCGCAATGTTGGTCCGTCCCGGTTTGTATATTACTTTAAACCGGTATGCTTGAAGACGCAAAACCCATCTCTCAACCCGAGCGCAGGGCTTTGATCTCGGACTGAATATGAATTCGAGTGGCTTGTGATCCGTTATTAAATCAAACTCTTTGCCATAAAGAAATGTATTGAAATGTTCTATAGCCCAAACAAGAGCAAGGGCTTCTTTCTCTGTTTGGCTATACTTCCTTTCACATTGGCTAAGTGTCCTATTCCCATACGCAATAATTCTAGGTCCGTTGTTATCAATCTGAACTAGAACTGCTCCTAGTCCTACTGGACTTGCGTCAGCTATTACTTGTGTCTTATCATTGACATCATAATATCCTAAATTTTGTATTCCCGATAAAGCCTCTTTAAGTTTTGTAAATGCTTCATTTTATTTGTCAGTCCAGTATTCTTCAATAATTGCCTTTTTTTCTAGTTTTTTTCTTAGTATCTCCTTCATTGGTTCCGTCATCATTGCCAAATTAGGTATCCATTTATTTATGTAGTTCGCCAGTCCTAAGAAGCTTTGCAATTCTTCAATAGTTTTTGGTGTTCTGAATTCAGAGATACTTTTGATGTATTTTGGAAGCGGTTTAACTCCTTTTGAAGTAAGTTCGTGTCCCAAGAAATTTACTTTATCAACCTTGTAAATGCACTTGTCTTGGTTGAGCAAAACATTGTTTTCTTTAAGTATCTCTTTCACCATAGTCAATCTCAACTCATGTTCTTCTTCCGTACTTCCCCAAACCAAAATATCGTCTATAAAGTTTACTACACCTTCACACTTAAGCAGCATTTTCTCTAGTATTTTTTGAAATAATTCTGGAGCACATGTTACCCCAAACATAAGTCTTTTGTATCTATAAAGACCATTCGATGTTATGAATGTAGTTAAATATCTTGAATCCGGGTGCAGCTCCACTTGGTGGAACGCATTCTTTATATCCAGTTTTGAGAAATACTGAGCCTTCTTAATTTTTGGCAATAAGTTCTCCATACATGGTAATGGATGGTTCTCTCTTAAGATTGCCGAGTTCGCACGTCGCATGTCCACACACACCCGTACCTCTCCATTATCCTTAAGGATCGGGACTATAGGAGAAACTCATGATGACGGACCATGTACCTCCTCTATAATATCTAAATTAAGTAGTTCTTGAATTTTTTCGTTTATCTTGTTCTCCAAAGGTATTGGAATTCTCCGGTAAGGTTGCATAACCGGTTTAACAGATAAATCTACAGGGATTTCTACTAAGATGTCCTTAAATTTCGGAAACGGATTCATTCTTTTTCCATTTATTTGGACTTGGTTTACATCACCACCTAATTTTAAGACACCAAGCCGCATAGCTGTATCTTTGCCAAGTATGTCACGTGGTCCATTATCAATGACATAAATTGTGCTACGTTCCATTTTACCATTCGTTTTTATTATGACTTCAAATGATCCTTTCACATTTAAGGGTGTTGTACTTCCATAGGCAAGAAACGTTCTTTTCGGTTCCTTTTCTTGAAAGCAACAAACTCCATTCTTCTTGAGATGTTCCCAGGTTTTAGCAGATATCAAATTCACTCTGCACCCTGAATCAATTAGCATATCCAAAGTAATTCCTCCAATCTCACATTTTATTGTTGCGTCGTTGTTTAAATTAAAAATATAATGAACATCTCCGTCCTCAACTGAATTTGCTGTAGTTTCTTTCCTTTGTTTTGTGTTATAGTTTTTTCCGCTAGAAGTTTTTTCTACAAATTTTCTTTTTCTTGTCCTACAGCATCTTTGAAAATGACCCAATTTTCCACAGCCATTACACTTTTTGTCCCTTGCAGGGCACGAAAATCTTTGAGATAGATGAGTTGTTGTTCCACATCTTGTACATTTCATGGGTCTATCGTTATCTTGTTTACCTTGTGGCTCTGATCTTGATTTTTCTTTGCTTGTACTCCTAATTGCGTTTACTTCATTTATCTTTTCCTTTTCTTTTTGTTCATAGCTTTCTAATTGGTAATTTACAATTTCTAGCGTATTTGCTACTGTAATTACTTTATCTAACGTTATTTCATCACCCATTGTTAACATTTTTTTCCTTAATTCTGATGAGAGGCATTTCTCAATAATTTGATCTATAATATGCTCATCTGGCTTGTCAAATTTGCATTTTACTGCCTGGTTTCTAAGTTTTACTAGGAACTTTTCAAAACTTTCGCCAGGGTCTTGTTTGATTAAACGAAAGATGTGACGTTCATATATTTTATTTTGTTTTGGCAAGAAGTATTCATTAAGTTTTTTAATGGCTATTTCAAAGACATCAACATTCTCTCCAGATTCAGCGCTTGCCCCTGGTAAATTATAATAAATCTCTTGCAGTGGCGCTCCTCCCAGTACCAGTAATGTGGCTCTCTTTTTAGCAGATGTCGTAATATCAGCCGCTTCCAAATATATACGTAATGATCGCTTCCATTTCTCCCATTTCAAACCGACCGATGTGCTGTCGCCTTCGAGATCCAATTTTTCGGGTGGCGGAAGTTGATTTGCCATTATGGGTTTATTTGAGGCGACCTGAAAATGTACAATCAAGTAGAAGTCTGAAGTACCTTCAATTTAATGAAAGTCGTTTTATTTTTGTAATACCTCTTATTTAAAAGAAGTCCGAGGCACACTCTGTTCAGTGTGATAAGTAATATTACCTTCAATTTAATGAAAGTCACTTCTTATTTAAAAGAAGTCCGAGGACATTTTGTTCAATGCAATTAATAATATACCTTCAATTTAATGAAAGTCACTTTTATTTACATTACTTCTTATTTAAAAGAAGTCCGAAGACATTTGTCCAACATAATAAATAATTTACCTTCAATTTAATGAAAGTAATTTACATTACTTCTTATTTAAAAGAAGTCCGAAGCAACCTAAATTCAATGTAATAAATTTCATTTTGTTTTTTTTTTTCAATTTAATGAAACAATTTACCACCTCCAATTTAATGGAAATCCCAAACCACTACGTCTAACATATATTCACACATATACATACATACACACATACATATTCTATGTATATCAAATTAAATAGATAAACCGATACGTAGGTAGTTTTTTATGAACGTTCGAACGATTTTTTAAACATTTGAATTCTCCTTAGATTTTCCTAAATAAATTCAATACCGCGGGTAGTTGTAAAACTAGCTTAATACGAAAGCACGGAGATATAAAATTAATGCGCACTAAATAAACAATTAATTCTTAACAATGTAATAACAACGATATTATACTGCATTCCGATGCAATGAGTCATCAACAATATTTACTTCGTATAAGCATTTTTTTTTAAATTATAATGCGTTGTAATTTCATGTACGTAATTTTATAGAAGTAACTTAGGAAACACTAATTTTATGTCATCTATTTTTATTTTAGTAATGTATATACTAAATTGTCGTTTAAATTATTATGTAAAATATCTCATTTAAGTGAACATTGTATGTTCTTTATGAGAAAAAATAAAATTCTTAAACCACATATATACTTACAATTTTTTTTATTTATTTTCTTTTTTTTTTACTGACCTTTTCCTCGTCGCCATATGTAGGACCCTCCGGTCCCTCAAGGATAACTATTATAAACACTGGCTCACTACTACCACACCTGGAGCGCAGGCGCACGTCCGTTTCGTACCTTGTTTGCAACACGACTGCACAACAGTCACATCTACCCCCTCCAGTGTGGTACGTGAGACAGTGTATTATATCTACTGTATAGATACAAACACTACAATCTATAATATATTTAAAGTAATTACAATATTTTTTTAATAATTTAAAAATGGACGTCACACGATATAAACAGAGAGGTAAATTGCCTTTGTGATTTTTACAAGTCCAGCGTTTCAGAATACGTGGTACGAGCATAACTACATAAAACAGATTAATTTAATTGTTAAATTTTCACATTTCCGAGGCTTTGTAGGCCTGTCAAGAGAATATTTAAGGATATGTACGTATATAGCGCAAACTACTCTACTATGATCAGTTCTAATAGACTATATAATATAAAGTTTTAACTTACTTAAGGACTTGGTGTAATTTTTTCAACGGAATAAATATTTTTTTAGCTTCACGCTTTATCCCGCACATTGCAGGGTAGGCAGAGGGAACTGCAGAAACCATATGAACCTAGTGTTAAGACACTCCGTTGCTTAGTGACTGCTTTCTCCGTCCCCACTTTCCGCCTAACTCTCAAAACAACAAAAGCTCAACTTTTTTAATTATAATATACCATTACACTTAACCTATCTACACGTTATACAACTAAATAGAAAATAAAATATTAATCTCACAGCGAGCGCGCGATGCAATCTGTCATGAAACGACATTTGGCTAAATATTTCCTGATTTCAAAAATTAATGTGCAATCAACGGATTACAAATTTAGCTCTAAAAAGTTTTTATGTATATTTCCAACCATTTCTGTATTTCTTTTTTCGCTAATGTATTACGTTTACCAAAATATTTCAATTTAAGACAAACAGCATTTTATTTAACTGTTGGCGAAACCGAAATTATTTTAACTATCATGCCTTTAATAGACCAAATAAGGTTTTGAGTACCAGAAATCGTATTATTAGTTTTCTGTCATTAAGTTATCTATGATGATAAAAGTTGAAAACAGTCTTTTAATGAAAATTATATAATAACTTCGCTTTAAATTATTTGAAACGACGAGCGATGAGTAATGTATGTATATATGTATATATGATGTTACCACAGAATTGTCCAATTGAATCATAATACAAAGCAGTTTAATTAATTAATATCCAAATAGCTAATATATCGCGCAATAATGTCACACAAATTCATTGATTCAACAATTTTAGAGAGATTTAATTAATATATTTTAAAGTTGTCATTCACGAATTGTAAACAAAAAGCCTTGTTTAAAAAAAGCTCGTTAAGTGATACAACTGCATTGTACATTGTTTTGGTGCCAAGCTCTGTATCGTTTTAAAAGCTGGTATGTAAGCTTTCGCAAAACGATACAGCTTAAAATACAATAGTTTTCGTTTATTGAAACTTATATTTAAATGTTCATAATATTGATATCACTACACAGAACTTGAACTTAAAATAAAAAGATTGAAATATTTTCTTATACTGATTTTAATATATTTTAAATAATGAATTCAAAGAATCATAATCCCTTAGTTAATAGTTTTTGTATTTAAATATAATTTTAAACATTTAGATGGAGGGTCGTCGTGGCGCAAGAGCGTATCGGTCCTACCTGAAAACCGACGTTTTGTGGGCTTGAGTCCACTCGGGGAAGAATGATTTTCTTTCTATTCCTTTTCTATGCTCTAGAAACTGGGCAAACCTCGGCGTTGAGTTTTCGCCACTCAACACGCAATGCCTCGAAAAAGGTGGAAAGCGGGACGGATAAGCAGGGACTAACAACGGAGTTTTTAACACTAGGTTTCTATGTTTCTGCGTTCCCTCGCCTACCCTGCATAGCTGGTCAAAGCATGAGATCTACAAAAAAGTTAGATGTATTCTAATTACATTTCGCTACTCTCATCCACTCCGCCTATGAAGCCCAATGCCAAATGGCCAATCTTCATAAATCTTATAAGCACTTCAATAAACTATACTTATTCTAAAGCAAATTTGTTTTAAGCTTACGGCTTCATATATACATTTTTTAAGTATCACAATTTCGCGGTTAAACGTTTTTCAGAAAGGTAGCGCCCTTTTTTTAAGTAATCTCTATTTTTGTCTTAAGATTCATGTTTCATCATTCTAGTACGACGAAGTTGTTAAAGTTTAGGTAAGAAATTACCTTAATAACTATAAGCTACTTGATTTTATGACGGTAAAAGCTGACTAATAATTATCTAGTTTTTTTGTGTAGGATCTAAATAAACAAATAAGTAATAAGTAAGTAGTAGTCACACGAAGCGTAAAATATGTTAGACATGGCCATGCTTCACTCGCAGCAACACACGATATCTAGTCCAGCGTAAATGCAATTATGCATTTTTAAGTTTATTTATCCAACATCATTAATTTTATCGAATTTGTCTAATATATTGTACATGTCTTTCTTTCAAATCACTCATTCCAATATAAAAACTGAAATATTCTATGATATATTCTTACCTGTGTGTTACAACCTTGTAAACATACCGTTTATTACACGCGTTCGCTCCAAGATAAAAGAAATGTCACAATCTACTCTAAGCGATAGCGGATAGCTTACTCCTGCACTGGAAAAGATTGATTAAGTCTATACGGCCACAAAAAGAAAACAGACAACAACAAATGAATTTTATATTTTCTGTTTAAGTATTTTCTGTACACATTGTGTTTTCCAAAAGCTGTTTTTAAAATAATAATCATTTAATAATATGCGGAAGGCTTGAATTAATATGGCATTTAGTATATTTATAGTTTAGTATTGTCTTAAATATCGTAATGGTTTTTTACTACTCAAAGCGTCATACAGAAGTTAATGTGAGTTCTGTTTACAATAAACTAACAGGGAAAAAGTTTAGTGAACGTTTTATCGAACATACTAGCTCGCCGCGTATGCGCCAAAAAGATATTCGCTACTTAACCGACGTCATACCGCTAGACTAGTTATTTTAGTTACTTCCACGGCATTATGTCATCTGATATACTGTTATGGTAATGCTGCTGATATTGGTGATACTATATTTTGTCTTGAAAACGGGCTGGCGAGCAATTTATAACATAGGCCCAGTGATTCTCTTTAGGATAAAGTTCAAGATGTTAAAGTTTAATGACTCTTCACATTCCAATATATATTTGAAAATTAATGTATGTTCATAAAGGATTGATAAATTTAGACAAGTTAATACGAAATAAGTATAAACTTGTTTATTCCCAACCACTAGGCTCCATAAAAGATAACTCCTTCCCATGTAATCGTGGTCCGTTTCTACAATAAACAGCCGAAAGAAGTATTGATCTCCTTCTCCTTAAATAAATTTATTTTTTTATAAAACGCAATTATTAATAAATCTTACTATATTGTAAAGGATTACATTATGAATAAAAGATGGAATTAATTAATTGCTCATAAATGAGAATGACGTTTGTGAAGTGATCACCATAGGTTTTAGGAAACCTGTTTGAGTTTGTTATGCTCTTCTCACCAGGCCACAAATGAACCCTCGTGACTTAAGTATTACGGTCGTGGGTGGTGTAGGTTCACAGGGCTCAATCCGATATTAATATCAAATTGGGCTTCTCTGACACTCCTCCGTTCTCTCTATCTGACGTAACACCTATGATCATCTTTTGATTCTAAGTGGAAAGTTATAAATAAGTAAATAAATACATAAATAATATGCCACAATTATGGGTTTTATTCCCTGCAATGACGCGATTGTTCGTATATTCTATAATAATAGACCATCGTTTTCAGATCCCTAACAATCATTTTGAAAAGACAGGGCAGCATGGACGGTCGAGACATACCGCACAAAAGTACTGTAGTAACCAGTACTACAGTACTATGGTGTATTACTAGTAAATAATACTGAAAATTTCATTAACCTATAATGATTCGATCTTGTGTGAGATGAATCTCTGTGAAGCAAATACGTCAGATGCGACATAATATGTATACCGTACGGGTGCTCAAAGTGAACTTTGACCAAAATTACAATATGGTTACATTGTTTATATAATTTATATATCTGTCCGTCGTAGACTAAAGATACATACAGACTTCGATCTGTATACTTGCGACTGTCGGGCTTAGCCTTTTCTACATTTCTAAATTACAGTGAGAATATAAATGACTAAAAATAGTAATCACTAATAAATTTATTTTTTTGACGCTCTAACATCGCATTCCATTTTCACACATACTAAAAGGTAAATCCAATCAAGTACGCAGTTTCATCGTATAATTTAGTATAGCAGACCTAGTACCTTGTATTTTGTAATTTACCTAAAAGGACTTCGTTAGGGTCGAGTGGACACTTATATGTTGAGTGTGATTTCACGTAGTATTGCACTCGAAATACACACTTCTATTCGGGTCATAACAGTATAAAAAGGCAGCGAGAACCCACAGAACCGTGGGAACCTATGCTACACAGCACTAGCAGAAGTGGCTTGCGTGTTGATGATGCCAGGTTTCCAAAGGAAAGAAATTAGAATGAAAAATAATCCTTCTCACCCTCCGTTATAGGCAGAAATACTGTGCCCGGAGGGTGACTCCGAAAATTCAAAAATTTAAAATGTAAAATTCACATCTATAGCGTCGGACCTCTTGACTTTACAGTTTTCCTAATTACTTCAGTTTTGCAATATTATATTCTTAAGAAGGTTTATAATGATCATTTATTTGGTTATTTTTACATTTTTTATCTCTATAGATCACACTTTGTATTCTCTTCTCTTCTTATTATTACCCAATTAAACTCAAATATTTAAAGAATTATTATACATTTTTATTTTTTTTTCAAAATCAAAACTTAAATGATTTAAAATAAATAAACTTAAAATTATATACAATTTCCGTTTTTTCAAACTAATTAATATTAAAACAGAGAAATGTTAAAAGCTTGCCACCAACAGATTAAGTTAAATTACAATTCACACACAGGCGTCTCTGACTACAGAATGACGTCGCACGTATTAACAAATGTACATTTGGCCTTGCTCCTGATTTTACCCGTTTAGGTTTCAGAATACGTGGTACGAGCATACCTACATATCTCCATTAATGTACTTTTGGGGAAATTTTCACATTTCCGGTCGCATTCTTTATAGCTGTGTCCAGAGAACTATGTTCATTTGTTTCGACTTATTTCGATTATTGTGTTGAAATATATATTTCATATAAATACCTTTTATTCACCTTTATTCTGGCAGAGTGGTTAAGTCTCTACATTGACACTCACTATATTCCTTTCATTTTTCATTTCATTTCATTTCATTTTAGCCCATCCGAGAAAGAACATATATTCCTTCTAGTGGCACTCAAACTTACCTCTAATGTGTCACAAGGACACATTGTGGCCCTGACACCACTATGTCCTTTTATTTCGCTATAAAACCTGATCAAATCATAAAATTAAAACATATTTTAAACAAAGAGGTTAAAATTTCGTTCTCCACGTTTATAACTTCCTCACATCCTAACATTTTAATGTAATTTTATTACAAGTGAAATGGAATTACCGGATCTAAGTTCACAAATATTTTTAAAAGATTTTCCAAATGATTAACAAAAGTACGATTATATGTCAATTCGTGATTTATCATTACGTCTAGGGCTACATTTTGTAAATTTAACTATCCTTCATATAAATTAACGTCCACATCCCCCCCAAAAAAAAGCGCGGCGATGCAACTCTTTATAAAATGACAGTTCGCAAAAATTTTCCTAAATTATTATTCCTAATGGACAGATTACAAGTTGTAGCTCTAAAATAAGTTTTTATATATTGTATATTGGTAGGCATACATATATTTTTTATTGTTTATTCCCAATATTTTAATTTCCGACAACATTGTTTACTTTTTGATTGTAACGCGACTTTTATGGGTTTGATGCACACATTTATTTACATATTTTAATTATCCACCTTTGAAAACTGAAATGTGGGTTTCGAGTACCAGATATCATAATGGTGTTTTCTAACACTAGTTTCAAAAATAATAAGATATGTTTATATAATAATTAACACATAATTACTTTAATGCCACGTTTGTATGTAGACGTAATATACCACCAATTATTTAATTGAATGGTTCTTACAAGCAGTTAATTAATAAACCCGAATGAATACCCTAATAGCTTCATAGTGGGCATTATTTTAACACAAATTTATTGATTCAACCACTATAATAAGCGCGAAATTTGATTAATAGTATTTTAATATATCCATATTTTAAGCGGTCCGAAAAAAATCCTATTTATAAACGTTTATTGTTTACAATCAAATTTCAAAGATTTGATGCAGCTCTGAAAAGTTTTAAAAAGCGGCATGCAAGCTTTCCAAACGATACAGCGTAAAATACAAAAGTCCAGATACTAAAACCTTATTATTTGCAGGTTCATGCATATTGATATCAACTACACCAAAAAATGAGCTAAAATGAAAGCTTAAAATATTTTCTATATACTTTATTTTTCAAGATAATTCGATATCAAGCATAATTTAGTAAATTAATTTTATATTTCTATATCGCAAATGATTAAGAATTTTAGATGTAGCGGCGCGAGCCCTGCACCTCTACTACCTGAGGTATCCGATTACTTCTCTGATCGTATATCCGTCTATTCTAATTTATAATGATTTACGTAGGTAATCGGGAATTATATAACTATCTATCTATATATATATATATATATATATATATATATATATATATATATTAATATAGATTATATATATATATTATTATATATAGATATTATATATATATATTATAAGTAAATATATATAATATATATATAGATTATATAATATATATATATATATATACTATATATATATAATATATATAATATATTATAATATATATATATATATATATATATATAATAAATTTCAATAACAATTATATCAGCAACGTACAAAGTAATGGTGACCAAGGTTACAATTATTTTGACCTGATGGAGGATTACACGGATTTCGTGTCCGGATACACAAGCCGAATTCCTCTGTCCCTTGAGATGCACGAGTGACAGCTTACTAAATAAAATAGGTTTTCACATTAGTTTTTAAAATTACTAACTTTATTAACGCGATTTTTTTCATATTGGCGGTATGATTATGATTATATAAAAATATCGAAGCAAATTCTTTTCCTCGCTTCTTTCGCTTTCCCTCTAAAAGCAAATAACAGACCGATAGAGGTGCCGAAATATTTTATTTCCCATGTTTGTAACCTTCTAAAGATACTATAAAATTAACTTAAATATAACTAAGTAATATTTTTTTTTTATAGCTTCACGCTTTATCCGTACATAGAGGGTAGGCCTTAGGGAACTGCGGAACCATAAGAACCTAGTTTTAAGACACTCCGCTACTTAGTCCTGCTTCTCCGTCCCCACTTTCCGCCGTTTTCGAGGCATTGCGTTGTTGATGGCGGAACTCAACTCCGCGCTTTGCCTTAGTGCCAGAAGCGCAGAAAATGGAAATAGAAACATCCATCTTCTCCGCTGGGAATCGAACCCAGTAACCGTCCCGCGGTACGGCAGACGTTGCGGCCCCTTCGCCACGACGGCCCGGCCAACAAAAAGTCCCGTTTCTGTTTTGTAAACCACATTGACCCTTAAATGAAATTAATTTTTTCATATTATTTACACAACTCATAAATATTTTAATAGATAATTTCAAATTAAAGAGAGAAAATGGGGTTTATCGGTTTAAGTTAAACAATAAATACACAGAATCCATTCTTGCTTTGCGGACGATCTCGCGTAAGTACTATGAATCCACAGCAATGTCACTGCTATTGATGAAGTGGAAGAATTTTGGTGCGTGGACGAGGAATGAGACAAAACCTAAGTAAGTGTCCACCTGCTTATGTCTGGGTAGACGCAACACTAAATATACTCATACGATCCGGACTTAAATAATGGTAAAAGCATTTCTATAGTTTTTCCGAAGCGGCACCTTCTTTCAATTCTCGGCAAGAAATAGTTATAAAGGCCGTATGCCCATCGTTAGATGTACTAGTCGACAGCTTTTTGACAGCTCTTGCAAAGGTAGAACATCAACCTATAAGTAATGTCCAAAAATTTGGATATCCGACAAATTTTCTAACACACGTCTGATTGGCCGTTCCTCGTATATGATTTTAATAAACCCTCCTTGCTAAGTTAGGATGCAAGCGCATAAATACTGAATTTTTTGGCTTGGACTACGCCTTCGGCAGACACCTCAACCTTATTTAGGGAAAAAAATACTTTTGGGTTGAGATTAAAGAAACCATCGGAGCGCTAATAAACAATCTAAGAGTTGCAAAACACATATTCTTGGGAAAAATCACGAGATGAGATGTTACCTCACTTCCAAAAGACACAAGTGTCCCAGAGATCGAGTCAAGACTGAAGTTCCATAACCAATTATGAATGGAGCACAATCAAGTAAAGTAGGTGTAGGATCAAAGAGGAAAGTTCAAGCTAGTTGACATAATAACACTTTTATTAACGGGCAATACGAGAATGATAGGTAAAGAATCCGCAATGGGGGTTAGAACTGCAAAACGAGTGCTAACTCTGGGAGAATTTTGTATCCCTTTAGCCTGTTTTTTTTTTTAAACAAAAAATGGCGCCCCTAATCTGACGGGTTCTCCAGCACTATTAAAATCTACCGTGAATGCGTTCCAAATGCCTCTCAGATCAAAGTAATTTAGTGAGATGGGGTTAAAGCTCCGATAAATCTTGCTCACATCGTAAAGAGGCCTGGGGACAGCTTAAACATATGCTGGGGGGTGTAGGGTACTCCTGGAAAGTGGTCCAATCTCGCGGCGCCATGACAAGGTACTAGAAATTATAGTGAGCCGTTAGTCTTTCATAGCAAGAGCACAGAGAAACTTACAACCAGCAAACGTTTCACAGAGTTGTGAAAGACGGTTCGTTAAAAAACACACGCAAAAAACCTTTCTCAATCTAGTCCGCTCCTGATTGACTCTTTTTGTTGATGCACTTATCTAAACATATAAAAATCCCTGAGTAAAGGGGGGGGGGGGGGGGGGGGGGGGGGGGGGGGGGGGGGGGGGGGGGGGTGGTGTTTTTTTTTCGTCATCCAGACCTGATATTGTCTTTATTCTCGAAACCTAAAACGCGTATTAACTGGTAGCACTTACAGTTTCCGTGGAGACTAATATACCTAAAGTCATACTTCAAAACTTAATAAATATTTCGAGTTACTACGACTGACCAGGAATAGGTTTTAGGTAAACTCATCCGCGGTAGAAGTAGGGCGAGAGGTAACACGAAATCTCTCTTTAGCTTGCTAAAAGATCTGTCGGCCTGTCTAGAACTATTACTAATACATTTCTGAACGTACTTCAAAGCGTCATAGCAGAATCTTTCGAATTTGGTTAGGGTATGGTATGAGCTCGGACAGTGAAGGTGAGGCGTAATGCCTTTTAAAGGGGCCCCTTTAAACTACACTTGGGGTCGCAGTCCCAAGCGCTGATCGGAGCTCCCTGTCACACACGCGATTGGCCCGGCACCCTACGGTGAATTCATGAATGCGAAGCAGTTCTTCTCCTGGTCACAACTAGACCAGTCGGCTGGATTACGATATTGTTTTCCAAAATCTCGAATACACCTTTAGCTTAATACTGCTTATGAACTTATAGCCTGCAAGTAACTTTTGGAATTGCGCGTCATAGCCGCTGTTTTAAAACATAATAGTGCCATCTTCGTGCAACTAATTAATGTGATAAAAAATTTAATGTGATAAGAAGAAACTGCTTAGCAGTCCATGGTTGCACCGTGCTGGTGCCGGTCCCAGGTGTTGTATGACGAGGACTCTGGATCAGCGCTTGGGACTTGCAACCCTTCAAACTGCATTAACGCTCACCTCACTGTCCGAGCTCCTCCACTACCTAACCAATTCGAAACGATTCTGCTACTGCCGCCTTTGAAGTACGTTCTAGAAAATGTATTAGTAATCGTTCTAGACAGGCCGAGATCTTTTTAGCAAGCTAAAGAGAGATTTCTCTGTCTAAACCCTCGCTCCTACTTCTACCGCGTATGGAGTTTACTCTAAACCTATTCCTGGTCATCGTAGTAAGCTCGAATATTTATTAAGTTTGAAGCTATGACTGTTTTAGGTATATTAGTCTCCCACGGAACTGTAAGTTTCTACCAGTACTACGCGTTTTAGGTTCGAGAATAAGAAAACTACCAGGTCTGGATGGACGAAACCCAATGTCCTCAGATTTTTATACTGTTTCTCATACGCTGTCCATCCAAAAGAGTCCATCAGAGCTGGATCTAATATTGAGAAAGGGTTTTGCGGTGTTTTTTTTACAGAACCTCTTTCACAACTCTGTTGACCGTTTGCTGGTTGTAATGTTTCTCTGTGCTCTTGCTACTGAAAGACTAACGCTTCACGTATAATTTTCTAGTACCTTGTCATGGCGCCGCGAGATTGACCACCTTTTCCAGGAGTACCCTACCCCACCAGCATAGGTTTGCTGTCCCCACTGCCCTCTTTACAGATGTAGCAAGATTTATCGTAGCTTAACCCATCTCACTAAATTACTTTGGATCTGGAAGAGTCTTTGGAACGCATTCAGGTAATTTAATAGTGCTGGAGACCAGTCTGAATTAGGGGCGCATTTTAAACTAAAGGGATACAAAATTCTCCCAGAGTTAGCCACTCGTTTTGCATTTCTAACCCATTGCGTGCATCTTATACCTATCATTCTCGTCTTGCCGTATAAAGATTTTTATTATGTCCATATCTGAACTTTCCTCTTTGATCCTAACCCTACTTTATTGATTGTTCTCCTACATAAAGAGAAGCCCAAGTCATTCCACATTCTAGCTACAATCCATACAAAATCAAAACGTAGTTGTTGCAAACCGTTGGACGTGAAAAAAGAAAAAGTGTCAACACACATTTTTGCATTTATGACGTGACACGTCTTAAATTAGTTTGTGCGGCTCGGAGTCAAATTGAAAATGTAACGTAACGATGTGTCAACTGTCACCGGGAACTATGATCGGCGTCCGCCGCGCGTACACTTGACCATTACAATGTTTTGTAAACCAAAATATATTTTCCTATAGTTAAATTGTGCAATTTTATACTATAATTATATTCATATCTAAATATTCTACCGAAGAAAAAGACGTTGTCACGTAAATTTCGCCCCGTAAACCACTTTCCAGGCAAAACTATTTTTATTATAAACTATTTAGTGTTCAAGTAACAAGAAAATGCTATAACACCTGACTAATCGTGAAGGAAGTTGTGAGCGCCTCTCCACTCAAATGTGGGCACCTCACGTGATCCACAACCACTGTTAAGAGCGAGACCATTAAAAGAAGAAATCTTTACACGTCCTTCAAATCAACTTAATTATTCTGAGTAATTTTGTTTACCTGTATTCTGAAGTAAATTTTGTATTTACTGTATACCTTCTTTTTAAATATGCAAATTTTTTCTGTGGCTAATAGTCTTTTTACGACTAGCTTCCTTTTTATGAATTGCTAATTTATAGTCGAAGTCGTAAATGCGATTTACTTGTAAATCGCGATCCCTTCGCGATTCCCTATAAAATTAATATTGCTCCATCTATCTTTCCTCGCAATATAGGTGAAGGTGGGATTGCCAGACAAAGCAAACAGATAACAAGAAATCGATTTTTGTTTTGCTTTTGTTTTTTACTCTTATCTGCTTAATGTATACACTTTTCAATATTCAACTTTCGTGGCTAGAAGTTTTCAGAGCGCTTTCCTTTTTTACGAAATCTCTAATTTATAGTCTTAAAGTTCACGTTCATGATTCCACTAAGGCGGTGTTGTCAAAGTTAGCTAAAGAGACTCACTTATTTTAATAGCCACGTGAATTTATTATATATCGTTTTATATATAAATAGGATAGAAATTTAAATAAGTAAGAACTTTTATAATTATATGCTGTAAATTATGTCCTCGAGTGCTTTTAACTACCGACTTTGATGGCTGCATTACACGAATTTTATTACATAAAGTATGCAGTTTGATTTTTTTTACTATTTATGTCGCATCGTATATTAAATTTAGTCCATAGGTACTACATATTTTTTTTGAAACCATTCTTTTATTGGAAAAATTAGAATATTGTAATGAATTGAAATTCTCACATAATAGTAGAGTTTGCTCCCAACATCCTTTTTTGTATGTTTTTTTAGTGACGGATAAAAAAATCCTTGTTTGGGTGGTTTTCAATTATCGATAATCAATAAAAGAACTTTGGAAAATCATTTTTATTATAATCACAAGTAGACATTCAATTTTATTTATCTTTAATTAGAATGTAATTTTTATTTATCGAATTTCCATTGCACATATAAATATCGAAGGGACCTTATTTATTGAAAATTAAGTACATTTAAATAAATTAAGAACGAAAATATTATACTAATTTACGTTTCAAACATTAATATTAAACAGAAATTGAAATTTAGCAAGCGATTAATTAAAATTACAAATTCAACACACTTTTCTTTCTCTGACTACGAATGGACGTCCACACTATTTTTGCAGAGGGTAATTGTCCTCTCTGATTTTTTACTCGTCATTGCTTCAGAATACTGGTGCTAGTATACGACCGTGTAATAGGGGATTACAGATTAATTTAATTTGAATTTTTGGATTCCGGGGCTTTATAGGCTGTGTCAGACATCTTTAAGCCTAGGTGTTTTTTGTTTCAAGGATCACATTGACGTCCTCGACTTACAAACTTTGTATCACTGCACGACACAGTCCTATATTTTGCTTGTTATAAAATACAATCATAATTTTCGCTGTAGTAGCTGTCCACTGGATGGTTTAAATAATTTATTACGTTTTCGTATATAATTTTCTCCGTCTTCTACGCTAATATCTGACAACGATCAGAAATTAGAACATATATAGATAAAACGAGTGTTAATATATTCTATTCGTGATTTTTTACCTAACTATAAACACATTGGCTTTGATGCCATTTTTATTACACAAACTAGAAAATATATTAAATATTTTCTAATGATACGTTGGAAAGTGTCAAATTAATATATACTTGAAATATTCATAATCGTTTTACAAATACAACAAAAAATATTTAAAACACTTGTTTTTGTTTATATAACCCGTATAAAAATGTTTTTGGTTGTCAAGTCTATGGAGGTTTTAAATATAGCATATAAGCTTTCACGCATCATACAGCTTTAAAATACAAGAGTTCGAATAATGAAACTTCTATATACATATTCATGAATATTGATACGACTTATGCGTCGAATGCTTTTTGTTATTATTAGTATCAGGTTAAAAGTATTAAAATGAGAATTCATCGAAAATGTTGAAATAAAATACTTAAAAACGTAGATGACTTCACATTCTCTTGACTATCCTAACGTATTCTAAACCATCTTGAGATTATCTCCTCTTGACTCATTAAGGAATTGAAACATCGACAATGCTTCAATAAACATTACTCTGTCAATTATTAAAATGAATCCTTTCATTCACTTGAAACATATTAATTAGCTTGTCATTTGACAAGTTGATTGACATAATTACTGGTATATTACCAAATAGGTCAGAGTATTTTCGCTCTCGCAGAGGTACGCGGTTTTAAGAAACCTGGAAATACTATAATCTACAAAGCCCTACTTTCAATGACGTATTATGAAACATATACGTCCAGGTTCAATAATTTTTGTTCTTAACTGTTTTGTGTCAATCTTTGTATATAAATGAACTGACAGGTTTGAAAATGTGTTGTTTTAAAGTGCATTTATTTATTTATTTACAAAATAATAAAACGCAAACTAATAATTTCATTTTCTTTTTTATCTGTATTTTCTTTGTCCGGACAATCCCCTTCACTATATCTTCTAGGAAAGATAGATGGTGCACCATTACTTTTATATCGATTTCGAAAAAAATAAAATTTTCGCTAAAAATCACATTGACGCACCTAAGATCCGACATTTATTTAAAAGGGATTAAGTGAAAGGGTACAAAATTCGAACTCGAGATACTGATGATGTCCATATAAACAAGCATTGTGGTCCGGATAGCGACCCGAAGCGTTAATCAATAGTAATTGATAGTTTCTACCGCGTGACAATTCTAATTTTTTACTATTAATCGCTGTTTATATCCAGAACTCAATTAAAGTGGCTTATAAGTATTAAGTAGCTCTTCTTAGCGAACTTTGACAGCACTGCATAGTGGGAATTATGAACGTTAACTCTTAAACTATAAATTTGGAGATTTCTCAGAAAAAAAGTAGCTCTTTTTTGAAAACTCTTAGCCGCGAAAATTTTTTGTATTTAAAAAGTGGTAATCCCATTAGTAGATAAGAGTAAGCAAATTTGCTTTAGATTAATTATAACATCTCAACTAGTCGTGAACCCGTTGAGGCGCGTGTGGAGATGCTGACACGCTTCTTCCACAATCAATCATCCAATTTGACATTTTTCTTGTTCGTTGACATTCGCGCTATAATTATAAACGGGGGAAATGTTTTGATTCTTCTTTCACGGTGCAACCGGTGGCACGTGGGTAATATTTTTTGTGTTAGAAGTAGTTAGGAGTGGACTGGGGGTACCTTTTACCACGTTAATACATCAATTCTCAATAAGAAAATCACTTTTAACTTACGTTTTAAACGTAACCGTTTTGTCCTCCTTGATTGCTACTTATTTAGAATCATTTTCCAGCAGCAGGTGCAGTTACGATTTAAATATGATCCATGAGCAGAGTTTGGTAAATCGAAAGTTGTATATGTCTTATGTTTTTGGAAAACAAACACTGTCAATGCAACCCATGGTCTCACTCTGGCCATGTGAAATTGATTGAAAAATTTATTTTTTGGATTTTTTTTTCTTTCTAATTCTATACACATGCTCTTAAGAAAATTTAGAAACTTCTAATTAATTATCATTTCGCCGACGTTTATAGTTCCCAAGGCCATGTTTTATGATACTGCGATCAAAAATATGATAGCAATTATGTAACAATTTCCATCAATCTAAATATTTGTTGGTAAAATAGACAAATAATCTTAATAAAAAACTTTTACAAGTAATAACTATTTAGTTCGTTTTGGTTTGAGTTTCTTAGAGAGAGATACCGGTCGCACTGTTAAAACATGATAATTCTTGGCGGTGCGGTGAATTATGTATCCTCATTTCCCCCCGACTGCTTAAGTACGTATCGACTTTTAACATTTATATAATTGTTTTAAGTTCGGTGAAAAAATTTGAAACGACATGTATTATACTAATTCTCACATTAATTGCATCACACGAGTTCTACTTTTCGCTCTATTTTCTGTAAGGCCCACATGAGTTTCTCACATAAACCGCTGTTCTATTTGAAGTGCTCTCACGTCTAGATACGTGGCCAAATAGCGATATATCTTGTTTCTGGAGTACGTTGGTTCTGAACTCTGGCACATGTCCGATTGAATTGACTTTCATAATTTGCACTAAGTATCATTGAAAGCGGAACGTTGAAATATTTAAATAACTAGGTAAACGCGGGCGTTGCGTTCCGCCACTCAACACGCAATGCTCGAAAAAGGCGAAAGCGGGGACGGAGAAAGCAGGACTAAGCAACGGAGTGTCTTTAACACTAGAGTTTTTTCCCACGGTCCCTGCGTTCCCTCTGGCTACCCTGCCATGTGCTGATTAAAGCGTGGACGCTAAAAAAAAAATTCGTCAAATTATATTCTATTATGAAATGACTATAAATATAAATAACCTTAGACATAATTAGTAGTTGTACGTATATATAGTTCTTTTTATTGATATATAAAAATATAAATCTTTATAATAATATAATTCTATAATACTATTGGTTTTCCTTCATTTCATTTAAATTTAATGATGTTTCTTTACTTATATATTGTCCAGCCAGCAATTCTTGTCTGTGAAAAATACTTTGCTTAAATAATATCATTTTAGTATGTCCATTAGGTCTCATAATCTCCCACGAGAAATATTTTCTAAACAGCAACCCTGTTTTTTGGTAGCTGTCCCTCATTCATCTCATGGACAGAGGAATCCGGCTTTGCGGAATCCGATACGCATCCGCGTAAATCACTGCCGTGTCCAAAGTAATTATATTGTGTACCACAATAACTTTGAAATGTGTGCATATTTACTACCAACTTTCATAAACACCTTTATAGCTGGACTGTCAAAAAATGTATATATAACTGGTAATCCAATTTTGGACTTGATTACGTGACTACTGGCCCTTTCCCGCTGTGTAGAAACAAGGTCCTATTTCTAATCTTCTCCATATTCCTTTGAATATTTTTTTAAATATTATATAATTTATAATAAAATCATTGTAGCATAGTCATATCAATTTCATGACAGTTTTCATATCATCTAATATTAAGTTTTAATTTATTACACTTTTGTTTTTGAGCTTTATCGTTTAGGTGAAGAACTTATGTACCAGCTTTTAAAAGTTTACTGACTTTGGCACCAAAATTTTGCAAATACGTTTGTATCGTAGAATCAAGTATTTTAGCTTAAGCTTCTATTTCACTGAAATATTAAAAATTTTTTTATTGCAAATATGAACATATATTAGGCTAATCACATTAATTAATTGCTAAATAATAGCAGCTTAGACAGATAACCTAATGATAAAATACCATACATTATGATTGCAAGAATTCACAACGCCTGCGCGATTATACATACATATACCTAAATATTCTCCTGACACAACCAAAGCCCCGGCAAATGTGGAAATTTCACATAAAAATTAATCTGTTACGTGTTGATATACTCATACACCGTATATTCCTAACATGCTACAGGTATAAAAAATCAAGAGAGGCAATTTACTTCTCTGTTAATATCGTGTGAACTCCATTGTGGTAGTCCAAAGACGCGTATTTTAAAATTTTTTAATTAAATTTTATCTGTTTGGTTCTACTTTAACAAATTTTTCTGTTTTATGTTAATTATATTTTGAACGTAAATTATTATATAATTTATACTTAGTTATTTATTTTATATTTTAATGAAATCGTTAACATCATTAGATCGTTTTTCTTGTTAACTTGATGATTTGTATGTTGCCATTTATAACTCGGGGAATATTGGTATGGGAGCGCGGCGTTGAGATCTACCACTTCATACGCATGCCCATCGAAAGGGCGGAAAGTAAAGGGGCTTCCCGTTTTCATCACTTCCTGCGGTCCCTGCTCCTACTCTGTATTAAACTGAAGTATATGAGCTGTTTTAGAGATTTACCTTCATGACATTATGAAAAATCTATTCTCGAAAGCAGAATTTTTTACGTTGAATAAAATAAGCTAAATCCCCCCCGCTAAGCCAGCGTTGTTGTAACAAACTTTTATTCTGTAAACACGTGACTGTTATATTTTGGTTTATTCTCAATGTGTGTCATTTCGATTCAGACCGCGTGAAATCACAATTACCTATAAATTCCACTCGACCCTACGAGGTCCCCTTTCAGCAATACCAATACAAGGTAACAAGGTCCTTGTGCGATACTTACATGGTCCTAATTATACAATAAGCTGCGTTAGTTGTGATTGGACCTTTGCGTTTGCCATAATACAAGATATTGCTTTGAACGGCATATGTAGATATTACTAAATCTAAAATTAAATATTGTATTGGTGATTCACTTTTTTTGAACTTGTGTTGTAACTTTTTTGTTTACATTTTCGCTCTAATTCCGCACTCTTACTCGCAACAGCAGTACGTATAGCCATCCTGCGACGCTATACAATGTTTTTAGTCTTAATAACTCACATCGTTTTACCACAGCCGGCCGCGTAGCTGCTGTACCCCTACAGTACGAGTAACATAACGTATCTTAAGCCTATCATGACGGACATATATGTACACATAGCATGGTGACAATCTTGTAATTTTGCTCTAAAGTTCACTTTGAGGAACCATACAGGGGGAACTGCAGGAACGTCGTTCTTTAGTCCCGCTTTCTCCGTCCCGCATCGTCTTTTTTTTCGAGCTTTGCGTGTTTGAGTGGGTGGAACTCAACGCCGCTGCTTTTGGTCTAGTTTCTAGAGCTAAGATAAATGGAAATATAATAGTCATTTTCCCTCAGTGGGAATCGACACTACAAACCGTCATGTTTAAGGCAGACGTTTCCGCCACGACCGGCTTCACCTGTATTCATAGAAAATTTATTCAATATTTGAGATCCTTTTTTACAATACATCTGTTTCCAGTACATAATACTTTATCGATAGGCCTTCCATGCTACCAACCCACCCCGTCTTTTCAAAATAATTTTAGGAATCCCGGAACGCAACTGCCATTATATTATAATACAACAACAGTTCAGTATTCATTGCACGTTTACTCTTGTCCATTTATGTTGAAACATAACTTTAAATATTTTTATTACATTAATAGCATCATACATTAACTAATGTACGATGCTTTTTATATAGTAAAACGTACCGTACTAAGTAGTAACGAACTACTTGAAATAATTATAATATTGAATCAAAATATTAAAATAATTTTATGTCTAAATATAACTGTATAAAAATTTTTAACGCAGCGGCACTCGAACCCGCGCCCTCCTGCGAACCGTGCAGGAGGGCGCGGGTTCGAGTCAGCGGGACTCGATTCACGCGTTCAATATTTTTATATGTATTCTCTAAGTATTTTTCTATCCTCAGTGTGGATTAACACTTTAAAAATCATAAATTTTTTTAACTGTTTTTTGAACATACAAAACGTATAGTCAATACTGAAACAAAAACAAAAGATTTAATTTTTTTCTGTCAATATGTCCCGTATAGACTTTATTCATTATTTTCCAGGGAAGGGATAAGACTAATGTGAAGGAATATTCTTTTTTATCCTGGAATCCCCTCGTTTATAAGAAACAGCATTTATAATTCGCGTGTGCTTAACAGATATAACAGCATATAAATATTGAATGAGTTTACAACTTTTATTGAATGAGTATTTACAAACTCATTCAATAAAAGTTTTATTGAATGAGTATTTCGAAAGAAACATTTCCAATATAGTAGATAACATCAATGATGTTGTAAAAAAAAAAGCATATTGGCATGTTAGTTTAGTCGATATTTAAAAATACACGCGGCATTCAATTATTTTGCTTTTTTATTAACTTATTAATTTTTTATTCATATTCTATAAAACTATATAATTTTTTGTCAGACTTTAAGTAATAAAATAAAGTGGCTTATTAAGTATTAAGTCGTTTTCCGTAGCTAAATTTGAAAACGCCTTATTGGAATTATGAACGTGAACTCTTAAGACTATAAAATAGAAATTTCGTAAAAAAAGAAAGCGCTTCAGGAAAACTTCTTAGCCGCAAAATTTTTTGCATATTTAACTAGTGTGCACATTAAGCCGATAAGGTTAAGCAATCTTTATAGTCTATTTAAAATACTTATATATTTTCCTTACATTTATTTAACGAAGATTATATCAATACATTCTTCTTTTTCTCAGTAGTCACGCTCTTGATAAAATGGCGATCACATAGAGGTATATTCGTATGGGGAGACAGACACTTTCCTTTTCTCCCTATTTGCAGTCTGTCTGACACAGTTAGATATGCAGTACCCACTGGGACTTTGATCTGATGACCGGTCTAGTACTTTTACTGTCCCATGTACAGCTACTCTAGGTACTATTACATTTCGTTAACTGCTTTGATATTTTCACTTCATTGACATATGATTATACTAATATTGTATATGGGAAAGTATGTTTGTCCTTCTTTGACATCGCAACTGTAAAGGATGGAACGTTAGTTTCAACAAGTATATATATTTCATTCTCTATGCCCAATAACCTACAATATGGCATTCGAAATTATAAACAGACTCTAATTATAAAGCGGAAGAAGAAAATGAGAGCGGATATGTAAATTAAAATACCTAAAGGTAGTCAAAAGGTATAGGCCCGGATCCTCTTACATCTAAATTCTTTTGTCATTTTCGGTATATTTTATATATAAAAATATTTACTAAGGTATGTATGATGGCTTGGGTCTTTTTTAAATTATCAAGAATATCTTTTAAGCCATTAAAAGCTTAATTTCTATGTAGTTAGTATCATATTCATAAAGATGCAGATATAAATTTTCAATATTAGAACTTTCGTATTTTAAGCTGTATCGCTTTGCGAAAGATTATATACCAACTTTTAAACCTTATATAGAGCTTGGCACCAAAATAATATACAATGCGATTGATTCAATTAAACGAGCGTTTATAAATAAGGCTTTTTTGTTTAGAATTCGTAACTGAATATTTCAAAATATATTAATCAAACCTCTCTAATATTCTTGAATAAATGAATTTATGTGCTATCAACGCGCGACATGTAAGCTAATAGGGTATTAATTAATTGAACTGCTTTGTAGTATGATTCAATTAGACAATTTTGTGGTCATATCACATAGTATAAATATATAAAATATGCTATGTTTGTCGTTTGAAATAATTTATAGAGAAATTATAATTTAAATATAAATAAAATATAATAAATGTATCCCACCTTATACATTATAGATAAACTAGTGTTAAAAAGCCAACACTATGATTTTTTATATTCAAAACCCTATTTCGTCTTTTGAAGGAAGGATAATTAGATTACATAGTACCCAGTACCACCGCATTAACAGTCAGACATTACACACTCTTTGTCAAAAATCCAAAAACGCGTAGCATTATACTGTATATAAAACATATTTAGAGCTAAATCTATAATTTGTTGAACGCACATTAGCTCTTGAATTTAGGAAATATTTTGTGAAATGTCATTTCATGACAGATTGCATCGCGCCATCGCTGTGATATTAATTTTATGTTACCTGTTTAGTTGTACAGCATGTTGATAGGATACGTGCAATGGTATAATATAACTGACACCATCGAACTGTTAGTAATTTTGGAAATCTAAAGGTTTTGAAATTGCTAAATGCTTGTTTGAATTATTTCTGTTTCAACATTGCAATAAAATATATCAAAATTCTCCCACTAGGAGAATATTGTTGTCGTTGCCGAATTGGACGAAAAACTAATGACGGAGTGTACGATAAAGGTTAAGCTACAAAAATGTAATTTATATGATATATAAGAGTAATCATAGTAGAGTAGTGTTCTCCTGAAACAGCCTTTAAAGCCCCGGAGATGTGAAATTTTCACAATTAAATTAATCTATTACACGTAGGATACTCGTACCACGTATTCTGAAACGATGAACGTGTAAAAATCAGAGAGGCGATTTACCTCTCTGTTAATATCATGTGACGTCCATTCTGTATTTAGAGAGGCGTGTGTTTGAATTTGTAATTTAACTTAATCTGTCGGTTACTAACTTTTAACATATTTTTATTTAATACTAATTAATATTGTGAAATGGTAATTATAAATAATTTATACTTGGTTGTTTTATTTATATTTTAAATAATTCAATTTTTAATTTTTGAAAATAATAATACGTATTTTTATTGACTCTAGGATTGACATATGTAGACATTGAAGATGTCTAAAAAAATTAAAAACAAATGTATTTTTTACGGAGTAAGGTCGTATATTATTTAACGAGATATGTTTATCGCATTTTCAACTTATTTTTTATTGTATAAAACCTATAATTGAGATACTATACTTACGATTAGGGATTTGCTTCAGTCTCATTATACAAATGCAACTCTCGAAAAAAATGTTAAATTCCCGCTTAATAGCGTTTCTGTAACAAACTTTTTATTTTTCTGTAAACAAGTGACTGTTTAGACGTGATTTTTTTCGGCTAATTCTTGATGTGTGTCATTTCGAGTTCAGACTCACGTGAAATCACAATTATCATATAAATGTCCACTCGACCCGACGAGGTCCCTTTCAGCGAAATTACAAAATACAAAGTAACAAGGTCTTGCTATACTTACATGATCTAAATTATACTATGAAACTGCCTTACGTATGAAACTCACATTTCCACGAATTACTCAATAACACTTGTTCATGGACCTATGTGTATCAAATTAATTTAATTTTGAAATTTTCACATTTCTGGAGTTTTAAAGGCTGTCAGGAAAATATTTTGGTATGCATATAAGGCACATTACTCTACCACGATTACCAAAATTGAGTTTGAGTTTGTTTCAAATTTACCTTACCTTTTGATTTCCAAAATTACCAACAAAAGTTCAATAGGGTCAATCATAATATATACCATTGCACGTATCCTATACACACACTACAACTAAACAGGAAACATAAAATTAATATCAAAGCGAGCGCACGATGCAATCTGTCATGAAATGACATTTCACAAAATATTTCGCGAGCTCAAAAGCTAATTTGCTTTCAACAGATTATATATATATATATATATATATATATATATATATATATATATATATATATATATATATATATATATATATATATATATATATATATATATATATATATATATATATATATATATATATATATATATATATATATATATATATATATATATATATATATATATATATATATATATATATATATATATATATATATATATATATATATATATATATATATATATATATATATATATATATATATATATATATATATATATATATATATATATTGATTTTTTTATCAAATACTTTAATTTTAGACAAACAGTGTTTAGTGTGTGACGGTCAACGGTTATTCTTTACAATCAATTTGACATCGCTCGATAATCATAATGCTAATAATTATTTCGTGTCACATAATACAACTTAAATGATCTATAGACTATATTCAACTGTTGCTTAATGGGACCTCTGTTTGCTCTATACAATGGAATTCATTAGTGAACCCCATTACCGCCGTAGATAACCCCATAGCCTTATAGGAAATACTTACCCAAATCTAATAAGTGAAGGGCTTCCTACCCCTCGTAGGAATAATTTTGACCTTCGGGTTCATACGGCTGATATATTAAATCTATATTAATTTTTATCTACATTAACTTTAAAATTAGCTTAAGTGGAATAAATTGTTACATATTACATATGTATTCATATAGGTTTATACTTTTTGAAACTGATAAGCTAAAACTCAACCTAATTGTTTCTTTCGCTTTCCATTAACCATTTCTATGCGGCTGAATCAAATATTTAAGTATTTCACCCACGGAAAGTCATCTTTATTTTTGTTATAACTAACATATTAACCATACATTAAATATTTATTATCGGCTGCGATACGGTATTAAGGAAAATTGACCATAAATTATCTAAAATGCGGGCCAATAAAGTAACAAAAAGCACAATTTCGCATACAATAGGCAGTAGATTGAGAAGGATTATCCGAAGACTCGATTCGATTTGAAACATCCGATTGATAGCTTCACTCCATTGTAAGTTTAACAAATCTTTTAACCTCGATTGTTATTCTTCTTATGTTTAATTCATGATATATGAACAGAAATGGTTATTTTTTACAAAAATACAATATGAGATTTAAAATATTAAATATGAACAAAAGAATACAATTTCAAATATGAAAAATTACAGATGACCAAGCACCGGAGCTTGGACTTGTGCTTGGGCTCCAAAGTGAGTGTACATATTACAAAACACATTCTGTCAAACAGAACTGCGTTTCTGCACATAGTTATTGATCGAAAAGCTATGTGATAACGTCATAAGACCTCTTTCGAGATTTTTCGATATTGTATTCATTAATACAAAAAAAGGACCGACCAAACGTTAGTTAGCAAATTTGGCATCTTCACGCCTTATTTCCCATAAAAACACGTAGGTAAACACAAATAATTTAATGTCAAAGTCATCTGTTCACCTCTTTCCGCCTAAATTTGTGATATTGTGTGTTGAATGTGCGGAATTTAACGTCGCGCTATACATTACTAGAGTAGTGACCATCAAATGTTATCATAAATACATATTTCTTGTACTGTTAATATTATTAATGTTATTAATAATAACAGCTGTGCTTTGAACGAATCAGTGTCGAATTGCACGATTGCAGAAACTACAGTATCTTTTTTTATATTTTTAATGTACTATAAGAACGGTTTACATAACTTAAAACCATGTGAGATTATAAATCATAATATTTCATAGAATAAAAAAGTATAAAAGATAAATAAAGTCAAATTACTTGGTAATCACTCACAAAAAATGAACATGTAAAAAACATTAAGCAGGTGTTTGTGTTTTGGACGCATCGATCAACTTTTTTCAGTGGTCTTCGACTGACGTTAAGAAAAATGGAAGTTCGACGTCGTCTGTCTCGCAACAAAGTAAAGACGTAACTAATAGATTTACAAACGTTCTTTTGTATAACAAAAAATTAAATATCACAGATATATATAGAATTTTTTACTAATATATAAAATTTTATATAATAGAAAATATATACATATATCTATATAATTTAAACATATCTATATATCTTGATTTTTTTGTCATTACCTTCTTTCAGTTCATTTACTCTTCTCATCTAATGTTTACTATAAAGAGAAAACGATATAATAAATATTTAACAATATTACCGCTTTGTCTAAGTAGTTCCTGGGTTGCAAATTTAAAATATACACACATTATGCATTAGCTTCACGCTTTATCCCGCACATGGCAGGGTAGGCAGCGGGAACTGCAGGGACCGTGGGAACCTAGTGTTAAGACACTCCATTGCGTAGTCCCTGCTTTCTACGTCCCCGCTTTCCGCCTTTTTCGAGGCATTGCGTGTTGAGTGGCGGGACTCAACGCCGCGCTTTGCCTAGTTTGCCAGAGCGAAGAAAATGGAAATAAAAAAACCCATCTTCTCCGACTGGGGATCGAACCCAGAAACCGTCGCGTTACAGGCAGACGTTACGCCTCTGAGCCACGACGGTCCTCATGCTATTATATCATATTTTGTAATTTCATAATTCTTATTTTTTTTTTTGACAATTTTATGCTATAGTTATTGGTATATGGTAAACAAAAATTATTTACAATTATTCCAAGTTATACATGCACGATATTAACATACTATGAATTTAACTACTTCATATATTTTACACTAGACCACCTGTAACTTTGCTTAATCTAAGGATTTAAACCTGTATAAATAAGCTCTTTTCATTTTAGAAAAATACGAGAATAAATTAATAGAAGCAAGTTTTTATTGAAATAGTTTTTTAAACATAATAGAAATTGTTACAATAATAGTAGTTAAATATTATAATAGTACATAAACGAAACGTTTCGGCATACTAAAGCTCGTTACAAGACAAGGAAATGAACAACAATTTCTGCGAATACCAATTTCATTTGCTGTATTGTTGGGTCATAAACTTGATGTCTTTCATGTAAACTTTGAACTCGGGTTCAAAGTTTTATTAAGTTACCAGCAAAGCTTTAGAAGAGGTGGAATTGCGATCATATTTTGTTAGTAGTACTTTAGTAACGATCATCCTACCTATATTCGTCTATGACTATGTAATGAGATGATTAATATTTATATATTTAAATCAAAGGTATTTGAATCATACTGAAGTATTTTAAAATGAAATTACTTATAAGTTACAAAACAAAGGAGGAAATTTGTTTTATAGTTTATTTTTTGAAAATGTACAAAAATGTAAAATACCTCCCCAATTTATTTAGTTACAGCGACTTTCTTAGACTTCATAAAAATATAAATTATGTATTAAGCAATTTAGCATATAATGTATGCAGGCAGGCTGAGAAAAACCAGCAAGAAAGTTAGCAGTTGTTTTTAAAAATCTATAGTACAATTTTTATCAAATAAAATAATTTACCACCATTACATACCAAAAGGTTTAACTAGGCTTATTTACCCAAAGTATTTGGAAGCATTTGAAAAGCTACTTTTTAACGGTAAAATTGATGGAAGTACGCTAGTAGAGTACACGAACGAAAGAAGATAAAATTCTTTATTATACTTGTAATACTATAATTCAAATTTAAGTACAATTAGCCTTTATAATCAATAACTACAGGCTTTTATATGCATTTGATTTTTTTAAATAGAAAATATTTTTTTAGTTTTAAGAAATATAAAGCTACACAATTGATGAGTATGCAGTATTATGACAAAACTTGACGTTGAGTCCCGTCACTCAACATTAATACAGAAAAGGCAGAGAGTTTTGATATTAGGTTTTCTCTACGTACATTACAATATCCGTGTGTAATATACAGTCGGACCGTCGTGGCACATTCAAACATAACATTTGCACATAAAAATTATACGAAATAAACAAGCCCATAAACATAATGCATAAACAATTGCATAAGCATTTAAAAAAACTGTATGAAACTAAATACTATCATTTTGTTAAAAAATTGAAACTTCTGAATTTAAATTTAAAGTTTTTTGAATAACTATATCAAGTTAAATACATATACGTTCTTATTACAGATGCAAGTTTCCGCAAGCGAGATGCCTTCGCAAACAACCGTTAGTGTTAACGCCAGAATTTATGTAAGTATGTTCTTCTAACGCTACACAGCTCACGTTAATTATAAGCTAACAATATATTTTACTAAGGAAATCTTTTAAAAAGGATTTTTTTATTTAATTTCTTTGCTTCACTTATCACCTCACCATCACTTTGTACAGAGAAAATTTAGTTAACGTTACACGAGTTTTCACTAAATTTGCTGTGATTTATTTTGAGTGGTATAATAAATACAGTATTTGTTTAGACATGCGATAAAAATGATATTTTAGAACATCAATATTTCTATTTAAATTTAACTATATAATCAAGTATTGTGTAGGGTACTTTTATTCTAATATTTTTTTATTTTTACGCTTCATAGATCTACCTAACTAATTACATGGTAAAACTTGATTTTTTTTCTTTTAGCTTCACTCTTTATCCCACACATAGCAGGGTAGGCAGAGGGAACTGCAGGAACCATACGAACCTAGTGTTAAGACACTTCGTTGCTTAGTCCCTGCTTTTTTCCGTCCCCGCTTTCCAACTTGAAATATTTTTAATAATTTCTACTTAAATTATTCAAAATATATTTCTGTTTATACAAAATGTATATAGCTTGTTATAAGTTTATTTTAAATGTTTGTATAACTTCTTTGTGTATTTGTTAATAGTCCGGGATCAAAGACAAAAAATAAATTATGTTAAAAGTTTAAATTTAAGTACCTTAATTTTATTATTGCAAATTGAAATCCACTTGAATTTCCTAAAAGTTCCCAAAGTTTCAGAGATATCAAACAGTACGGACGGTTAATTCAGCAACGTACGAGTCTCGTTAGACCGTACGTAAACCTGTGTAGAATGTAGGAAGGTGTACGATGGCAATGCAATGTTTCGAGTGTAGGATATTATTTCTATTGCTTAATATTTCATAGATATATATTAATTTTTATACTGAATTATGAAAATATTTATTTATAAGGATTTTCCAAGCTCATGTTGTTTCGTCAACTCATTACTAAACGTCAACGTATTAATAAGTACCTTTTAGGTAAAAACTATTTTCACAGAAAAAATTTAGTACTAAGAAACTTTTTGTATGATTTCAAGATATGACGAGATTAGTGACGACTGTATCTGCTATACCAGATCTAGTAAAACATCTTTAAAACAGTAAAAAATATTATATGAAACAATCGCGGCAGATAGATTCCTGTAATATATCATGTATAAAGCGACACAAAGTCTAAGGAAATTACCTTGTTGATTTGATCTACCAGAAATATATTACTGTCAAGTTAATGTATGAGCCCGTATATCTTTATTCATAGAATGCTGTCAAGAATGTTGGGAGCAGGGAAGGTTAAGAAAACTTATGAATATAAAAGTAAGACAACAAAAGTTACAATTCACACAATTTTATTGTTTCATTACAATTTCAGCCTTGCTTTTATGAGTACGTTTTTACATTATTTACATCACAAACCTCTTGATTTTGAGTACAAACACCGTAAAAAGTTTCAAATTATCATTCGATCCATTATATGCTATGAGAAAATAATGATATCTATACATTGGTATATATATTATACGTAAGAAGTGTGGAATAGACCGATTAGCCCTTATAACTTCTTATAACAACGATCATAACATCCTTAAGCGATTGTCCGTCGAGCTACATTCGCTCTTTGCGTAATGTCATTGCCTCGTAAGTCCCAAGCTGTTAGCTAATTGCGTACATCGAGAAACCACTTCGTCTTGGAGAAGGCTGAATGCCATAGCAATTAGGATCAGTCCAAAAACTAAATAAACACAACACGCTATCATCTGTATATATTCACTTTTAGAGCTTTCTGTGCTTTGTTTCATTGTTGAAAAGCTTGTTGGAACGAAATCGCCAAATCCAATTGTGGCTAATGCGATAAAGCAAAAGTATGCCGCGTCGAGAAAGCTCCAGTTCTCCCAGGCGGAAAAAATTGCGGCCCCGATACAAATGTACGCCAGTAGCAGAAATAAAACGATTCCAACCGGTATGTGGCAATGTTCTACGCTATTTTGATGTTGAACGCTAGTTGTACTGCTGCTTGGTACAGCGGTGGATTTTACTTTATGATTCTCTTCGCTCCAAATCAAAGGCACTCTTGATGGTGTATCGTGTGGACATATTCTGCGAACAAAATTAGGCAAGATATTTGAATATCAAAGATTTATTCTTAAATTTCAGCGTTAAGCTATATCACTTCATAAAAACTTATTTATTTTGTTGGGATTTTATATATTTTTTTATATTCAGTTTTCAATTTCTACCAAGTTAAGATTATTACAAAAAATAAAATATTTATTTAACATTTTTATTTTATTTAAGAAAATAAACACCGTTGTAGGATGCGTATACAAATTTGCACTCGCGCGTGACGTTGTATGTATAAGTATGGAAGATATAGTTTCACTATGTCTATTAATATTATATTCAAGAAATTTTATACGAGGACAAAAACTTTAACGACATATTACGTGTGTGGTGTTAACATTTTATTGAATAATAAATTAAAACTATAATTTTAAAGTTCTTGTAAAATATTAGGACCGTCGTGGCGCAGAGGCGTAGCGTCTATCTGTAAACGCGACGGTTTGTGGGTTCGATTCCCACTTGGGGAAGATGGATTTTTTATTTTCATTTTTTCACTCTAGAAACTAGGCAAAGCGCGGCGTTGAGTTCCGACACTCAACACGCAATGCCTCGAAAATGGCGGAAAGCAGGAACGAAGCAACGGAGTGTCTTAATATTAGGTTCCTATGGTTCCTGCAGTTCCCTCTGCCTACTCTACCACGTGCGGGATAAAGAGTGAAAGTATAAAAAAAATTTATACAGCATATAGCCTACCCTTCATCAGGATCTTCCGAATCCTCTAGTTCTTCCTGACTTCTATTGAGGTATATCTCTCCACACTCCTCCGCGATCAGCTGCTCTATGGCAGCTCCTCTCGGCCGCTGTATCGTTCTTGCTCTCCCTCTGCCGTGCACAGTCGCGTGGCATTTAGGTGCCGTTCGCTTACGATCTAGTGTCTGCGTTTGAAGCGAAGATGACGCGTGCGCTTCTAAAAAAGTGGAAAAGTAAAAGAAAAAGTTTATTAGTTGGTAGTTAGTGTCATTAGTATCATTAAAATATCATTTTAACTAAAGTAAATATATTTTTTTAAAATATCTATTCAAACTTTTACTATGTCCTATCATTGAGTGATATAATTAGGAAACTTGTGTGGAAGCACTATACACTCCTTTCCCATTTTATCCAATTTTTGTTAGCAAAAAAAAAAATATTTACCCGAGTGGAGTGGATTCTAATCCACGGTATCCCATTTACTAATCAATACTCCAGGTACTACATTACAACAATTTATAAATAATTAAATTATTTTCATAATTGAACTTTTGAACTTACCATCGACTAACGCGGTGCGCTTTAATCGGCCTAGTGTTGCCGCTCTGGGGCTTGTTGGAACTTTTTCAAAGACTTGAGAATACTGTCCCTTATCACCAGTCCTGGTCTTCACAGTACCAGGTGACTTGTGAATTCTAGGTGGAAACGATGTATACTGATTGTTTTCTGTCGGCTGAGGAAGCAGACGCTGTTGCTCGTGAAGTTGAAAGTGATTTTCGAGCTGAAATAGGATTTATCAATCAAATTTCCTTAAGAATTCTTTTAAATTATTGTAAATTACAGAATGAAAAAAATACTATAACAGAAAAAATAGTTTAGGAAATTATATAATTAATTTGCTACGTTTTTTCCATCACTTCATGTTTCTTATTTCAAATATTTGAAATTTAAAAAAATCATAATAAGAAAGGTAAAGAAAAGTTGACTTTTAACTATTAAATGATGCTTTGGTTTTATTATAATGTAACAATTTTTCAACGTGTCGTGGTATAATTAACAAATATTCTAATTATCTTTTTTATTATATATTTTATGATATATGTAATGGTATAATTAAAGTGTTAGAGTTTTTTAAAACAGTCTATATTATCATTTTGGGACACATCTTTTATGATAATTATTTTGTTTTTATTGATTGTATAAATTTACAAATATTTGGCTCATATAAAACTGGTATTGTTTGAATCTGTAATTAATTTTACAATGTAAGTTTTCTTTTTTTGGTACATTTCTTTTCAACACTTTTAGCTTTTTTTAGCTTTACGCTTTATCCCGCACATGGCAGGGTAGGCAGAGGGAACTGCAGGGACCGTGAGAACCTAGTGTTAAGACACTCCGTTGCTTAGTCACTGCTTTCTACGTCCCCGTTTTTTACAGTATGTATTGCAAAAATAAGCTGCAAAAATAAGTGTCTTGAAATGAACTTAAAAAAATATTAAGTAAATACTTACATCAATATCTTTATATTAAGCTTTATCTGACACTTTGGCGAAACATAAGTCGACTACAACTAAACACAATCCATAATAATAATTCATTAACACATTAATAAATAACATAAGACCTACTAATGTACTCCCTGAGGTAAGAAACCAATCAACAAGGAGTATTTAATCTTATAGGAGATTAATCTAGTCTTAAGAAGTACATATTTTTTTCTTTTTCATCTATACATATTAATAATTTGATTCTATTATTTTATCTTTTATTATATTTTCTTGTTTTAGAGACTTTTAGGGAGAAGGTAACAAAGTGAACAAATCATTTATGATTTTTAGTAAACGCGTCTAAAACTGTAAGATTAATATTTAAAAGGGAGCGACATATTCATTTACGATAAGAAAGCGTTGTAAAGGCATATATATTTTTTACATTAAGAATATTTTGAATTTGAATTGAATTTGTCCATAATGTGTCCAATTTAAAAGCGCTATGTTTCTATGTTTTTAATGGTGGAGCTCAACTCCATATTTAGTTTTACCAGATCAACTGTATAAATCATCCTATTATACCACTATATAGTAACATGTTATTAAGAGTCTTATTTTCGTAATCTCACTCTTTATCATGTTCATATTTACTTATATTATTTAATTTGTTTACTTATGGGTATATTTTTACTTGTATTTACTTTAAAGGTATACCATACCTCCCCTTCTTTCCTCCAAGTGTTAGGCACTTTATTTTTCGTCGCTCTTAGCCACGCTAATCTTGCAACTCGTGCCAGAGATGCACCAAGGCCAGCTAAACAAGCCAATGTAAGCGGCACTCCTGCGGCCGCATATGCAACTGTTGCAGCCCGACCTGCTGCTGTTTTTGGTGAAACATTACCGTATCCTGAAAATGTATGAGGTGTTAGAGTTGCTATAGATAAATTATAATAAGCTTATTTTTAGTTCAGGGTATATCTTTTAGCTGTAAATGCAAAGATTGTGAGATTGAATTCCACTCAGAGGAATTAATTATTATATCAAAACACAACAATTTTGAGCAACAAAGCGTCACGGCGAATCAATACCGTGAATCTCGCAATATGCAAAAGTTGCAATACTTGTTGAAAAGCTTCTTGGGTAAATTGAGAATATTTCATTTCATAGCTATGCGGTGTATTTTCTAGTTTAAGTTTCCAAATACGACACAATTGTCATTAAAACGATAACTTAGTTTTAAAGTAGGTACAGTTCTTAAAAAGCTTTTAAGTAACATTATAATTTGAATAGTACGTTCTTTGAGAAATCTAACAAAAAGACAAAACAAAAACTTAACCGAACCATTTGTATTTAAATATTTGACTCAAATAATAAATAGGAATGATTATTGTATAATTATGATCAAATATTTGTTATTGTACGTGAAAACCTTCAGTTACTAATTAACCTTGCGAACCACCACATTATTAATTACTTCAGTTTTAATGAACACAAAATACCAACTGACAATGATTGATTGTGTATACAAAAATGAGAATTTTAACTTATTTTTATGTATATTGAATATTGTATACAATCCAATTAATATGTAGAATGAAGAAGTAGGTAAAACAATGTATTACAGTGATCGATGATCTTAAGCTTGCTACGAAAGTTTTCGCGTTAGAGAGTCATTCGAAGAGAAATATTTTAAGAAACAAAGATTTAAAATATGTTTTAAGCTTAAGCAAGGTATAATAATAAAAATATTTTTTTCTATCCAACATGTTATTATTTATATTTAATTAATCAATAAAACGAAGTGTTTTAACATTAGGTTCCTTCGGTTCCTGCGGTTTCCTCTACTTTCTCCGGTATAATATAAGCGTATGAAGTAATTTTACCGGAAAAATAATCAACTCAAACTCACAATCGTCGCATTAAAAATCAGACGTTGTACAGCCGCGAAATATTTCTATATTATACAAAACAACAAACTAATAATATTATGTAGAAACAAAAATATTTTAAAAAAATCTCTCCTGTCGTCTTTGTCGTACAACTAACACGATATGCAATATTTCTAAGTTGACATTAGGTTCTTCTGCTCTACTATATGCAAAATAGTGTGTAAAACTGAAAAAATATACGTATAATATATGTTTCACATATACAAGGTAACGAAGTTGTCACAAAATAATAGGCGTAAATATATAAGTAATATATAGTACATTGATCTTTGATTTATATTTAATTTAATGGAATAGTATAAATAGAGAGCTATTCAGAGCAGTAACGATGATAAATTACTGCTAGACGTGACTTATGACTAGTGACTTCCAAGTTTGGATAGGCACAATATCTCACTTCTAGAGACCTAGGTTACAATAGAGATTAATATACATCGTATATCAGGGTCAAGGAGACATCATTTCGCTCAGGATTTATTTGTTCATGATATGAGCGCATTATTTATCATTCCCATGAGTAACATATCAATAGCGTTGTAAGCAGGTGTGACCTTTATATATAAAGCATTTATTTTTAAAACACAAAGCTAAGCTTTATTTAGGCTGACTTTAAAAGCTTTTGGTTTAGCTTGTTAGTATAAGGAAAGATTTAATACATTAAAATACTTCAAAAATACTTCAAGAATATACATAAAAACTTTAACGCAAATTTAAAAAAGCAGAGAGACTTCTCCAAAATGAAGAAGATTGCATTGTTATATTTTTTTCCTAATGTCTATACGCACATGGCAGGGAAGGCAGAGGGAACTGCAGGAACCATAGAAAGGTTTCTATGGTTAGACATAAGTTAGATAGTGTTAAGACACTTCCTTGTTTAGTCTTTGCATTCCGCCTTTTACGAGGCATTGCGTATTGAGTGGCGAAACTCAACGCCGGGCTTTGCCTAGTTTCCAGAGCGAAGTTTTTTTCCACCATCACAAATCGTCGCGTTTACAGAGAGACGCTGCCTCTGTTCCACGACGGTACTCGATTGCCACTAGTATTATGTATAAATACTGTCCTACTTACCTATAGTAGTAATTAGTGTGATACAATATATAAGTGCTCCAGAGAATGTCCATTTAGTTTCTATTAACTCAGCAGGTTGTACATCGGCTTGCCTCGCTGCAGCCACTATTGACGATTCAAATTTGCGTAATTGTTCGTGTACTAGCCTAGTCCAATTACGCTCGTATAGCACGTTCAGGCGTTCTGAAACAAATAAAATTATTTAGATGGCTTTGCTTTTTGACAATCAGATGGACTGCACGTAAGAAGGAATTATTCTGATCTTCTATAACTTTATGAAACCATACAATAGTAGCAAATATGTTTTCAGTATCAAGCACTGGAAATAAAACTCGAGGCAGTATCCCAAGCCTATTATTACTATGATATTAAATTTTATTCTATTAAAATGGCGAATTTATAAGCAAGAAACAATATAAAGCGAATTCTTCCATTAAAATGAAATACCCAAAGAATAATTAAGTGTAAGAATTTTTGATAAGACATCTTAATGGGCTATAATAACTTCGATGGACTTCGTTGGATTAATGTAAGCTATCAAGCTTGTTTGATTTAATCACAACTGAAAAGTCCCATTAAACTTTTGAGATTCTAAAGCCTTTCAAAGAACCTCCCTAGGGTCAGGACTTCTTGTTTATCACATCGAAAATTTCATGCTAATGCTGTACATTGAATAATTAGAAATGCGTTTTTCATTAAACAAAATTTTAATTTTTGTATTAGCATTACTGTAACATAGCAAATATTAGATCTATACAATTCATCGAATTAGATGTTGATCTAGTTAAACAAATATTTGGCGTTTATTTACAAAATTTTATTGTCCTATATTATAATTTGAGTTCTGTCTCTTTATTTGTTGAAAAACAAAAGACGAGGATCGTTTTAACATTTCTCAATATGTGTAAAACTTATATAGAAATAATTAATTAACACGTAATCTATTATATGTGAACGTGTAAGTTTCTTTCAGTTGGGCTGTAAAAGGCCATAGGACCCTTTGAACTTATTGACATTAAATTCGTTAGATGATATTTGTACAGGATGATGTTTGAGTTGATTCAGTGACGTATCTTTTTGTTGAGGACTGTTTAGATTTATAAAAATAAGGAAGGAAATTAAATCAGAAAATCGACTGTTGACAGGAAATGGAGTTATTAATATCCTGTAAAAGCAGGAAACACTTGTATGGATAATGTATGGATTAAGAACATCATTTTATGTAATATATTTATGTATTTCATTTATTAAATGAACTTTGTTTATATTGTTAAAACAAATATGTAACTACTCAAGATTTACGTGAAGATTTTGTTATTACATTGTTTCTATAAAATTTATGCTCAATTCGATGCTGTCTTCACATCAAAATTTTAATTTTATTTAAATAGTTCTTTCAACTTTTAGTAGTTTAAAGGTGATGAATCAATAATTGTGAACACGATAAGTAATCAAGATAATTATTTTATTATAGATTTCGGTAAGTAAACTTGTGGCGTTGGACTCCATGACTCAACACACAATTCCAAATGCAAAAAATCTCTGTTAATCCAGGCTATAATATATACTTCCTTAAAACTTAAATGCTGCTTATATAACAAAACATATTCGATTATATGTTATAACTTTTATTTAACGGCAACAAAACATACGTTCTATATTAAAAAATATTAGCGTACTATTCCAATAAAGATTCGATCACAGAGCTTCACAGCGCAAAAATTCACACGCTATCGGCACGGACGGGGTCCTATCTTGTCGTATAACGGTCGATCTCAATTGGTTTCGTGATTCCGCATCCACCTACAAAATCTTCAGGGTTAGGTGTAAAACCCTGGATGAGGTTGAAACGTGTCAATGTTAGATGGAAGATAAGCTCGGAGTTTCTCCTAAGTTAATAGTGTGTACTCTGCATGTATACTGTATAAACATGTATTCAAGATTTATGTTGCTAGATGTTAATAAAAATTAGAAAATGTTACTATAATTTTTAAATTCCTAATTTTTCACTCTGAAAATGTTTTTACACATTAATAATATATAAAAAACGTATAAAGATTTAAATGTAGTGAGTGGGAATCGCACTCGCTTAGTTCAAACCCTCTCTTGCCATTGAAGCCGAAATTTATATATATATAACTTAGAAGTCACAGCTATTATATATTAAGTATATAATCATTCTTCATTTGTACCGTGTTCTTTCCTTTTTAATTTTTGTAATTGTAAGCAATTACCTTTGTGCTACACTGTAAGTAGTTTATTTTTAAAAAATACGAGAGCGTAAATCTTCTAATCATTGCACCTGGACGAACTGAGCTGTTTTCTTTTACAGCTGAGAGTAAAATGAACTTTAAAACGAAATACATTATGTTTACTATAAATTGGACTATGTATTTATTTATGTGTTAATAAAATTAAAATATTTCTCCTTTTAAGATACTGTAGCCAAGTAGTGTAGTTTTCTTGCCTGTATGTCAGCTACTTTATTTAGAGAATCTTTATACATAATTTTTTTGCTCTCCATTTTATCTTGCCCATAGTAAGGTAGTGGGAACCGCAGGAACCGTGAATACCTAGTGTTAAATTCCCCGAGTCGAGACTAAGCCCAAAAATTGACGCGTTTATGCCTGTGCTTGCAATAACCAAATTTTATATAACAATATTCCATAAAAAAAAATTCTAAATAAGCTTAAATAAACCTTATATATTAGTATAGAAAAATCAAAAAAGATTACAAGTAATTGTATAATATATCCAATGTAATAAAAAACACTATTAAATGTAAATTCAATGTAAGCTTAATGTAAGCATAATAATTAACACCGGAAGTTGTAACGGGGGAACAGTTGAGCAAACAGCCATTTTAACTGAAACCTTTAGAATTGGAAGCGTATAAAAATAATAATAAACGTTACAAAACGTTAGGAAACAACGTAAATATAATGAACGAAGGTACCAGGCTTTGGTAAATTGTTTGTCATTTGACGGTCACGCGACGCGCCGCTCGGTCTTTGTTCGATCAAACTTCGTTACACGTTCCTTCGAAAATAATAGTAAAAGATAGGATTTTTTTGGAAAATTTTGTGGGAAATAAGTAATTTTTGTTCATATTATTTTAACTATAGAAAAATAATGTTATAAAGAACGTGTTAAAACGACTTTTAAGATAGTTATTAAAGTGTATTATTTTTTAATAAATTTTTTTCTTTATTCAGTTCTTTAAATATTTATTTTAAAGTGAATTGAAATGATAAACACTCTGTTCTCCGTTTCAGACCGAATTTAATATATTTTATGAGTGTACACCGCTGCAATTTATCTTGCCAGGTGTAAAAAATAAAAGAAACGTTCATTTCCCAATTGGAGATCGAACACATGGCACGTTTACAATATTCGAACGAACAATTGTAATCATCGTTACAATATCCACTGTTCACTGAACCACGATTTCGTCGCATTTAAATATTTTGAGTTAATACAAAAATATATTAAAAAACACCGAAGCTTTATTTCTAATAAAATTAAATACATATTTTGAATCAAGGTGCAAGTTTATGGTTGCACGTTGTATGTGTGTGTGCAAGACTTTGGTTCTGTGTCATACAGGCAAAATATGAAGAATAAGTCAAATGTAACTTAAATCAAATCTTTTTATCTAGTAACAAGATTTTTTCTAGTTTCAAACTCGGCTCACCTATACAGCAAGGTAGAGAGGTATTAGACTAGTGTTAGTATTTAGACTTATGTTACGCTCTAAACGTGAATTCCAGAGACATTGAATGAGATGCGATGCGAAGTTAACGTCTTAATGTCATCAATGTGGTGACGAAAAGCTTATTCAAATCTATTACTGACGCTTTAACAAGCTTCTGATGGCATTATACATAATCAAAATATTTAGTTGTACCCAAAATAAAAAAATAAAAGCTTAATTTTCTTAACGACAAATAATTTACCACCGGTCCAGTAAAATAAATTCGTCGGACCAGAAAAGTAACCGCAAACAACTCTGTGGCCCTTTTTTAAATTGGAAATTTTCCATTGTCAATTTTAATTAATTTATTTTTATATTTATTACACATTATTGAACACTACTGTATAAAATTATATATATAATTAAAGTTAAAAAAAATTAAATTAGTGACAATGAAAGATAGCCGAGGCATTTACATAAAACATAGCATGTTTCTTTTTTTTTCTGGCTTCACGCTTTATATCGCACATGGCAGGGTAGGTAGAGGCAACTGCAGGAACCATAGGAACCTAGTATTAAGACACTCCGTTGCTTCGTCCCTGTTTTACACCATTTTCGAGGCATTGCGTGTTAAGTGACGGAACTCAACTCCACACTTTGCCTAGTTTTCAGAGTGAAGAAAATGGAATTAGAAAAATCCATCTTCCCCGTGTGGGAATCGAACTCACAAACCGTCGCGTTTACAGGTAGACACTACGCCTCTGCGCCACGACGGTCCTTTGTTTCTTATAAGGATTATATAGTTAAATGTTCCCAAAATTCTGTAATATTATCTACATAAAATAAATCATAACATACAGTTATATAGGTAAAAGGATTGAGAGAATTACAAAAGGATAATAAATGTTACTGTAACGACCGCTTTGTATTGTCGTTTAGGGAGCTGACTTTCATGTATGTTACAATTATATTATGCTATTAATTAAAAAAATTCTTGAAAAAATATTTATTTTTATCCATTTGAACATATTGTTCATAAAAGGAACACCGTAGTGTAGTAGTAGAATTATTTAAATTCTACAGAAATTAAAAAAAACTTAAAGAAAACATTTAAAAATAAGTCATACGTTCTCTATTACACAGCGTGTTGATGAATCAGAACGCTTGGACGATGTTCAAGGGGCACAGGTTCAAACTTTGGGTTCAAAACTTTTATATAATATTATTACGCTTATGGGGATCGACTCTACAACCGGCGTTATAGACAGACGTTGTTTTACTGTGCCATAACGAACTCAAGCTAATCGCAATATATTTTTTTGAGAAGTCAACAATTTAACAATATTTAATTTATGTTATAAGATTCTATCTATACATAATAAAATCAAACTTTATTTACTTTCTGTACATTGAAGATAAGATATTTGAAAAAATATATATATTTTTTTTCAAATATCTTATCTTCAATGTACAGAAAGTACAATATATAACTCTATATTAATGGAATCCAAAACAATAATCTTTAAAATGTATGTCTGTATATATGGAAGTGCATTTGTGCACATTTATCTCATAAACGGCTTCAACTCTCAAGTCGTTAAATCTTTTCACTTTAGTTTTCCACGTAGACAAAGTATAGTACTTACATAGCCTTAATACTGGCGCCCGCGCCAGTATTAAGGCTATGTAAGTACTATACCGGCTTACATCTAACGAATATATATATTATGTATATAAAACTTTTATATTTACCGAGTGTCGTGACAACAGAAGTCGGTCAATACAAAGTATAACAAAAGAGTGTTGTGTATTCGTTGCAAAGTTTCAGTTCTACTCTACAATAGCATCACGCCAACACAATTGAAAAGTTGAAACGTCTCATTGTGTAGGATTCGCTGGCTTAATATAATATCTAGATTTAAACTGTTTCAATTTTTTACATTATTATAGTTATATTAAATTAAAATAAAAGAGAAAAGTTAATTTAAACTAACATTAAATAGATAATGCTGCCAAAAATAACAATTTTAATATATATCAATCAACTGCACTTTAGTACCTACTATGCAAAATGCATTATTTTGGCCTAAGACGCGTAACGACCATCAGTCAAGAACTAGCAAGATTCTTTAAATGTGTACTGTAATAAATGCTTACTAAGAAAATCAAGATTCGCGGGTATTTCCATTCAAGATCCAATAGATTTTTCCAATAGTCTAAATCTGTTCTACACACAAGGGGAGAAAGTATTTTTTTATAAGAGAATATAGAAAAATTAATACATGCGCACTATGACAATATTGTCAGGTTTGCCTAGTAAATAAGAGTTCAGTAATTAATATAGTGAATTAAATTACCGAAACGGCTAATTCCTTCTCAAGCACGAGAATATCATATACAGATTCGATATAAAACAACTGTCGACCAATCAGAACATTGACACTGATGCATGGAACCCATGGTTGTAACTACGGAGAAATTATAATGAGGTACAAAGGCAAAAATAAACAAAATCATAATAAAAGCAAACATAATCTGCGGTGTAGCACAATACTAGAGAAGGAAAAAACATTGAGAGAATTACAATAAGATAATAAATGTTAAGCTATAATAATAAATTTTAAGTTGATACGATTGAGCTCTTTGAAGTGCAGTGGGTAAATTTTGGGTGTCTATTTTGTGTTTTGGTTAGGTCAGGTTCGACGCTCATTGGGGAAAACTTTTCATTTCTCACTCTGGCAACATTGAGAGCGGCATTAAGTTCCCACACTCAATGTATTCGTACTAATAGCAGGCTGACTCTACCTTTCAGTATGAAGTTACAATAAATAAATTACAAATAATAAGAAACATATTGAAATTTCTACAAAAAATAAACTAAGCGTGCTGTACCGCACTCATTTTACATCACCTAACCAAATTAACTTCACAAATTTATTAAAGAACCTCTGCTACACATTTGTAACACAAAATGTAGAAAAAATATTTAAATTTATACTTTATTTTACATTTCCTTTACATAGCAAGTGCAGTGCATACATAAATTCAAATACGCTTCAAGCTGAGCCATATGCAACTCCAGTGATCGTTGCGGTTTTATTGAGTCTCGATTCTCATGCATCCATGTTGGAGCAAAACTTTAAACGTTTGCAATGTGCTTATTGCATTTATACTATTTATTACACTTTGTCTATAAAAAAATATAGAGAAACTAAATGTATATTTAAGTAAAATAATTTTATATGCCACATCTTATATGGGCAAAAAAGTCTTTATTGTGATACTCTACAGTATATAATAAGTGGAGACTTATCTTTTTAATAAAAGTCCCATAAAAATCGGTGAAACAGTTCCGAAGATTCACCTGTCTAAACAAAAAGACTGACTAAATTTATTTTTTTATAGCTTCACGCTTTATCCCGCACAAGGCAGGGTAGGCAGAGGGAACTGCAGGGATCGTGGGAACCTAGTGTTAAGACACTCCGTTGCTCAGTCCCTGCTTTCTCCGTCCCCGTATTTATTCTCTTTAAATATTTAAAGTCATAACATTTGTAAGTTCTGTTTTATATAGTAAATTAAAAATAATATTATTGTTTTCATTAATATGTATTTATATGACTTCATTATTATTATTTTTTTAAATTATAAGTGAATATAGTTATTTTGTTAATATTAAACCATATATTATGCTATATAGTTTTAATGAACGTGTACTCAGCGGTATTACTCTCAGGTATTACAAATGAACTATTGGTAACTTTCTAGTAGTTAAGTTAACGGCAACATGGGAATACTTTGATTACTCGAGCTAAGCTCCGTTTTACTCAACTCATCGTCGTGGTTTAGTGCTTGAGCCTCTCGTCTCTACAACGAGCACGTTAGCTAACCTGTGTTATTTGTTTTTATATAGAAAAAATACTATATTTAGATGCCATTATTGCATACCTAGAAATATATTCGATTTCTCGTTGAAATGTTTACAGGTTAAACATTTTCATTTTTAAAAGTAAGCTCTTGTACTTGTCTTCTGTTGGTATAATCGTACTTTAAAAAGTATTTAAAATAATTGTTCTCAAAGAACTCAATATTTAAAATAACTTAGCCAGTAGTACGAGTTAGTACAATTTTTTTTGTTTATATAGTAAAAAACTTTAAGACAATATATTGGAGAAGTAAAATCGATTTCATTTCTATTTTTCCACATTTAATTATTTTCATTTGGGCGGTGTAGTATAAAGAAAAAAATACGGCATGAGTTGGAAAAGCGGGAAGTGCGGTATGGAGTGTCTTAACACTGTGTTTCTTCTATTTGCTTACTAGACATAAGGGGGAATTACGTAAAACTATTTTAACCATTTAATTTATACCTACACATAATAAACTTTGTAAAAGAAAATTTCGTCACAAATATATTACTATAGCACGTCATAAAAACTAGGCCCGGACCAAACAGTTCGCAAAAGAAATAAACCTATACGTGTTTGTAAAAGTAAAAAAGAATGGACATGTTGCATTCATTACAGTAAATAGAAAAGGGGCGGTAATAGTAAAAAGGCTAACTTTCAATTTACTAAGTAACAGGAACGTGACGAAAACCTTTCAGTGGAAATAAACAGGCGGTATGTATGCTGTCGAGGTATCCCCTTTCGACCCTTGTACGATCGTAATAATTTATATGATGTAGCATTAAATGAAAGTGTTTTATATTACAAGCGAGATAGCAAGCGATTTGATGGTAAAAATGAAGTTTTATATATAAATGAAAAAGAAATGATGAAGAAAACATATATTTTATTACATTTTGCAATATGAACAGAAAAATCTACAACTTCAATTTACAATCTAGCCTCTAACATATTTGATTGTAACACGATACAGGTCACCTAGTGTGGGGTCCAAAGATAATCAAAAATTTTAAAATTGCTAAAACCATAATGCACCTCAACCAACGGAAAACATTGTAATAGTTTAATTTAAGCTTAAGAAGGTTAATTGTGTCATATGTTTTAATATATCATGTAAGCATTGTGTTTTTTCAATAAAGTTATTATTATTATTATTATTATTGCCTTTTCAGGCAGAAATATGGATAATATAATGATAACTTTTACAGATGTTTTTGATAAATGTATATAATTTTGTATTATTTTTATCTAATCTCGGAAAAGAAATTACATTACATAGGATTCACTGTGCGGATACCGGGCCAACATACTGTTCTCTATTTTATATCGCAAAAGCACAGGTTTTATGTGTAAAAGCGATGGTTTGTGCGTTTGGTTCCCACTCGTGTAGAATGATTTATTATTATATTTCGTTCTGACGAGAAGACGAGGGCTACCCTTTAATAGGCGAAAAAAAGGGAAAGGAGTGACTCAAAATTAGGTTTCTTCTGCTGGCGGTCCCCGTGCCTACTTCACAATGTAGTATACTATAATTTAGTTTTAAATCTTATTACTTTTACTCCAATGCCTAAAAATAACAAACGTTTTCATATCTTTATATAATTCGCTTATTGAAATGATGTTATCTCATTATAGCTGCATCTCTTGTTTGATATCTGCAAGTGACATTTCAAATACGAGCCTAACCCAGTTTCCATAAGCCTTTGATGTAGCGTTATATAATTATTTGTATACCAATGCTTCTTCAGTATCTATTTTGTAATATTTATTGTATAAAAAGAATAATATATATTTTTTCTATCAACATGTTTGAGGATGTTGGGTCAAAATCGTTATTGACAAATGCTTTTTTTGACATACTCATACATAAATAGAAGACACCATAATTATAAGTTACGATTATATATAATTTATAAAGTATACAAATAAAATAATTTAAACCGATTATTCGCGTATATTAACATTTTTTTGGAAATCGGACGTGAATACTTTGCAGTCCGTTGTCACGGGTAGACGGTGACGGATATACGTGTAAATTTTGGACCAGCTGTTAAGTTACAAAACTTCATGTATCTTAAATCAATTATTGGCAAGTCCGGTAACTTCAATATTAATGCTTAAATCCGGATGAGGGCTACATGAAACTAATGTCGAGAGTGATAAGCGAACACAGGACGCTCCCCAAGTTCTGGAGGTTAATACAAACGTATGATTGAACACTGCTCAGTGTTCAGTTTATTTAGAAGTTTTACAAAATAAAAATAAAGATACTGAATAAGTCGTGCAAAGTAGAGTAGGGTACCTGTTTCAATAACAGAAAGAACACGAAAACAGATCATATACAATTACACTCACTCATGTTTCTATGCTTACAAGAACACAAGGGAATATCCATACGTTCACATTCCTTGCTCTTTCGTTACTTATGTACCATTTAATGTATTTTGCAATTACAATTTTACATCTCATCGAAATAACATATTTTTCTATTCAAATATTTCAATACTGTACTATGCATCTGCTGACTTGAGCGTCAATTGTTCTGAACGTCAATAACATTGCATTGTAGTCTTGATAGTCTGTTGCCACTGCCCTGGATACGCGTTAATGTATTGTTTACAATAAAAACCATCGAGCGCACAAGACAATAGCTTAGACAGCATCCTGGCGCAAATGAGTCGGAAACTTGTGCTCTTTAGATTGGCAGCTAATGGCGTTGAAAAGGTGAACTTTTTAATGTTTAAAAAGTTTTTATTTTACTATCCCCATCTATCCCGCAGATTTAAAGAGAACTCAGTGTTATGACACTCTGTTTTTTTTACCTAGCTTTGACGTATTGAACATGTAAAATAATTGCCTACTCGTGTGAGATTATTTTGAAACAATATTAAAGTATATTTATTATAATACTCAATTGTGTATAGATAAAATATGAATCCAATACATCAAGCCTACAATACGTTCAAATATCATAAAAAATATTATACCTGTAGTTTTCATAAAAATCGATGAAGCTCAGCGAGCTTAAATATTTTTTTACGTGAAATTGTGTATACAGTATATTTATTCCCTTTGTTATATAAATATACTTAGAAAATAGTTTTTAAATATTTTTTATTATTTATTCAAGACTGTTTTTAATAATACAAAAATATAAATACATATATTACTTTTATATCACCGAAGTAAGCCTCTCGAGACAGATAAATATTCAAACAACGTTAATGCAAAGCGACGTGTCGATGGTTCGATCACAATTTCCAATTTGATTTGTTATGCAGCTCCGCGTTTGAATTTCAGATTTCAGATTTCAGTGAAGTCTTGAATAAAAACCAAAATACAGATTTATGTTGCAGTTTTATTATTTTGTGTTGAGCCAATCAACACTAAATTTCGTTATTGAAAGTAGGTAAATAATAAATATTTACATATTTTGTACAACGAAATATAAGAATAACACCTTAAGAAGTGTTTCTTCAATTTGACAACTAAAATAAACAAACTGTTTTCTGTAAAGAGAAGAGAAGAAACAACTTAGCTTCCATGGATTCACCGTGCGGGTGCCGGGCCCATCGTGTTGTAGGAAGAGGAGCTCCGAGCAGCGCCTGGGACTTGCGACCCAAGTGTAGGTTTAAAGGGGCCCCTTTAAAATGCATTAACGCTCACCTTCACTGTCCGAGCTCCTCCCACTACCTAACCAAATTTTGAAAGATTCTACCAAAGCCGCCTTCGAAGTGCGTTCTAGAAATGAATTTGTGATAGTTCTAGACAGGCCGAGATCTTTTAATAAACTATAGAGAGATTTCGCTGTTATACCTCTCGCTCCTACTTCAACCGCATATAAGCTCGCTCTAAACCTATTCCTGGTCAGTTCGTTAGTAAGGTCGAAATACTTATTGAGTTTAAGGTGGTGACTTTTCGGGATATTTGTTTCCCACGGAACTGTAAGTTCTACCAGTACTACGCGTTTTAGGCTTCGAGAGTAAAGAAAAATGTCCGGTCTAGATGACGAAACACAATATCCTCAGGGATTCTATACTGTTTCTCATACGTGTCCATCACAAGTGTCCAATCAGGAGCTGGATCTAATATGGAGAAAGGCTTTTGTATAGGTTTTTTATAAGAACCTTCTTTCACAAACTCTATTGAGCGTTTGCTGGTTGTTATGTTTCTCTGCGCTCTTGCAACTGAAAGACTAACGGCTTCACGTATGATTTCTAGTACTTTGTCATGGCGCCGCGAGTATTGACCACTATCCAAGAGTACCCTACACCCCACCAGCATATGTTTAGCTGTCCCCACTGCCTCTTTACAGATGTAGCAAGATTTATCGGTAGCTTTACCCCATCTTACTAAATTACTTTGATCTGGAAGAGTCATTTGGAACGCATTTAGGTAGAATTTTAGTAGTGCTGGAGACCAGTCGTGAATTAGGGTGCGCCATTTTAAAGCTAAAGGGATACAGAATTCTCCTATAGTTAGCCACTCATTTTGCATTTCTAAGCCCATTGCGTGCACCTTATACTTATCGTTCTCGTCTTGCCGAATAAAAGATTTTATTATGTCTGTGTCTTGGACTTTCCTCTTTGATCCTAACCCTACTTTACTAAATTGTGCTCCTATCATAAATTGCTTATGGAATTTAAGTCTTGACTCGAGCTCTGGGACACTTTTGTCTTTTGGGAGTGAGGTAACAATCTCATCCCGAGATTTTCCCAGAATATGTGTTTTGGCGACTCTTAGATGTTTATAGAGCTCTGATGGTTTCTTTAATCTCAACCCAAAATTATTTTGGTCTCTAAATAAGGTTGAGGTGTCCGCCGAATGTGCTAGCCCAAGCCAAAACTTCAGCATCTTTATGACGCTTGCATCTAACTTTGCCAAGAGGGTTTTATTAAAATCATATACGAGGAAAGGTCAATTCAGACGTGATGTTAGAAATTTGTCGTAAATCCAAGCTTTCTTGACATTACTTATAGGTCGATGGTCTACCTTTTCAAGATCCGTCATAAAGCTGTCGACTAGTACATCTAATGATGGAGTTCGGCCTTTGTAATCTATTTTCTTACCGAGAAATTTAAAAAGTGCCGCCTCGGAAACTACAGCAATGCATTCTCCGCCAATTTTTAGTCCCGGATCGTAGGAGGTATATTTTGTGTCTCGTCTTCCCAGACAAAGACAGTGACACTTACTTGGTTTTGTCCTCATTCCTTTTGTCCACGTGTAAAATTCGTCTACTTCATCCAATAGCAGCTGGCATTGCTTTGGATTCCTAGTGAGTATCGCGAGATCGTCCGCAAAAGCAAGAATAGATTCCGTGTACTTGTTATTGAATTATTTGTGATTTACATAGTATTATGTAATCCTTGTAATCTAAAGTATGGGTCCAGTATAAGATAGAAACAAGTCTATTACTTCTTCAATTGGAAAACAATGTAGGGCCTAGGAACGCGACGGTTTGTGGATTCGATTCCCACTCGGGGAAGATGGATTGGAAGCTCTGGTAACTAGGCAAAGCGCAGCGTTGAGTTCCGTCACTTAACACGCAATGTCCTGAAAATTTTTAAATTTGCCACTTACAGTAACACAGCATATCATTTACCATATTAATTAGAAAGTGACAGATGGAATGTCAAGCTCCAAATGCTAAAAGTATTAGTATAATTATATTACGTGAACTTACAATTGCTTTATTTTTTGAAATATGCTTTCATAAATCGTGGGGTTGTTAGATAATAATCTAATTTATTACACCATAAAGCTCTAACAAGTTAACATTTCATTTGGCTTGGAATATTAAAAGTAGAATTGGAGATTTTTTTACGGAATTATATGGTAGTGAGGCGCAATAGAACCCCATCTAGTTATTAACGATATGGGTTCGGTTCCTATTCGGGTGCTGGATTATTTTCATTTTCTCGCTCCGGTAATATGTTAAAACGTGGCCTTGTATTCCACCAGTCAACTCGCATACGACTGAATAGTGGAGAGCGGAGAATTTTGACATAAAGTTCTCTGTCTATTCTGACCTGCGAGATAAAAATCTGAATTGTGTATTATATATTATGACATATAGATAAAACAAAGTGTAATAAAAAGATATTTAAATAGAAGCGGGGCCGGAGAAAGCAGGTACTAAGCAACAGAGTGTCTTAACACTGGGTTCCCAGGGTCCCTGTAGTTCCCTCTGCCTACCCTGCCATGTGCGGGATAAAGCGTGATGCTAAAAAAGAAATTAAATAATATGATTTCGTGGCGCATTTACCATAAATTTATATATTAATACAAACATACTCCTATAATTGTAAAGCACTTAACTTTTCTGCTTGCAAATTGCAATTATTCTTTGTCTCGTAGTTTTATAAAAAGTAAACATTAATCTTATGAAGAGCAAAATTAATAGGCCACTCAACATGTCTTAAAACTAAAGCAGCTGTCGTCTTATAAAAGTGTAGATATAAATCACCTGAATTTGTATTTTGATTTCATTTTTCATATCACTATATGTATATATATATATATATATATATATATATATATATATATATATATATATATATATATATATATATATATATATATATATATATATATATATATATATATATATATATATATATATATATATATATATATATATATATATATATATATATATATATATATATATATATATATATATATATATATATATATATATATATATATATATATATATATATATATATATATATATATATATATATATATATATATATATATATATATATATATATATATATATATATATATATATATATATATATATATATATATATATATATATATATATATATATATATATATATATACAAACAAAATTTTTCTTTGCCGATATTTCATTAGGCGCTGAGTTCCGTCACTAAATATTCAGTATCTTGAATATAGGATGCAAATAAGGGGGCAGAATAATATGAGTCACCTTTGTCTATCCGCTATGTATATTTGTAGGATACAGCATGACGCCAAAAAAATAAACGATCTCTAGAGAAACTTCACAAAGTTATTACTAACTTTCACAAAAATTACACTCTATACACTTGTAAATATGAAAAATCGAATGAAACTTCCCGATTTCGACATTGTTCGCGAACAAAAAAGGTTCGTTAAAATAAAATTAGCAGCTTCGTTCACAAATAGTATGGTACAGTGAATATTATAATTTCGTAAGGGACAGCCTGCAATTATTTTGTTAATTATGAATTTACTCATGAGTAATGTCCATTTACATTTAATTTTTATATGTATGTATTAAAAAAGAATATTTTTTATTCATATACTATTTTATTAAAATTAATTAAATAATTTTGCTTCAGAAACATTAAACGTAAAACAACACAGTGTCTATATTTTTTTTATTTTTTTTATGTCTTCACGCTTTATCCCACACATGGCCGGGTAGGTAGAGGGAACTGCTGGAACCATAGCAACCTAGTGTTAAGACCCTCCGTTGCTTAGTTACTGCTTTCTCCGTCTCTGCTTTCCGCTTTTTTCGAGGCACTGCTTGTTGAGTGGCGGAGCTCAACGCCGCGGTTTGCCTCGTTTCTAGAGCGAAGAATGGAAAGCTGGCATGATATATAAAAATCTTCGCAAGTAATTGTTTTAGTTTAATCTTACATAATATATATCTTTCAATTAACCCCATTTGCAAAGTTTATTACAACTTCCGATTATAAAGCAATGTCTATTAAAACTGGGAGGTTGCTTTTATTTTTACTTAGAGAAAATGTGAGGAGTAATTTCTTATTATCTGTATATTTAAAGTAAATCGTGTCCTGTTCTAACACCATACTTTGATACTAAGAATTCAACCTAATACCATTAAAATATATTACTTCATTTTCCGTGATGAAGTGATATTAATTCATTGATTTTGAGTTCGACTCCTATTGGAAAAATATAATAAGTTTATGTTTTGTTAAGGCAAAACTTCACAGTTGTACTTTACCACCACCACCACCAATTAACGCATAATCATATGAAAAATCTGCCAAAAATATTTCAATACACAAGACAAGAGAGAAACTTTATTCAAAAGAAATATATATATATATATATATATATATATATATATATATATATATATATATATATATATATATATATATATATATATATATATATATATATATATATATATATATATATATATATATATATATATATATATATATATATATATATATATATATATATATATATATATATATATATATATATATATATATATATATATATATATATATATATATATATATATATATATATATATATATATATATATATATATATATATATATATATATATATATATAAACATAAGATGTCAGATTGGTCTTAAATTAGTTCTACGTAACGATACCACATCGCATTGACAGCTGGAGCTAATGTCAATCCTTGTTTGAGAAGCAAGCAGTTTAATTAAGATTCGATCGAAACGTTGTAATGCGGTCGGGGTAGAATCACACATGTTAATTGGATCCTGAAAAATGTCTCCTTTAGTCATTTCTAAGCCATTTTATATAATTGAAATACGTATTTGATTGCGTACAGGAAAATATATTGTAAGTATTATACATTTCTAGATTATCATGATTCTGAATAGAATTTCAGTGAAGTAATTGAGGATAAAATAAAAAGTTACTAAAAGACATTTAGAAATATATATATATATATATATATATATATATATATATATATATATATATATATATATATATATATATATATATATATATATATATATATATATATATATATATATATATATATATGTATATATATATATATATATATATATATATATATATATATATATATATATATATATATATATATATATATATATATATATATATATATATATATATATATATATATATATATATATATATATATATATATATTAGAAATATATTTGTAGGGTATTCAAAATTACAAGCATTACAAGTTTTGTTCTCTTCACAGACATTGCGTGTTGAGAAATATAAACTAACCGCCTCAACGAACTGAAGAAACCAAATTATTTCTAAATATAAGCATTGTATAAGTGGGTAATTTAGTAGCAATTATATATAAAGAGTGAAAATGTATTTAATACCAATATTTTCTTCCTTTATCTCGCATTGAATACAGAAAGAATATAGTCAAAACACTCCGTTCTTCACAAAATCAGTTTCCATACAAATTCGAATATATTGTATCACGAAACTCAACGTCGCACATTGTAAGCGACATGGAAAGCAAAGGAAAATAAATGGGCTGTTCCAAAACGTTACAAAAGCCTACGTACTTGCCCTTATTATAAATATATTCTGATATTATATAATTGCGTTCAGTTGACAGCTTTTGAATGGCATCGCTACCACTTTTAGTCATTTCATTCGAATGACAGATGAAATGCACGTATGATTCACAAAGGAATGAAACAGTAATTGTATTGGGAAAAAGCGTTTTTATTCAGTACATTTGGATTTTATATATACATCGAAACTCTTTAGTTATTATTGTTTAATTCAGTTCAGTTCAATCATACTGTATCAAATACTGTTTGGAGCAAATAATAAAGTTCATTTTCTGGCCTGAAATATCAAAGTGTTATTATTGAATGCCACTACTTTGTCTCTAAATCGAAGATCAGATTTCTTTACGCATACCCTAGTTTATGCGAGATAAAGCCTAACATACAAAACAGAGCAATTAACAAATATTAATATATTCAGATACAAGTTCGAGTTTAACTACAAAATACTAAAACATTTTTTTATAAATCAGTATATTTCAATCCTGTTAATTAGTACAAAATATAAAACAAAGCTAAAGGACCATCTATTGAGAAGAACCAGTCATTATAGACAACTGTATTGTTCCCATTTCCATGAATGATTAGTTGGCTGATTGCCTGCTTCTGTGTATACTGTAAGGGCCACCACAATGCTTCGATTGATTGGCAACAACCCTAAAGAGGAAAGGTTCCAATGTACACTGTGTTTTGTTTGAAGTTACTATTAAATTAAAAAAAAAAACACACACATATAGTCTGCTACATTTTAAATTATTTAAAATGGAAATGTTAATTTGAAATTAACATTTTATGAAAATATCAACGAGACCACATACTTGAAGCTAATATGTAGGATATTATATGAAATTGTTTACATGTTTTCGTATTAAAAGACGATGATATACCTAATGTCGCAGCGTATTAAAGAGTCAGATTGGTACAAAATATTTAAGGATTCCGGTAATGCCGCTCTGGCTTCTTTCATAATATTTAAATTCAGCTTATAATAAAATAAGCGAGTCAATGAGGAAAAATATGAGCATCTCCGGCTTAAGAATGTTTTAAATATTCAAGACTTATAAACTGTTTATTTATTTACAGCTAAATAATTTCAAATAGCTAGGCATTTTTGAAAATATACTTTTTAATCGCTACATGATTTTCATGTATATAGTTGTGGATTAAAAAATCTTGGAATAGGTTTGGTTACAAAATAATTGGCACAGTATTTATATAGACAAATAAAAATTTTAATATTTCCAGTACGATGTATACTACTTGCTAATTAATTAATGATTATGCATCACATAATTAATGATTATAATATATGTATTTAAAATATGATTTTATTTTTATGTATTTGTTAAAAATCACATACCCTTTGTTTGAACTGAAGTTAAATGTGTGCAATTAAATCACAATGATTCTTTAGCGTTGCTAGTAAAGTTAAGTCACTTAAATTTACTTTTTTAAGGAACATTTTACAGATTTACCAATGTCTGCTACGGATATCAACGATTTACTTTCTACTTTACACTACGAAATGAGTATACAGGTTATAACATGTATACTCATTACGGTATGTCGAACACGAATTTCGTGTTCACTAAATTTACGTTTAATACAATACTATTTTGGTTGAAGGCATAAAGGCTATTTTCCACACTCGTACCTAAATGCCAACAATATGTGACCTCATTTCGTAATCGCAATAAACGCTGATCGTTGCTAACATGGTTTCTATAATTCATACGCGCCTTTTAACTTATTTGAGTGTAGGTAACACATATATTAGGGTAGGTAGAGGGAACCTAATGTTAAGACAGCTAGTCTATAAAGTTTTAAGTTAAAGTTTAAATAAAGTTTAAACTTTAACTTAAAACGTTAAAGTTAAAGTTTAAATAAAGTTTTAAAAAACGAAGACATTGACATAAAAAACTTTTCACTTTTTACGTTAGCGTTAGCTGTTAGGTCGTCATCAATATATCATCTTATCTTTCGATAGATCATTAGTTATTAGATGGCTTCTTGTGAGAATGCCAGACCCTCGGGACCCTTGGAACAAATCTTAAGACCCATTAATGATTAATTATTAGGTCACCTCGTAAAGTTAAAAAGACTCATAATTTTAAATATTAGGCAAAGCACGGCGTTGAGTTCCGCCACTCAACACGCAATGCCTCGAAAAAGGCGGAAAGTGGGGACGGAGAAAGCAGGAACTAAGCAACAGAGTGTCTTAACACTAAGTTCATACGGTTTCTGCAGTTCCCTCTGCCTACCCTATAATATGCGGTATAAAGCGTGAAGCTACATAAAAAAAAACATTAAAAATACTTTAGGTATTTTGCAATGCTACATAGATAACACTTAGTATACCTAACATAACCACAAACTCGATGTTTAATCGATCAAATCATGCGTTTTCGACGATTGAGCGATTAGCTTTCATAGAAATACCTACCTAATGGTTGTTACAATTAAGGCAGCACATATAAAAGATATCAACATATAAATTACAGGTTTATTTTTACTTTTATACATTAATGTTTATTTTTTAAATCAACGCTTTATATCAAGAAAAGGCAAAGATAAAATTTTATGTAAATTCGTTCTATTTTTAGGTTCACGATTGTGCAGGTTGCACATGCCACCCTGCGGTGGGCAGAGGGATCTGCAGAAACTTTCCTGTTGTTCCTGCTTCCTAGTGTAAAGACACTCTTTCTCCGTCCCCACTTTCTCCATGCCCGCTTTCCGCGTTTTTCGAGGCATTGCGTGTTGAGTGGTGGAACTTAACGCCGCGCTTTGCGTAGTTGCCAGAGGAAAAAAACAAATGAAATGAATGAAATTCATTCACCGCGCTCTCTCTCTCTCTCGCCGCTCCCTCTTCCCCGTGTGGTAATCGAACCCATAAACCGTCGCGTTACAGCAGACGATGCGCCTCTGCACCGCGACGATCCTAAGTCGTTTAATTTTTTTAACCAAAATTGAATAAATTCCTTAAACTCCCGAGTGAAGTTTAGGTAAACAAATATTACGTTTACATTGACTTTAAAATATTAAGTTAATGTAGAAAAACTAAAAATATATTTTGTGTTAAATTTTTTATAACTTTTTGATGTTCGTAAATTATTTTAGGACAAGTAAAAAAAAGATACAAGCTAAAGTATAAAAAGATATACATAGATATATATATATATATATATATATATATATATTAATAATTTATAAGAATTAAATGTCAAAGGTTGCAATTATAATTCATTCATCGGTGACATTTAATGAAACATATTATTAAGATAATCTAGGCTAATTAATTATCGACTTTATTTTGTGCACATATTGTGTATATATTAATGAATAATCGATATATTGAGTATTGTTACAGTCCAATTAAAGAGACTTAATCCCGTGCATAATTAAATACTTAGAGCATAATTAATCGCATCACTTTTTTTAACCGTCATTAGGTCAATGAAAACTCACTTACTTCACCTATATAAAGAAGTTGATTTTGTGGACCGTTATTAGGTTTAGATATGTGCCCATTTCTAAAAAAATAGAAGCATTGCATATTACTAACAGCAAAAATAAGAAATTTCAAATTTTTAATTAGGACTAAAAAAATATTATATTTTAATGTATAAATTGTATGCTCAATCTTCCATAATTTCCACCACCATCTTCAAATATTCTAAGTAGATTTCATATTTTGTACCATATAAACGATTATCATTATAACATGTTATGATTTCTTTATTTGATTTCAATGTGTAACAAAATATAAACGAACGTCATTGTTAAATGACTCTATTTGAAAAACTATTAAAATATTTGGCACGCTCGGTGCGCCATTACTGTAGAACAGAGCAGAACAGAAGTATTAAAATATTTTATTTATGCTGCAGTAATTCGTTACTGAAACCTCTATATGTATATTTACTCATAGTTTACCAATAATTGTATATATTTATTATTTTTTTTAGCTTCACGCTTTATCCCGCACATGGCAGGGTAGGCAGAGGGAACTGCAGGGACCGTGGGAACCTAGTGTTAAGACACTCCGTTGCTTAGCCCCTGCTTTCTCTGTCCCCGCTTTCCGCCGTTTTCGAGGCATTGCGTGTTGAGTGGCGTTTACCAAAGCGAAGGAAATGGAAATAAAAAATCCATCTTCCCCGACTTTGGATCGAACCCAGAAACCGTCGCATTACATGCAGACGTTGCGCCTCTGCGCCACGACGGTCCTCAATTGTATACATATTAATCTATTTAAACTACGATAGCAAAATATATAAATACTTTTTAGTAAATATTTTTTTAAGGATAAATAATATAGAATAAAGCAAATACACTAGTATGCAATTACATATCACAAAAATAATGGAAAATAAAAACTATACACCAACCATTTTTACACACATTTTACAATTATATAACTTCAATTACAATAGTAAATTTGGTTCAAAAGCTTATAAGATAAAAAAACGTAAAAAGCAAGCTTGATTAATTTTTCCTTTCCAAAGTGTGCCAGACTTTCGAAAGCTCGATCTTATTGTGTGTACTGGTTATGTCCATCTCATACATACATTACTGGAAAAACATAATTTTTACGTACTCGTATAACATTTTATGAAAGTTGTACCGAATTTTAAATAATGTTAATTAAATATTAAACATTTAAAGGTAGGATTGGGGTAAAAATATTTTCTAAAATATATGTTTAAATTTGTTCCGAAACTTCCAAAACTGTGTTTCGAAATGAAACAATTGACGACTTAACATCCTAATTAAATAATTAATTTATTTAAGAACATTTTGTTTTTTTTCTGCTAGTAAAGAACAGCTTTCAAGTAAAATAGTAAATAAACCGATAATACATTTCACATCATCCGTCATTTTAAATATCGTTATCGGCAAAGCTGTCCATAAAAGATTACTAATGTATATTACACTCCAATTCATATAATTTGAACTTGACAAAACTTTTTTTTCTTGTTGTGACATTGACTCAGAGAACTTCGTATCAATTCACGTTTCCTACTTCGTACCTTTCGAGACGTAGCGTACTCAAAGTACAGCTTTGTCGATGCGAATATAATTAAAATAACTCATATTTCTCGAGTAAGAAATCGATACACGACTGTCCAGTCCAGTAAACGGTCCAGTAGTAGTAGTCATATCTAAAGTAACAGGCCAATCTATTTATGTAATAACATAGAATGTTTTACAAAGGAGCTTCTATAGTTGAACCATTAGAAATGTGCGAACTAAATCATAAATATTTTATGGTAGATCTCACAGGTCGCTTTTTAGCATATAATTAAGGAAAAAAAATCCAGTGCTTACAAAACATACAATATTTTCGTACTTAATGTTATACAACTTAAATTAATATAGTTATACATATTATAAGGAATTTTAGGAGGACCGTCGTGGCGTAGAGGCGCAACGTCTGCCTGTAATGCGACTAACACGACGGTTTCTGGGTTCGATACCCAGTCGGGGAAGATGGATTTTTCTATTTCCATTTTCTTCGCTCTGGCAACTAAGGCAAAGCGCGGCGTTGAGTTCCGCCACTCAACACGCAATGCCTGGAAAAACGGCGGAAAGCGGGGACGAAGTAAGCAGGGACTAAGTAACGGAGTGTCTTAACACTAGGTTCGTATAGTTCCTGCAGTTCCCTCTGCCTACCCTGCTATGTGCGGGATAAAAGCGTGAAGCTATAAAAAAAAATAAAAAAATAAGGAATTTTAACAGATTCAAAGACCATCTTAAAAATAATCTACGTCCTGGTACCCCTTTATCGATGACTTGGTCGAAATTGTCACATTTCTTTGACGTAATGTGCTACGACTCAGTTCGCACGTTTGTAATAGGTCAACTATGGTACTAATAATTTCTCTTTTAATTTATATTGAATTTGGAACACTACTAAAATAAAACAAAAAAGTAAGTAAAACTGGGTCAACGAGCCTATACTTCAGAACGTTCACACATACTAAACAAATATGAATTAAATTGATATCATATATCATATACATGACTGATTGTTGCGTATATTAAATTCCGTGAATTAATTAGAACAATATAGGGGATATTGTAGTTTGTCTTTGGATAGATTTGAATATTTGTTAGACTGTTTCGTTGTTACCATTTCATCTTCACTGTGATAAAATGCTTTAGTACAAAGGTCACCTATTTCAAAGCATGAAAGTTATATATATATATATATATATATATATATATATATATATATATATATATATATATATATATATATATATATATATATATATATATATATATATATATATATATATATATATATATATATATATATATATATATATATATATATATATATATATATATATATATATATATATATATATATATATATATTCATTTTCTTCGCTTTGGAAACTATGTAAAGCGCGGCATTGGGTTCCGCCACTCAACACGCAATGCCTCGAATAGATCGGAAAGCGGGGACGGAGTCTAGGTACTAGGTTCATATGGCTCCTGCAGTTCCCTCTGCCTACCCTGTATGGGATAAAGCGTGAAACTAAAAAAAAGTGTTTGAACGGGTTTCAAGAAATTCCAGTCCTAAAATATTAACATTTTTAGATATATAGAGATAAAAATATTTAAATTCCCAAATATTTTTCTCCTTAAAAAATATTAAACAAATAAAAGAATATTCTCTGAGTCTACATTAAGAGTAAACAATTCTAACCACTGTCTGAGCGTAATTTCAAATTTGAGAAGTAAACAAAATTAGATTAAGCGCCACAGTGAACTAAACTAAAGCCACTGGGCAAATTTTTATTTTCCTGGTAAATCGTATTTCTGTTTGGTTGCTTTTTCTATTTTGCTTCTCTCGCTCCCATGGAATATCTTTTGTCTCTTGGTACTTATAATTTACTGTGTATAAATAAATTTACAGCTACTTTTTATAGGTTTATGTTAAAGACTGTCTTGGCACAGTGGCGTATTCTTTGACTGTAATCATGACATCTGTGTGTTCGATTCCAAGAGGAAATTTAACATCTATCCATTGTCATCATTTACTCGCTAAGGTAAGCAAAATAATGTGCTGCGTGAAGTTACGTCACTAAATAGGTAATATTTCAAAGATCTTGCGGAAAGTGAGGTGAAGCTAATGACAGTGGACGAGGCGAAAAAGTTACGCCGCAGCGTTTTGCGCTCCGATCTCTTTGACTACCCTGCTAGCGATAAAGCGTGAAGATTTGTGTGTGTGTATATATGTGTGTGTGTGTGTGTGTGTGTGTTTTGTTCATTCCTGAAGCGATAATTACATTTTGTATGTTATGGATATATTTAAAAAAATAGCTTATTTATGCTTTTTATCTAAATAAAGCTAAGACTATAGGCTCTTTATGTATAACTTGCTGTGCGCAGCAGGGTAGATATAAAGAGCCTTCTTTTTTACTATCTGCACAATTTATGAGATATTACGTGTTAAGTGCTAAATATTTGGATTTTTACGAAGAAATAAATAACTAGTTCAAGTCATCCTATTGAGTAAGAATCGAATACTGTTGACTTGGATTCGATCCCAGTTTCGCTCCCAGTCAAGAGTTTGACAGCCTCCAAAAAAGTTAGTAAAAAGACAGATAACAAAGTTTCTGTTTTCTCTTATTATATTTGTCACACACAGCAAGGGAGACAAAATGTAGTGTTAGCAAAAGCTCCACTCCCCACTTTACGCCCTATTTTCAGACTTCATGAGTTAAGTTGTTTGGCCTATATCCCTTAAAAACATTTTTGTGATAAAAATCCAACCTCTAACCACTGTGTAGTAAATAAATAAAAATTAGAAAAGGTGTTTGTATCTTGCTTAAATAATATACAATATTGTAAACTATTTTAATTTTTTTGAACTTTACTTGCAAGAACACCTTTATGAGTGAAAGTAACTCCCAACGTATGGAATCGTTCCCTAATTTCACCTTTAATCAAGTCTTAACCATAGTCCCTCCATTTTTTATCCATGGTATAGCGAAATAATGTCTTCAATATCATCGTTTTAATATATAAGAATAAAACAAATTATTATAAAATAAAAGTATGTATCATAAACGAAGTATGAGGAAACCTCAATTGACGTTTAATAGCGCACTATTAATAATACTGGAGAAAAATAATATAAAAAGCATGAGGACCTGCCACATGATATCACGTGGTAGATTCCAGTAGACGAGGTGGAAGAGGTATACAACAACTGTACCGTTCTCTCTGGTTAGCCTGTTATATTTGTCTATTGTAAAGGTAAACTTTGACATAGAGAACTTAGTGTTATGACACTACTTTCTCTACTTTGTGAGTTCCCCACCTCAACCTCGTTACTTTGTTTTGTTAGCTTTTGTTTCTATTGAGCAAATGCGAATAGATTTGATGGGCTCGGAAAATAAAATGAGACTGTTGTCTGTTCTGAAGATGTTATGGGTTGCTAGGTATTTTTAATTTTCCCTAATTAATTAATTTAATTTATGCATTTTGCCAGTTAAGAATCGAACCTGAGCTGTACTGCTGTGCCATGGCCTCTAATTATGAATAAAACTAAGATATACTGTTACAAAAAGTAATGTACACCGATTAATCATCTAACAAACACCTATCGTGACATTAAAGAAAATAACAACCCACCTTTACCTTTTGAAATTTTAACTCCAAGCCAATTTATTAAGTCACGAGCCGTTAAAGTAATTGGATGCTGTTAAGTAAACAGTGTTGTTTTAAAAATATACTAAAGTAATTTATTAGGAAATATCACGCCACGGTCCACGGGTTCGTGATGTCTATGTAATGTGAGTCTTAAAATATTTTTTATAAAGTAAAAGCTTTATTACGATATAGCTTTTATTATTTTCATGTTTGGAAAAGCTTTGGTACAATTTTTTATTTTTTGGGAATATATTAAAGAATATTGATATTTAAAAGAATTCAAAACGTATTTGAATATTTTTTATAATAATGGTAGTATATTCATGTAAAGCATTTAATTTAAACTTATTATTATATTTTGTAACGTGCGTGTAGTATTTTACAACATTGATTTTGTTAAAAATGCATAATTTAATTTAAATCCAAATTACGTATATAAAAATTTACTACTATTACAAGACAAATAGGCGGATAAACACAGAGGGCCTGAAGTAAAACCACTCTTTTCTCCGTTTCGTAAAGCAAAGAAGGGAAAAAGAAGAAGAAAACCTTATGAGTACGAAACGATTTACCTAACAATTATCATAATTATAGACTGTCCCAATTTACCACAACATTATCTAATATATGAAATCTAAACCCCAACATTTTTTTACTTAAAAATATAGAAAAATTAGATAAATTACATTTAAATTTTGTGGTGATGGAAGCGACAAATTGATCTTAAACTTTAAAGAAGGCTTGCGTGTTGAGTGACGACACTTAATGTCACATTTTGTCGCGATTGTATGCGACACGGGAAATAATTGATTTCCCTCCTCCCTTTTCCCCCTTTGTGAAAGCACCCACAGCCATCGTGTTTATAGTCAGCCCCTATCCTACTTCATCGACGAAATAAGAAAAACGTATAAAAACGTAAAATATAAATATAGTGAATGTAAATATAAATATAAACTAAAAATTATGAACTTCGTAATAAGTAATGTAATGTTGTATACTTAGCGCTTTTTTTTTCAAAGATACAATTATTACTTTACCCGCTCTAGCCTCATCAAGGAAAATTCCACGTGGAAAAATGAAGGTGCAAAGTTAGTGGCGAAGCGCTCGCTACGTACGGCTAAGTGTTATTCATTTCGAGAAATGTGAAAATTTAAATATAAATATCATTTCAGTTGTATAGTGTAAATGTAGTTTGTTTGATATGACACAAAAATATTACGTTTCAATGTTTATATATGTATTAAGAATTATAAAAATAACAATGATTAATTATTATATTCCATATCTAAACTACTAAGCAACTGCGCTTTGCTTCATTAAGTTCCGTCAATCAACACGCAATGCCTCGAAAGGAGAAGAGTTGGAAAAAGAGTGTCTTAACATTAGGTACGAGGGTCGTCGTGGCGCAGAGGCGTAACTTCTGCCTGTAAACGCGACGGTTTGTAGGTTTGATTCCCACTCGGGGAAATGGATTTTTCTATTTTCATTTTTCTATTTCCAAGCGCGGCGTTGAGTTCCGCCACTCAACACGCAATACCTCGAAACAAAGGTGGAAAGCGGGGACGGATAAAGCAGGGACTAGCTAGTGTCTTAAGGCTAAGTTCATATTGTATTGGGTAAAGCGTGTAGTTAAATAAATGTACAGGATAAGGTGTGAAGCTTAATAAATAATAAAAATAGATTAATATTTATTATCTTGAGCGTTTACGCAATAATATATGTCTGTTTTTTAATATTAAAAAAGCTGTTGAGCTTTAAATACAATATATGTTGAAATATCAGAAAAGCCCGCTAGAGATGAAGAATGAAGCTAAACAAAAGATTTATATATTTAAAAAAAATGCTACTCACATATAAAAAGAGTGAACATAGTGTTAAGACACTCCGTTCCCCACTTTCCAACCAATTTTATTTGTTATAATTATATATACATAGTTGTTATTACAATTTAAATTAAATATGTATTCAGATCAAAGAACTAATCACCTCATGTCCTACATACTAATACTAAAACTACTTGCATGCTTAATAAGTTAATTTATTCATAATTTGTAGAACGATAAACGAGATCTATATCGAGCGAGCTACGTGGCAAAATGTTATATCACACTTTCAAAGAAAATCAGATTACATCAGACCATCGTTTATATAAATATGACCAAAGCTTTAGATTTTTTCTAAGAAAATAAATTTAAAATATTTAATAAATTAGTGAGAAAAGCTCTGTGATTACACATTGATTAGAATTTACAAAGCTTTTGACCTCAATTGAAGCAAAAAGTAAAATACTCGTATAAGGTAAAGGTACAAAAATTATATTTAAATTAATTATGAAATATTTACGTATTATTGTTAATAATTTCGTTACGTTTCACTCCAGGAAATTAATAATATTGCCTCGTCGCGTTCTAGTAGCCAAAATAAAGAGCAGCGGTGAGTTTCGCCGCTTAACACAAAATTATCGAAAATCAGGCGAAAAGTGGTAAACGGAGTGTCTTAACACTACGTACACTTCTTATTATTACTTTCCTTATATAGCTAAAAGCTTTTACTTCAGTGATGCGAGACAAAGTTTAGAAAAATTATGATATTTTCCCGAAAACCTACTCAAAAATAAGGCATAACCCTAGATTTGAATGTTGTAGAAGAGCTCTAACGATGATTTTGCAATACCTATAACACTGGGATATAACGATAATTAACATTTCACGGTTTCAAAGTTTCCTAAAACGAAGTGGTGGTGTATCATTTATAGTTTATAAAACAGCTAATAGGTAAAGTTGATATTTAAATAATTAGTTAATGTTTCCATATTTACATATTAAACAATCAAAATCATAAATGTAATGAATAATAAAAAAAACAATGTAAAATTGATCGCGATCTTACGGCTTTGTAGCGACTTTAACAACAAATACTAAAAAAAATATAATCGTTTCGTCCAATGTCATTAGCCTCTTTATACATGCTCTCTGGTGAGTCCTCATGCTTTTTTCGTGAACGTCAACAAGTCAACTGAGGTCTCTCATTACCTCTCTTACCCCTTACTTTGGCTTCGTATATCTTTTTTATAATTCTTTTATTACTCTATCTCTCGATGTGTCCAAAATAAGCACATTCTTATATTTACTTCAATTTGAATTATAAATAATTAATTAAAACGAAAATTTGAGGACCGTCGTGGCGCAGAGGCGCAACGTCTGCCTGTAACGCGACGATTTCTGGGTTCGATCCCCAGTCGGAGAAGATGGATTTTTCTAATTCCATTTTCTTCGCTCTGGCAAACTAGGCAAAGCGCGACGTTGAGTTCCATCACTCAACGCGCAATCCTCGAAAAAGGCGGAAAGAGGGGACGGAATGTCTTAATACTAGGTTCCTACGGTCCCTGCAGTTCTCTCTGCCTACCCTGCCATGGGACAAAGCGTAAGAATCGAATAGAAAATTGATTACAAAATCGTTAATTTTTTCTCAAATTTGGAACGATGAACATTTACTTATAATTAGAGTGATAATTAAATCGTCTTATAGAAATTAAAACCCAATGACTTAGACTTTTTCATTTTACAAAACGCTTAATCTTTATAAGCTTTGACTAGTCATTGAATTGGCGTCATAAAAAATAAAAAGTTTTAGGTTCGTACAATAGGTGTCATTATACGTTCGCATAAGAAGGAGAAATTCGACATCCATCCATGACCGTAATGTGAATTGTGTAAAACGTTAGATTAAAAAAGTAATAAAAAACTTTTTTTTTCTTTTTATTTTTTATTTTAATGCTTTTTAGAGCAGAGCAGCAGTGGAATTTAGTATTAATAACATTTTAAGTTAAAGGGAACCTATTGTTAAGATAGACCAGTGATTCTCAATCACTGCGCCGCGGCACTTTTGTGTGCCGCCAAATTTTGCAAATGTTTAATAATGTTAATATTATTAAATTATAACATTTTATTTTTAAGAAGAAGCGACGTGCATAGCAACAGAAATGTCTCAAGTCGGCGCACAGTTGCCACTTCTGTCTACAAAACGTGTTGTTTTAGTGATAGTTTTAATTCACAAGCATAGCAGCTACTGCACCTTTTCTTTCGTTAAAATTGGAAAATGTATGTGATTCGGTTTAATATTAATTTTCAAATTTTTCTTTGTGTACCACCAAATATTGATATCGTTAAATATGTGCCGCAACAAAAAAATGGCTAGAAATCACTGAGTTAGAGAGTCCTATCCCCGCTCTTCCCATATAAATATATATACAGAAATTACTCACAGAAATAATCATACATAATTTTGAATGGCTGACAAATTTCTATTAAAGTGATATTGATAATATTCAACATACAATATAACCTGCTGTTCACTTTAATATGCACATAGATTAATAATATCTACAATCAATCCTCTTGAATACATAATTGAAATTCAAAATCACGATGCAATGAGGGTCTTATATATATACATCCGTCATACATATGTCTAACAAATGATGATCTCTTTAATTATAGAGATACATTATTATTGTATAAGACTTAGTAATATTTAAAAGAATTTAGTCTTCAAAATTTTATAATGTTATAACACTCTTACTAGAAATGGTGAGAGAGTGATGAATTATAAATTTGTGAGTTTGAGATGATACTGCTTAGTATTCCGTGGAATCACCGTGCGGGTGCTGGACCCATCACGTTGTACTAAGAGAAGTACAGACCAGGTGCTTTGGCTAGGGACCTGAGTGAAGAGACACTTTAAAATGCAGCAACACTCATTTCGACTGTCCGAGCTCTTCGCACTGTCTTACCCAACTTGAAATGATTCTAATGCCATTTCCAAAGCACGTTCTAGCACTGAGTTAGTAATAGTTCTAGGTAGAAATCTTTTACTAAACTATAGAGAGATTTCGCTGTTACGCTCTCGCTGTTTCTTCAACCGCATACAAACCTGTTCCTGGTCAGATTGTTAGTAACTTCGAAGTACTGGTTAGGTTTGAAGTTACTACATTTTGGGATATTCATTTCCCACGAAACTTTAAGTTATACAAGTATTACGCGTTTTAGGTTTCGAAAATATCCGATCTGGATGACGAAACACAAATATCAATATGTGTCCATCCATAACATGTGTTACTAATGGCGGAACCGTGAAGGAAATGTAATAATACAAAGTGTTATTAAATATTCGTCTCTTCGTTTATATGTTCTTTTTTTTTAATTTATGTTCTTTATTGGTTTACAGCTTACTTTAAGTACCTACAATAAATATTATACCTAATCAAATTTACCTATTATAAACCTATTTGTAGACCACACAAAGTGATGAAATATTATTAATACAAAATAATAACGAAAGTTCAAAGCTATTGTTCTTTAACTTTTTATATATTTTCCACCTCAACATCAAAAGTCATTAAAATTGATAACTTTGTAGGAATCACGCCAATGAAACTTTGCGCGACGAAAATTTTGATTAGGTGAGATGCAATAAAAAAGTTCTCCAACTTTCGCCTCACTTCAATTAGAGGACTTCTCTTTCAAGACTGACAAATTCATTAAATGTTGAATTAAAAATTATTCTACAAGAATTGAAATAAAAATAATATTTTAATAATGGAGTTTTGTGGATCCATTATTATATATTGAGGGCCGTCGTGGCGCAGAGGCGTAAGCATCTTCCTGTAAACGCGGCGGTTTGTGGGTTCGATTCCCACTCGGGGAAGATGCATTTTGCTATTTTCATTTTCTTTGCTCTGGAAACTAGGCAAAGCGCAGCGTTGAGTGCCGCCACTTAGCACGCAATTCCTGGAAAAAGGCGGAAAGTGGCGACGGAGAAAGCTGGAAGTGAGCAACGGAGTATCTTAACTGTAGTTCCGTCTGCCTACCCTGCAATATGCGGGATAAAGCGTGAAGGTAAAAAAAAATTACTATATTTATTTATTTATTTCTTTATTTATAAATGAAAGCTCACAAATGAGAAAAATACACAAAAGGCGATCTTATGGCTTAGTAGTCATCTCTTCCAGATAACCTTTAGGGCGAAAAGAAATATTTTACACTAAAAGAGGTAGGTAAGAAAGAACTATGAACTATTACAAGTTTACATAAACAAATTCATGATACCTATAAGACAATAAATAAGTTTATCTAATTTATTATTTCAAATTATACATACATATGTATGTACATTATATATATATATATATATATATATATATATATATATATATATATATATATATATATATATATATATATATATATATATATATATATATATATATATATATATATATATATATATATATATATATATATATATATATATATATATATATATATATATATATATATATATATATATATATATATATATATATATATATATATATATATATATATATATATATATATATATATATATATATATATATATATATATATATATATATATATATATATATATATATATATATATTTATATTTATATACTCTTTATTGCACAAATTTTTACATTGAAAAAATATAACATATTACAATAGTTCCGTACACAACGGTGGACTTATCTCTATAAGAGATCTCTTCCAGCCAACCGGTGGTGGTGGATGAGTTAAAGCAGCGGGTGAGAATAGTGCAAATAATAGGTAATATCAATATAAAAAACATATATACATATACTTTATACATAAATACATACATACACACATACACACATACACATATACATACATATACATATACATACATACACATACATACATACACATACACATACATACACATATATATAAATATATACACATATACATATATTTCATGTATAGCATGATATAATAAATATATAGACTATATAAAAGCATTTATAATATGAATAATGCTAGTAATTAACTTTAGAATGGTTACTAATCCAAATTTTCCAGAAGATGTTTTTTGAGTTGGGATTTAAAGGAATTTAAAGAAGGACTTTTTTGGATCTTTTTAGGGAGTTGATTCCACAGGGATGCAGCATACACTGAAAAGGACTTCTGGTAGGATTTGGAATTACTCTTCGGTATGTCCAGCATCGGTATGACACCGGACCGCCTCGAGCGAAGGGGAGAGGGATGTAGATTAAAGCGGGAACAGAGGTAGGAAGGGAAGTTTTGATAGTTAAGGATTTTGAAAAGGAGTGTAAGGATGTGCATATCTCGGCGAAGGCGAATTGGGAGCCAATTGAGCTGAGCTCGAAAATGAGATACATGATCATACTTACGTAGACCGTAAATAAAGCGGATGGCGAGGTTTTGTAAACGCTCTAGCTTGCTAAGTAGCTCCTCAGTCACGTCCAAATAGCAAACGTCGGCGTAGTCTAATATTGGTAGAAGAAGCGATTGCGCAAGCATAATTTTGGTCTGAAAGGGAAGGAAATATTGGAGACGCTTGAGAGAATGTAAAGAAAAGTGCATGCGTTTGCTGATGTTATTAATATGTGAAGTCCAAGACATGTTACTATCAAAAGTTAAACCCAAGTTTTTAATTTTGTTACAATAGTCTATTTCAATTCCTGAGTATACAATTTTTGGCGTTGAATTCCAATTTATTTTACCCCTTAGCTTGTTACTGCCAATAATAATGGCTTGAGATTTTTTGGGGTTAACTAAGAGACCAAACGATTCGGCCCAAGATTGAATGGCATCCAAGTCTTTATTTAGTGCTGCAATGGCCTGTGGTAAGTTGTTTATATCACAGTGGTGATATAATTGCAAATCATCTGCATACAAATGGTAAGGAGAAGAAATGACTTTTGAAATATTATTCACAAAAATAGAGAAAAGAAGGGGAGAAAGAACGCCACCTTGAGGAACGCCTGCAGTGAGTTCTAGCCAAGTCGATGTAATATCGTTAACTTTTACACACTGCTGACGACCGAAGAGATAAGAGTGAAACCAGTCAATAGCTGCAGAAGACAGGTTAACTGCACGAAGAGTACCTAGAAGTATATCAAAATCTACAGAATTGAAAGCACTGCTGAAGTCCAGAAGCACCATCACAGTAAGCTTGGTGTTATCCATAGCACACCGTATGTCCTCCGTAATATTCAACAGCGCAGTCACTGTACTATGGAAAGGACGGAAGCCAGGTTGGAAAGGACACAGAAGACTTTTAGCGGAAAGGAAGTGGTATAGCTGATTGTTTACGATGGATTCAAGGACCTTGGATAGAACAGGAAGAATGGATATAGGACGATATTCAGTACAGCAGGTAGGATTAGAAGTTTTAGGTAAAGGAATGACATATGCGTTCTTCCACAAAGTTGGAAAAACACTACGAGTCAGTGAAAAATTTATAATGTGAGTGACCACTGGTGTAATGTATTCCAACAAGGGAATAATCATGTCAAGACTGAGATGATCACTTCCAACGGCTTTAGTGGAAATAGACTTGATATACCTCCTGACTTCATCTTCAGTAACAGTTTTAAAAGTAAAAGAAGTTGAGTCGGGTAGGACAAATTCAGCAAGAATCTTGAGGGTCTTTGATTTGGTTTGGGGGCTTAATGTAATTGGTGTACTTGTGAAGAAGGAGTTCAAATCATTTGGACTTATTGTTAAAGAATGAGTGTCAATGGAATTACCTATCCCTAGTGACTCTAAGAATCTCCCGACTCGCGCTTGACTGAGATTCTGAATAGTGGAATGGATATAGCGGCGTTTAGCATCCCTACACATTCTGTTGCAAATGTTTCGCAGTTTTTTGTATGCAGCTAAGTTTTCTTGAGAAGGATTTTTTTTATTCTTGGCTTTTGCTTTATCGCGCTTACACATTGTACGTTTAATAATAGTTGTTAACCAAGGTGCGGGTGCGTGCTTCATACGAACTGGTCTTACTGGTGCGTGTTTATCATAAATGTTAATCAGTTCAGTTGTTAATGATTCAACCATGCTGTCAATGTTAGTGGAAGATATTATGGGTGACCAGTCAATGTTCTTCACATCCTCTTTCAAGCGATCCAGGTCCATATGCTTGAAGTTACGCTGAAGAAATATTCTGTCTCTTAACTTAGGAGGACGTAATTTATAAGAAAGAAAAATCAAATCATGAAAAGAAAATGGCGCAGTCAATTGACCATGAGAAACAACGAAGTCAAGATTAGAGACAGAGATGATATCAATAAGGGAGGGCCTACAGTTAGGAAAATGGTGAGTGGGATAAGACATTGGAAGTATATGTAAATTATACGATTCAATTAGAGAGTTTAACAAGTCTGATCTGGCATCATTTTTTAAAAGACACGTATTTAAATCACCCATACAAATGACGTGTTCATATTGCGGTGCAAGAACTTCCAAAACACCTTCCAAAGTACCAAAGTAGTTTATTTTATCATTCGGAGAGTACAAAACTCCCAGTAAAATTTTTTTATGGCGTAATGTTAATTCTAAAAAAAGATACTCAAGTTCTCCAATAGATTCATTAGGAGACAATTTGATGATACTGGCAGAGATGTGGCTGCGAACGTATATACAAACACCACCGCCACCCTGCAAAGTACGATCATTACGAAATAGTTGGTACCCTGGAATAGTGTAACTAACAGATGGAAGAGATGGTTTAAGCCAAGTTTCGGATATAAGTATACAATCAACTACGCCGGAGCTAAAGGATGCGAGAAGGTCAGAGTAGTGAGCAGGAACACTCTGAGCGTTGATATGCACTATTGAGAGAGAATAAGATGGCTTAGTAAATATCTTCGGAAGCTTATCTGCAAGTGGCTCAAAGTCTGAAAGTGATGAGTTATTACTTTCAACACTATCAAAATTACTAGAAGCACAAGAGAAATATTCATCATCAACGAACATAATATTAAAAATAATATAAATAAATAAATAAAATAATATTATATATTTATAAAAAAATATGTATACATATATATAAATATCTATATATATATATATATATATATATATATATATATATATATATATATATATATATATATATATATATATATATATATATATATATATATATATATATATATATATATATATATATATATATATTTATAAAAAAATATGTATACATATATATAAATATCTAATATAAAATTTATTTAAACGTAATAAACAATAGAAATATAATATACTCGTATAACGATATATAATCGTTAATTATAATACAACGTACAATAAAAAAAAATAAGAATAAAATATTATATGTATAAACTACTAATTAGATCCCCGTGCTTAAGTTGATAACAATAAATTTACACTAAAAATATTCCAAATTATTATCTAGATAATATTAAAATATCACATAGAATGGAACGTAATAAAACCAGAAACAAATACAGCTACTAAATACATAAATAATCTGTGACAGAAATGTCACATGCAAGCACAAGTTACTGTCAACAAATATAAACTACTACTTGTCACAGTTACAAACATAAACATTAACGTTAAAATTTAAAAATATAGAAGAAAATATCTTAATGTACCCTTCAAAATATAAACAAGACAAATGAAAAAACGAAAAGATAAAAAAAAAAAAAAAAACAAAATGATATTAAGTACTGACTAACAATATTAATAAACAAATAAATGATATGATCATTGCATGTCGATAGATTTCGAGGGCGAATCTTTAATTAACTGTTTTAGTTCGGTTAGCGACGAAATTTTGACTTTGGATTTATTAGGTAATAATATAATAATAAACCCATCAGCTGTCCAACATTTCTTTAAGCCAAAATGTTTACGAGCCGTTATGAAAACTTCTTGACGCGATTTTGTTAAAAATTCTGTTATCGTTATTTTAGTACCTTTTAATGTTGTTTTAGCTTTCCATGCACTAGAACGGACTTGCATATTGAAAAATCTGACCAAAATGGGCCTGGATGACGCCTTCACGCCCAGTCTATGGCAGGATTCTATTGCTGAGGACTGCACGTCAGACATTTTCATCTGGTTGGACAATATAGCAGTAACTTTATGAAGCAAGTTTTCGTCTTTGTCTTCCTTTACGCCATGAATCAAAAGGATCTTTCTCCTTGATTGTGTCTCAAGACGATCTAGGCCAACCAAAACAAGATCCATTTGTGATTTTAGAAGACCAAGAGTTCTCCAAACAAGAGTCTTGAAAGAATAAAATTCAGCAGCTAAGGCTTTAACTGTTGGTGTTATATATATATATATATATATATATATATATATATATATATATATATATATATATATATATATATATATATATATATATATATATATATATATATATATATATATATATATATATATATATATATATATATATATATATATATATATATACTTAGTCTGGCCATAAATACTGTTACTATTCAAAAAAAGAAAATATTACGTTTGAATTTGGAATCTGTCATTTTTATATGATTGCTTGATGTGTTTTCTTATTTTCGCGCCATTATATTGTTAAATATTTTGTTATATTAAAATGGAGTGGGGTGATAAAGAGAACCGAATCGCTGTGATTGCCTTACATAAAGTAGGTATGGAGAAAAGTGCAATTTTTAAAACCCTCCACCCGCTTGGTATTAGTCAAATGTTTGTTTACCGGGCTATTGATAGGTACAATGATACCTCCTCTGTTTGTGACAGAAAAAGATCTGGCCGTCCACGTACCGTTCGTGTGAAAAAGGTGATTAAAGCAGTTAGGGAAAGAATTCGAAGAAATCCTGTCCGTAAGCAAAAGATTTTATCTCGGGAGATGAAGATAGCTCCTAGAACCATGTCGCGTATATTAAAAGATGACTTAGGACTTGCAGCCTATAAGAGACGTACTGGTCACTTCTTAACTGATAATTTAAAGAAGAATAGGGTAGTAAAATCCAAACAACTACTTAAGCGGTACGCAAAGGGAGGTCACAAAAAAATTTTGTTTACGGATGAGAAAATTTTTACAATTGAGCAGTATTTTAATAAACAAAATGACCGTATTTATGCTGGAAGCTCTAAAGAAGCTTCGCAATTAGTAAACAGAGTACAACGTGGGCATTATCCCACTTCAGTGATGGTTTGGTGGGGTGTTAGCTATGAAGGGGTGACTGAGCCATATTTTTGTGAAAAAGGTATTAAAACGTCGGCACAAGTTTATCAAAATACCATTCTTGAGACGGTAGTTAAGTCTTTAACTAACACCATGTTCAATAACAAAGAATGGTGCTTTCAACAAGACTCGGCACCGGGTCATAGAGCTCGATCCACCCAATCTTGGTTGAAAACTAACGTTCCGGACTTTATCAGCACTGAAAACTGGCCGTCGTCAAGTCCTGACCTAAATCCATTGGATTATGATTTATGGTCAGTTTTAGAGAGTAAGGCTTGCTCTAAACGCCATGATAATTTGGAGTCCCTAAAACGATCCATTCGGTTGGCAGTGAAGAATTTTCCTCTAGAAAGAGTTCGTGCTGCTATTGATAACTGGCCTCAACGTTTAAAAAACTGTATTGCAGCCAATGGGGACCACTTCGAATAACCATTGTATATTTTTAATAGTTATATATTGATGTATTAAACTAACTCACTATGAAAGGAATAAATGTTACGTATAAAACAAAAATCGTGCTTTTCTTTATAACAATATTTATGGCAAGACTAAGTATATATATATATATATATATATATATATATATATATATATATATATATATATATATATATATATATATATATATATATATATATATATATATATATATATATATATATATATATATATATATATATATATATATATATATATATATATATATATATATATATATATATATATATATATATATATATGCATATAATACAAACAAAGTAATCTAAGGTATACTATATATATATTTACAGTAAATACTATTCATTTTTATGTATAAATATATGATTTTTGGTGCGCTTGTAACAATAAAACAATGTTTACCTAGTTTGGATTCCTATATTTTACACACGATATATATCTTTAATATTTAAATTTAAAATTTTATATTTATTTGTGCGTCGATGTACGAAGTTTGAATTAAGCTATTTTTACATGTTAAGATAGAACAAATCCAGCTTGTACACACTTGTACACTGTAAAGTGTATTTTGTTGACTGCTATTAAATAGTTCAAAAATAGTAAACACAGTGTCTTACTATAAACACGACGGTTGTGGGTTCGATTCCTCCTCAAGGAAAATAAATTATTCTTGTTTCCCTCCAAACAAAATAAATGAATGTACAATTGAATATATCGAACTGAAAGTGATGATGATGATGATCGTTGAGAGCCCTAACAATAGATTATACAGTGAAAAGCTGTATTTTTTATAATATTAAGATTTTTCTTTCGCTTGCTTGCCACGTACCAACAAATAAAAATATATTATTTTGTTATATATGTTTACTTACTTACATTATATACTAACACTTTACACGTTAAGTTAGTGTTAGTTTAAGCTTCACATGCATAACAGATTAAGCTAAGTACTTCTAGACGCTCTTAAATAGTTATTGTCGTTTATCTTATTACTTTGAGACTTCACAATAACCTCTTGCGAGACAATGTTGTGGAAAATTTTCGATTTATATTTGGTAATTTATCACCATGGACTTTATGCCTTGAGATGTAAGAGAATGTTCGTACATATATCATTTTTTTTTCATTTGCTGATATAAATTATAAAAATTGATTTATAATATTTAAAGTTCATTTGCGGCGTTGAGTTCCGCCACTCAACACGCAATGCCTCCAAAAAGGGGGAAAGTGGGGACGGAGAAAGCAGGGACTAAGCAACGGAGTGTCTTAACACTAGGTTCCCACGGTCCCTGCAGTCCCCTCTGCCTACCCTGCCATGTGCGGGATAAAGCGTGAAGCTACAAAAAAAAGTTTATTTAAAAGTATATATTTTGTTATTTACTACGGATATTTTCTTAAAAATTTACTTTATTTTATCTTATCTGGTAGCAAAAAAACGAAAAACTTTGCCCGCTTATCACCCAAATTTCAAACATTGCGTGAAATCTACTGGCAACAGTGCGGGTAATATAAATAATCAACTTCTCCTAATGGAAGTCGAACCTACACCCAATAGCTTTTACAATTAATCACCACTTCACCATAATACTCTCAAACTATACCTTATAATCATAATCATCTTTATATATTATTTGTCGACATGTGGAAGTGTTAATTGCGGACACTAGGAGATGCGAGTTCTTGACCTATAATTTACTTTTGTTACCGTTTTAAAGATCTGGAAAAATATAGCCGATTTCGATAGTAGAATTGATAATAGATAACACAAATTCTACACGTCGCCAATTTGATTTATTTGACATGTGAAATACGCACGCGCTTTTTGTCAGTCTCAAAACAAAATAAATTATAACTTTACCATCCCTAAAAATGTTAAACTATAAAAAAAACGCGTTTATATTCATAACTATAAAAGGGCCTATTTAAAAAGATTGAATGCTTAAGCATTTCAAAGTCCTTGTAAGTAATAAGTTTTTTCATAACCGTGTTTTTACAAAAATCAAACAAATTTCCTCTGATTAAGTTGTTGTTGTACTCCCGGCGATTATAGGACTGGACGATTTATAGCGCTATTACGGCACATTATGAAGTGGTCAACGTTGTTTACTGAAAATTTTGTGGTGAAATAAAAATGTAACATGCCTAAGATAATTTATTAATGCAATTAACCTATTTCGATATCAGGACTGACGGATATTTTTTTAGAATATTTTTTTTAGCTTCACCCTTTATCCCGCACATGGCAGGGTAGGCAGAGGGAACTGCAGGAACCGTGGAACCTAGTGTTAAGACACTCTGTTGCTTAGTCCCTGCTTTCTCCGTCCCCACTTTCCGCCGTTTTCGGGGCATTGTGTGTTGAGTGGCGGAACTCAACGCCGCACTTTGCCTTGTTTCCATAGCGAAGAAAATGGAAATAGAAAAATCCATCTTCCCCGAGTGAGAATCGAACCTACAAACCGTCGCGTTTACAGGCAGATGCTACGCCTCTGCGCCACGATATTTATAAAATATAATATAATTCGAGCTTTTGGGCTAAGAGCTTAACTTGAAAACAAAAAAATGCACTTTGTTTTTATTTAAGCGTCCATAAACTTATATATTATCATCTCATCGAGTGAATATTAAACGCTGAGAAGCATGAAAATGTTTCAGAATTCTAGAATACGTAAAATGAGAATTGAAAATGTGTCTGGTTGTATTTTGGAGAAAATAAAAACAAAGAACAAAAAAAACTACGACCAAATAAGAGCAGTACTCGTTTACCAAGAGCACGGAACCCTTTCATGATCGAGGAAAAACCTATTATTTCTAATAAAAAAATGAATATATATAAGCTTATAACGGTTTCTTTCATTGTTAAACTTACTTATTAACAACTTTGAGATTATATTCTTCATATACACTGTTACTTCATGTACAAGTTTATGAAAGTAAATATAATAAAATTTAATAATAGTTTTTTTCTGGGATACAATATGTCAAAATTTACAATTTTCAGTTTTTTTCCCTTTAGTTGTACTATACGTTCTATCTCATTGACGAATTTCATAGCTTTGGGACTACTGAAAATATCCTGTAGGTTTTGATTTAGCGGCGGTTTTCCTACAAAATGCAAAAACAAATTAAGCGTGAACACTCATATCTTTTAATAGCGTTGACTTAGAAGTTTCATTTTTATTGTGCTTCAATAGTTCATTGACTTGGATATTTGATATTAATTTTAGCTTTATTCCTCCAAGGTTAGGTGAAAATGATTTTGATATACAAGTAAATAGACAAACAAAGACACTATAAAGACACTATAAAATAACAAAAGGAGAAAAATATTGATTTAATAATTTAAAAAAATCTTATCCCTTCTATTGAGACCTGTAGAAATATATCAAAAATGAATAATTCTAAGTTCTCTTTCTCTCTCTCTCCCTCTTTCTATCCCTGTCTTAATCTTGCCAATTCTCTTGTCGCTCTCTCTTAGTGGAAAAATACACAACATTGAAGTAAATACTTTGGCAAGTAATGGCTTTACATACAACTAAAATGCAATGATATGTTTAAAACTTAATTAAAAATATTTATTTTAAGAGATGACTTTGATATTTATTTTAAAAGGTGACTTTTTACATATATGAATTACACTCGTATGTACAGTAAAAACCAATAATTTAATATAATTTTGTTACTCACATAAATAATATTATTATATCCGATTTAATTGAGATTTTAATTAGGCTTACTTACAAAGCTTTAATACAAACACACTATATAAAATCACGTTCCAGAAATGTTAAAATATATTATATAAATTCTTTTACGTCTACAAAGTTGGGACGGAGAAAGTAAAGGAGTGTCTTAACACTAGGTTCCACGGTTCCTGCAGTTCCCGCTGCCTACTCTGCCCTGTGCATGATAAAAGCGTGAAGCTAAAAAAAAATATCTATTATAAGCAAAGTCACTTGCATTTTATTGTCTTCGTTTACGTTTAGTTATTTTTTAACAAAAAGCACTAGGCAGCTAGTCGTAAGGCATCCTTAATAAAATATTACTGAAGTTATGAAGAATGAAGTGAAACCCCTTGTACCGGTCAGTTACCTGTCTTTTGTTTTCTTTATTTCTTTTTTCCACGTTTTTACTACCTAAGTGTATTTGATGGCTAGTGACTATTATATTTTTTATTCGCACTTTTTACTCATGAGCAGTTAAATAACTATCTCGCACAAGCAAATTATAATTTAAATTAAAATAAATGTAATGTTATTTTTAATCAACCCTACGTAGCAACTGGCATGTTAATAGAAAATTAATCCATTGCACGGTTCGCAAGAGAGCGCGAGTTTAAGTCCCGCTGCGTTCAAATTTTTATATTTTTTGTTTAAGTATTAATTCAAGGTTATTTCGAAACATATTTTACTTCACATAGCATGGATTTTCACTATTTTTTTATTAGTATGGGTGCATTGCACGACAAGAGGTAGTAAATGGCAAGAATCACAAATTCCAAGCTAATAACTCTCAAAGAAAGCAACTAACAATAATCATCAAGATATAAAAAGAATGTATATGGGAAAATGGAACACATATAATATCAAATTATAATTTCTTTTATAGCTTCACGCTTTATCCAGCACAGGGCAAGGTAGGCAGAGGGAACTGCAGGGACCATATGGACCTAATGTTAAGACGTTGCTTAGTCCCTGCTTTCTTCGTCCCCGCTTTTAGCCATTTTCGAGGCAGTGCGTGTTGAGTGCATGCTTTGCCTAATTTGCAGAGTGAAGAAAAATGAAAATGGAAAAATCCATCTTCCCCGAGTGGGGATCAAACCCACAAGCCATCGCGTTTACCGGCAGACGCTTACGCCTCTGCGCCACGACAGTCCTCAATTTTTATAAAATTATATTTGTCTATTTTCCCATATACACCCTTGTTTTTTATATCTTAAACAAATTCTCTATAGTTCCTGAGAGATACAGAAGGTTTAATAGATACATAAATTTCTACAAAGATCAAGCAGTTATCTTGTCACTTAAAACTGAATATGACAGCTCTTGTATAAGAATCGTCATGTTTATAAAAGCTCTCTGCACGAAAGCTCTGGGCTATCGAAAACTTGAGTTGAGTGCATAACGTCTGCTTTTGTGAAATGACTGAACGGCTAAAGCAAGAAATTTAAAAATATTCTGTTTTGTAGTCTTTTAGTTAAAAGGATACTTAAGGCTGTTATTTACCATCTTGTTAGATCATAAGTACAAACGTAACTTATACATATGTATATATAATTAATTGGTATAGGATTGACTGACTGTTTATTAATTATTTTTAAGTTATAATATTATTGTATTGATATTTTACAAAAACTTAAACCTGAGCCTTCAATTAATGGTGCTTTTATTTTTTTTGTGTTCTTTAAATATTTCTGTTATAGACTTACCTTATTGGTATAAACAACATGTTTTATAGATTATTTAAATTTATTTTGAACTTATTTAAATTAATGTTGAATATTATTAAAAATATTTTGAACTAGCGACCCGTGAATTGCGTTCATTTCAAACAGTCAGCCGTTACTCCACTCAACACGTAATGCCTCAAAAAAGGCGGAAAGCGGAGACGGAGAAAGCAGAGACTTAGCAACGGAGTATTTTAACACTAAGTTCCCACGGTTCCTGCAGTCCTTTCTGTCTACTTTGCCATGTGCGAGATGAAGAATGAAGCAAAAAACTTGAAAAACATGATATTTTGGTTTATTTACTGTATCAATTATATGTTACTACATGTATACATTGAAGAGTGTTCTTTTAATATAACAAACATACACTCCAATTTTATTTATTAGTATAGACGAATGTTTTAAAAAATATAACTATAATTTAAATTTTTAACAATAACAGTCTCGATTTTTACAAACTTCTATCTTTGGGAACTTTTATCTTTTTTTCTCTTTGTCTCCTTCATTAGATGTATTTAGAAACATTTGAAAAGTGATGATTGTGAGTATAACTTCTACTTAATTAGTATATATATTTTTTATTTTCTAAGTCGCGCAGTTTAAAGTGCAATATTGATATAGCACCGAAGATTTAAATCTTTAAACCTAAAGCTAGTGTTGAACTAGGTTTCCTCTGTCCTCCATACTATATTGAGAGGGAGTGAAGCTAATCTGGCAAAACAAATGTTATTTAAGTAGAAAATCATCTCCAATCTTTTTAAGTATACCTAAAATAATAAATCCACCGTTGATTTAAAAAAATACTAAAAGTCACCCAGCGAGCTAAGAAGTATAAAAAATAATATTTGGTTTCCATAAAATTAATCCCCTCCGACGGAGTAATTAACCTTTTTTCCGAATAAATTACATCTTCGCGACTTCCCGTTTGTTTCTTTAATTAATTATACTTTTGAGGTAGAAATGGCTTTGTTTAGATAGAAGGGTTGATGGTAAAGCTTTAAATTATATTATTTTAATTATGAGAAAAAAATATGCACAGAAAATAAAATAACGTGTTACAGAAACTTAGCGAGGACCATCGTGATGCAGAGGCACAACGTCTGCCTGTAACGCGACGGTTTCTGGGTACGATTCCCACTTAAAAAATCCATCTGATGTTTCTACTTCCATTTTTTTCGCTCTGGTAACTAGGCAAAGCGCAGCATTCAACACGCAATGCCATGAAAAAGGCGGAAAGCGAGGATGGAGAAAGCAGGGACGAAGCAACGGAGTGTCTTAACACTAGGTTGCTATGGTTCCTGCAGTTCCCTCTGTTTACCCTGCCCTGTAAAGCGTGAAGCTCAAAAAAGGAAAATTGGTGATATATTAAGTCACTTTAAGCGTAAACTGTGGGACATTTGAGCTGTTGGCACAATATTTATTAAGTGAAATTGAATACCCCAATTTGTCCATATTTTATATGAAAATCAAAACAATCTATATTGAAATAGATCATAACGAGCGCTTTTGAATCATCCGTTAACATTGAAATATCAGTAGTATCAGTCCTTCAAAAAGTTTGTCTTAATGTCAAGATATATTAGGTCAGGAAACCCGGAAGGCAGATTCTGAGATTACAAATGATCAAAATAGGCTTGGTAAGAAGAAGACGAAGAAGAAGAAGCATTTACAGTATTTAATTCCATGCATAACTATCAACTACATTATTCTTAGATATAATAATATGTTTTATTTATTATTGGATTTTTAACTTTAATTTTAAATTTATCGATTGGAAGATTGATTGAAGACCTTTTGTGGAATTTTCTTCTACGTACAAGGTACACCTAGTGCCACGAATAATTTATAAACCTTTTGAAGGCAAGATCTAGGTCTATAGTTAAAGACTAGCTTTATAAAGCTCTATTGTAGCTTACAATTATACAAATTACTACAAAATTCCAAAAAGATAGACTGTATTTTTTAGTATAAACCATGTAAATTACTTTTTAATATTAAGCATGACAAAACTGTTTGCCAATTCTTTTACAGCGAATTGTATGCTCGAGCTTCCCTTTTCAAACATTCACGCTTCGTAAAACGGTTTCTTTCTTACCCATTGTAATGTAAATGATGTCTATGGTAGTTTACTACTAGCGTATCTTTTATTTATGTATATGAAAATTTAAAATATACTATTATAAACTGTTTTTTTATTATTTTTGTCGAATATATATTTTTCTAATATATATACTTTATCACAAAGTGATATATTCTTGTTTTCTTTGTGTGCACATTTTTGTTCGCTTTACGGACCAGTCCTTTATCGTTTCGCTTGCTGTAGTGATTACAAAAAAAATACATATCGTGAAGTTTCCTTTATTTAATATTATAAAACTACGTTACACTTAGAACTTATTAGTTAACGTTATTTTTATTTTAATATGATATGAAATTATTTTATGATGATACATTTTTCTTTAAAATGAAGTAATCAAATACCAATGTGTATAAGATATTTAACCAAATTAAATACTTTAACCAAACCAAACGTAGGTTCTTTGTAATGGAAGCGTAAGTATATTAAAATATCTAAGCTATACTTACCATTTTTTATTTTACCTAAAAGATAACCTAAGCTATTGAAGTTGTGTGTCAGGTTTTCTAGATTTTTTATATGTCAATGTAAAGTGCCTCTCATATTCAACCGTTTATGTTATAACAGTGTTTTATTATTTTTATAAATGAACTGAACTACTTAGGTTCTGTATGAGATGTGCCAGTCTTTCACTATATATCTTCTATACAGAAGAAAGATATAAGAAGTAGCGAAACATGATCACTTAAATTTAAAAAAAATACTGAGAGAACTTTACTAACGAAATATTTGAATTAAATTGACATGAAAATTTTCACAACTGAAATTTGAAACAAGAAAGTTACTTTTGCCAACCAACACTCGAAAAAGCTTAGGTGCTATAAAAACAAACTCTAAAACTTAAACATTTCACTGTCTTATACAGTTCCTTTGGTATTATTCGACATTGTGTATTATAAAGATACATTTGAGGACTATCATGGCGCAGAGGCGTAGCGTCTGCCTGTAAACGCGACGGTTTGTGGGTTCGATTCCCACTTGGGGAACATGGATTTTTCTATTTCCATTTTCTTCGCTCTGGAAATTAGGCAAAGTGCGGCGTTGAGTTCCGCCACTCGACACGCAATGCCTTGAATACGGCGGAAAGTGCGAACGGAGAAAGCAAAGACTAAGCAACGGAGTGTCTTAACACTATTTTCGTATGGTTCCTGCAGTTCCCTCTGCCTACCCTGCTATGTGCGGGATAAAGCGTGAAGATAAAAAAAAAGATAATATAATTTTATCACGGTCGTAATTGTTGACAAAAAGGCAAAAATACATAGATTTATAGTGTACTACTACTTTCTATCATTTAATATTTTTTTAACAGAAATATTTTATTTTATTGTATTTTATTACTGATTTACCAATTTTTATATACTTTACAAATGTTGCTTTTAGAAACATAATTTATTCATACTATATATAATGATATTGCGACCTTCTACGCCACTTTTCACTGCTATTAACTTAACTTTACGCTTTATCCCTAACGAGTAAGAGAGAATGGATTTCTATTTGAACGGATATTTGCTGCGGTCCTTGCATAGCCCTTATAGTTATTATTATTATATATTACGGGCTGTGTAGGCGTGGAAACGCTAAAATGAAATTAACGCATTATATTTATATAAATCAAGTGTTAAAAAGACTTCGTGCAATTAGTACATTAGTGACAAACGGCGGAAAGCGGGGACAGAGAAAGCAGGAACTAAAGCAACGGAGTGTCTTAACACTAAGTTCGTATAGTTTCTGCTGTTCCCTCTGTTACCTTACCTTAGTATTTATAGAGAAACGAGGAATAACCACACTATTCTGTGAAATAAATTTCTTTTATTTTCTCGCTCTGGTAGACAGAACGCGGCGTGGAGTTCCGCCATATGAAATGAATAAATTCTATTTTCAGGTCGATCGATTCGTGTTCGATTCTTTGAAGGTAGAAATTTATACACAACAATAATATTTTTATACTTTTTATAAAAATTTATTTGCTCTTGCTGTCGGAAAATTTTACAGTTCGGTTACAATTACACACGTTAATTTTAATGAACGTAAACTAATAAGAGAGTGGAGTACTACTACTTGTTTACTACAGCAAACAATAAATTCACGCCTGTCCGCCCTAATACCGAACGACGGTAATTCTAGAAATGGAACTCTAAGAAATAAAATATCTAAGAAACATATAAGTAAGCATTGTCTTATTATTTATATAGTGCTTTTTTCATAGTTAAAGTATAAACACATAATTTTAACTCCTATTTTTTAAATTTAAAACCTCATAACAATCATTAAGTACAAGTGATTAAATAATGAACTTTGGAAAGTAGCTTAGCTTATTATTATTTGTAAACTATAATTATAGGCTCAAAAGTAATGAGACGACGAAGGACTATAAACTCTATAGTGGATTTGTGGGTTCGATCCCCATTTAGATGAATTAATTTATGACATGCTCTGGTAAAAACTGCAAAAATCTCGGATAGAGAGAAAAGTATGCAGTATTTCGATAGTATCTCTCTTAGGCAGAGATTCTTAATTTTTAATAGAAAATTGAAAATGTGGTTAATAACGCATTCTTAGAAATAAATAGACAGTATAAATATTTATACTTAATAAAAGTTATAAGTGAGGGAGAAGTATTCCCGTGAGGCCAGTCACAAAAGTTGTATTAGCACAATTTAAATTATATATAATATTTAACTATATTTAATATGTAATCGTGTGTATCTGTAATAATAATATATACGTAAATTAATGTAAATATTATTATAATAAATGTAGTGACTCAGTGTGTGTATATATATAAATGTGTGAGTGTTCCCCACACCTGAATATAAAAAGGTAGGTAGAGGAAACCTAGTGTTAAAACACTTCGAGCCCCACTAGCTGTCTAGTTTTCTCTGTGGTTTACTTTCTTACCAGCGGGAGAGAATGGAGTGTTTATTTCAAAAACACTTACAGTTCAGACACTACAGACACTACGCCACATCAGCCCCCTGTATTATAATAGATTTATGTTTATATAATTTGTTATAAAGCCTTAACATATCAAAGCACTTAACGAAAATTCCTAGAAAAAATATCTTTTTAATATTTTATTAACAAACAACGCAAAAACACCATTAGAGACCGTAAAATTTTCAGCATTATGATAATATGTACATTACAATGATTATACCGATATTTTGCAAAAAGAAAAGTAAAGAGGCTCAAATTATCCACCGGAGGGACTCCCGCAAATTGCCGCATTGCATTTTTCATGAGACCAAAGATCGGATGGTATAAATCGATTTAATTATTGAAAAAGCTCTGCGCTTCAAAACTGGTTCACGCTTCCTTTAATAATTGAAATTTTTCTATGGAAGTAAACTAGCAGTCTATAAATTATAATAGATCTACATTATAAAAAGAGTATTTCTAGCATAGAGAAAATATTAGCAAGTTTTTATTATTAAATATTTTAAATTATGCTTTTAAAATAAAGCTAGCCAACTGAATGGAGGCTTCCACTGTACGAGTACGTCTGTAAGTACTACGTTTATCTGCAGTCTATCTACAGTCTGTATTTGTTATCTACAGTCTATATTTCACATTTTCTGGTTTGCTCATTAAAACGTGGCGTTAAGTTCTTTTACTTAAAAAGTATCAAAATTGAGTCATAAGTCAAAGAAAGTGCCTTGACACTAAGTTGTTTTTGTTAATTGTGTTATGCGGGAGAAGGTGTAAAATAAGTAGAAAATTAAAAAGATCTAATATTTTCTTACAATCAAGTTAACGAAGTTCTTCGTTCTAACTATTGTCTTCTAACTGATGTCTATTACCCAATTCATATATATATATATATATATATATATATATATATATATATATATATATATATATATATATATATATATATATATATATATATATATATATATATATATACATACATATATGTACATATATATCGTTATGATATGATCAAGTGCAGCAGTTTTGCCTCAGGTCAATTTCGATGTTTGAATGATAGAAATTTGATGGAAATGCGTAATACACGTTATTATATATTGCATAAATTGACTTTTTGATTTATTTATAACAAATTAAAACTATTTTATATTGTAAACGTAAAATATTAGAAAGCTCAAGAGATTATTAATTTGTGTTCTTATATTTGTGTATATATACAATTAATATTAAAGATAACATACTGATATTTCTATCTTTATATTATTTTTATGTTAATTGTTACCTGAGGACCGTCGTGGCGTAGAGCCGTAGCATCGAAGTTTAAACGCGACGGTTTGTGGGTTCGATTCCCAATCGGAGAAGATTTATCTATTTCTTTTTTCTTCGCTCTGAAAACTAGCCAAAGCACAGCGTTGACTTCTGCCACTCAACACACAATACCTGAGACTGAGCAACGGAGTATTTATCACTAGGTTCCTATTGTTTCTATAGTTCCCTATGCCTTCCCTGCCATGGGCGGAATAAAGCGGAAAGATATAAAAATAATAAGAAAAAGAAAATGTTACCTAGAAACGCTCCGAAGATAAGCGAATTACACAATATTAAAAACTAAATATTTACCTTTTCTTTGAACGGCTATACACTTATACGTATATGTGATATAGAACTTTTGTTTAGCTGCTTCCATTATTAATATGAACTGAAGTAATAACAAGAAATTCTAAAATAATAACATTAATTTTTTAAAATACCTTCGTATAACTAAGTTCATATAATGATAATAATGTACATCCACAGATGTAGCTATGTCTCGATACTATATTATTGTTACGATGAAATGTTGTATAAAGTTCTAAATTTCACTCATGTTCCCGTACAACAATGGAACTGACAGTACTGTAATGCAAGTGTACACAACGTTCAACAATTTATTTTCAATATAAAAGTTAGTATTCCACAAGTTTCTTTTTAAAACAAACGGACATATGAAATTATGTTTTTTAAATTAATATATTATGAAATGTCAGTGTTTCAAAAATATAATGGTGCAGTAGTAGAAATTTTAACTATAAACGTGTTTTTGACTTCGATTTCTACTCTTATGAGTATTCGTTCAATATATGTTTTCAATTCTTGGGTAAGGATAAGGTAAGGTAAGGTAAAAAGCGTGTCATAATTCTAAGTTCTATCTGCATATACTTGACATTGCAGAATAAGAAAAGAAACTTAATATATATTTTTACTGTAATGTGTGTCGGTTATCACAAGAATAGGCGTAACTCAACGTAAGACGCAATGCCCCGAAAAGCGGAAAGCGGAGACCGGAGTGGTTTATCACTAAATTCTCACGATTGCTGCAATTCCCTCTTCCTACCCTTTTACAAGGGTGATAAAGCGTGAAGCTAAAAAAAGAACAACAAACGAAAAATGAAAAAATAGTGTGTTTTGTAATAGAGTCTTGAGATTAGATTCTTTATGTTAAATATAGGGGAAATGTAAATATGAAATATATGTATTCGATGATAACATTGACGCTAATAGTATTTATATCAAAAGTATTATTTAGAAACCATTACTTGCCGTAATAGTACATAGAAGTATCGCGAAGAGATCTCAACATATTTTCCCCTACAATCCAATCTATATAAAGTAGGGCTCAAGTGTTTACCGGATATCAGAAAGGAGGCTCTTACCTGTTTGCCAAAATACTACGATTTTGTATTCATGGCAAGCTTTGTGACACATGGATATGCAAAAAGTGTTTGCACATCCAAATTGAATATAAATTATTTTGCATTCTAAAATCGTTTTCTATGTAAGGAAAAGTGAAGGTAACTTTGCATTTTCCGATACATTTATGCTTATAAATATTTATAGGATGCCTCTTGCTATATAAAAAGAGCTTTACGAGAGTCATTTTTATATAGTAGTAGCTTAGCAAAGCCTTCAAGCATACCGAGTGTAAAAAATAATGTATAGATCATAAGTAACTAGTTAAACCCCTTGACTTCGCACGGATGCAATGCTTATACTAAATATACTACAGAATGTCTTTACATACAACGTTCTCAAGTTTTTGTCATTATACAAATATATTTTATTAAGAGATTACTCTTGAAAGACTGACATATATTTGGCCATGTAAAAGATCACGTTTGAAAACTTCAAATTTAGCTATGTTCCTCTGCTATATTGTACAGTTTTAAATGTACAAACCGTCCTTTTGAATCTATATAATAAAAAAAGCCGCATCTAAATCAATATAGACAGATACAACTGGAAAACTTAAAAGGAGCAATGTCACAAAGGAACGTAAAGGTGATAGAGACATTGCTCCTGAAACTAAAAACTGGAGTTTTGACATCTTCATTTGAAATGACATCCTGCAGTTGAGTTAAGTCTAGTTAAGAAAAATAAACTAAATTACTTTACACTTAGCACTGAGGATATCCTAGCACACCATCTTATGAGCTGTTTAATATACATATAACATTGTTATAGATTAATTATACAATAGAAATTATATGTTACATATAAAATAAATGTAAAAAAAAAGAAAAAATATAGGGATTATCACCCTTTCTTAGTTAAGTAGATTAAGTAGTCTAGACTATTTAGAATTGACCACTTGGTCAATTATAACATAAACGCCAGATTGTCAAAAATAAAATAGAAAAAGGCACACGTAACTGATGGATGTGTAGACTCTTAAAAAAAGTCAGATACATCTTTATTTATGTTGTGAAGTCATACAGTACTACAATACAAAAAAAATAAATCACTGTGCTTCTATGTAAACTTTTAGCCTAATTTATTGTTATTTTGTCCAATGTAAAATATCTGAAAATAGGTCAGATGAAATATCAGTAATAAAATATACATAGTGAATACTTAAAATAATGATGTCAGGTTTGTGCTTTTTCGTCTTCATGCGTCCAAAGCGCTATAGATAATAACGGTACATTTAAAATAAATTTTAAATATACGAGTATGTATTTCAACATTTTCTTCATCGGTATTCGAACCCGTTACAGTTTATGGATTATAGTGACAGATTTTTCCCACCTGCGCAACTCATTACTTGTTACAAAAAAATATATGAATAAATCTCGACGTACAACTCCTCATCTGATCCAATCTATGTAAAGTAGTATTGGAGTACTCTATGAGGCGACGTGACGGATTTAAGAAAAGGAATCTCTTTTAGAGATCACGTAGTGTGAATGTGAAAACGGTGTTTTTCGCGTTTAAGTGAATTGTTACTTGAACAATGAATATGAAAAGATGCGAGTGAAAATTATTTTAGTAAAGCAATATTGTACAAAAAATATATTTTGCTATATTCTCTCATTTAAGGAAAGCAAACCTTTATTGTGATCAAACAGAGGTTACTTTCTTAACAAATATGAATCCACAAGTACAGAAATCGTGAAAACTTGATTAAAGAGAATCTAGACACTAGAAAAATAAATTATAAACTACCGTTACGAGGTCCAAACTGAAAGTTTTTAGAACTGGCAAATTAAAAGCATTATATTAAAAAAATAAGTCTAAATTTTGGAAATAGAACTCTTTACCAATAATATTGAGTATACATTTCATTCATTTGTCATTTGTTTTACGATTTGGCGGCAAATTGAAAATTGTCTGTGCACGTCAGAATGAATTTAAGCCGAGAAAATTTTCGTGCAATGATTTTTTATGACCTTCGATGTCATATAAGTCAACAAGAAAGTTATGATAGACTTCGATTGGCTTTTCACGATGAAGCTCCATCTCGTGCCACAGTTTACCACTGGTTTAATGAATTCAAACGTGGTCGAACTAATCTCACCGATGATTTGCGTGAGGGACGGCCTTATACAGCGACGACTGAAGATAATATCAGTGTTGTGCGGCGTATGATAGAGACTGACAAAAGAGTGACCTATCAGCAGATTCGGACAAGTCTAGGCATAGGTATGAGTTAAGTGCACAAAATCCTCCTTGAACAATTAGCGGTCAGGAAGCTTTGTGCCCGCTGGATACCGCATAATTTGACCGAAGCTCAAAAACTCCGCCTTGTTGATTGGTGCCGAGAAATGATCCAAAAATTTAACGGAGGTGACTCAAATGCTGTGTTCGACATACTAACGGGTGACGAAAGCTGGATTTACTATTATGATCCAGAAACCAAAAGACAGTCTGCTCAGTGGGTGTTTCCTTCCGAAGAGTTGCCAACTAAAGTGAAGAGAGGTCGAAGTGTTGGAAAAAAGATGGTGGCCTCGTT